>JAVKLA010000090.1:40589367-40658081 GCA_034782735.1 Sagittarius serpentarius
GTGGCGGCTCGGCCGGGGCCTGCGGCGCGGAGGAACGGGGCCCGCAGTCCTCCCGCGGGGAGCGGCTCGGGTCACCTTCATCCCTGGCTTCGGTGTTTTCGGCCCCAAACCGCGGTGGGGCAAAGCGGGCCGTGAGGGAGGGCTCGGCGGCGGCCGCGATTGGAGCTGGGACGGTAGCGGGAAGGGCTGCAGCTCCCTCCGGGCTGCCTGAGGATTTACCCCCCCGGCGCGTCCTGACCCTCCGGGGCTCTCGCTCGACCGGGCGTGGAACCGGGGAGGGTCACAGCCGTGTCCCCCGCGCCCTGTGCCGGGGAGGGGGCCGCTCCCCCGGGGCTCGGCGTGGATCAGGTGGGAGGAAGGGCATGGCCCCCGGCCCCGGCCCCGCTGCTGGGGAGGGTCGGAGCCTCCCTGCCCTGCCGCTGCTCCCTCCTCGGCCGGTTTCAGAACCGGCTCTGGTTTCAGAAGGGTTTTAGCGTGGCCAGGCGCAGAGTTGGGCGGGTTTGTCTTTAACCGCAGGAATACTTTTGGGTAGTCTTTCAAATCCACAGGTATTAAAGGGGGATGAAGCTCGGAGATAGAGCTCTGTGTTTAAACAAGGTCTCGTGAAACGCAAGGTAGGGATATAAAGGTGTTGTACTGGAGGTCGCAAACGCGTTAAATCTGTGGCTGATGCGAGTTTAAGCCTGTTTTGATGGGTTACGTTAAAATAAACTTGCTTAGGAAATTCTTCTAGTTAGAGGCTTTAATTTTGGTTGATGTTTAGAGCTGTTTTTTAATAAAAGGAAAGTATTTATTTAAAGAGAGCTTAATGGATATGTAAATTGTCTGCCCCGTAGATAATCCCATAGTCTACCTGTGAGCTTTCCCATTGGAAAAGGCAATAGCGAGATAACCCGTTCGAGTGCAAACAATGCAGTGATGGGCATCTTTGAGATGCATGTGGTGTTCAGGGAATAAAGCTGGATGTACCCATGGGACAGCCTCTCTTTTCCAGCAATCGGACAAGCTGTATATTTAAAAAATACCCCAGTTTCTTCTTCATACGTGTTTTTTACCTTAGAAACCTTGAAAGAGACCAGTGGTACGGTTTTAGTTTGGGAGGGTAAGTTCCAACTGGCAAGCATGTACAAACCTGCCCGTTACCAACAGAGAAATGGAGAAGGTAGTTGACATATAGCACTAATAATAAATCCATATACAGCTTTGGTCCAGCAGTTCCTAATTTGAAAACATTATTATTACTACTGCAGTAAAACTTCTTATTTATTTACTTATTTAAATAATGTTCTGCTCTTTGGGTTGCAAGTTTGTTTATAATCTTAACTCCCTAATCTTTGCTATATTACTGCATGGTAGTAAAACATGCTGTACAACTTATGGATGGAGAAACAGCAGCGACGTGCAAGATGTCAAAGCAAAGTCTGGGGTGGAATATTTTTATATCATTCACGCAGCGCAAATACTTTGTAAAGTGTTTTGCAGACAATTTGGGCGATAAGGTCCCTCATTCAAAAGGTTTGCAGCCACTTTGATGTTTGACTCCATTTTCTGAGAATGATTAGATCACACAGCGCTACAGCGCAGATGGAAAACAACAACTAACGTGAAGGCCTGCATCAGCGTGGCTCGAAGGGTAAAATGCACGTACAATAGTTGCATAAGCAGACAAGTTGTTCCCTGAGCAACGGAACTAATGAAGTCTGCTTTCTTGGAGGTTTGTGTCCTGCGTTCTCTACAAACATGCCCCGTGATAACGCTGCTCTCCAGTGACAATATTCCCCCCATCTCTAAGCCCAACCGTACATTAGTTTTTCTTGTGCCCTTTATCTTTCTCTTCCCTTTGCTTCTTTTAGACAATATCTGGTAAGAGGCTCGGGGAAAGCAGCGTATAGTATGTGTGTAGGTAACTCAGTAGGCAAACTGGGTGGATGGTTTGAGTTCACGCTTAGAGCCTCCTCTCTTTGGATGGAGATGCTGAGTTTTTCTTCCTTAACCCATCCTTGGTTTTCATAAGTCTTTTAGGAATACAATGTGTGAGAACTCTCTTCCTCTTTTACATGTGACTGAAGTTAGTTGGTGAGTTCAGAAGTAACTGAGAGGAGTAGAAGCAAGGGTTAAGGAAAGGAGAGCTGACCTGCACATAAAATGAAGATACATACATCTTGTTTTGTGAAGAAAAACAGGTTTGTGTGTTTTTTTTTATCACTGTGTAAACGTAATGCAACTTCTTGAAATAAATCTTGCACATGACTCATGCACGTCAGTTCATTAGCTGTGGTATTTAGGGTGGGATTTACCTCACCCAGTTTTTAGTTGGTTGCATCTACCAACTGAGCAACTTACTTTGAGCTCCTTTTGTGATTAGTAGAAAACTAATCAATACAGTCACTAGAGTTTAGAGTATGCTTCCTGCCCTTCTAAACTCTTCACCTAAATTTGGGCACTGCATGTGTACTCCGTTGCCTGCTGCTAATGGTGGGAGTTAGAAATCTAGCTGAGATCTTTCTACCTAAATCATCAGGTGGGACAAATTTCACTTTGTATTTCTGTAGTAATAGCCCTTTAAAATAATTTGCTGCTTAATTATTATTTCTGGCTCGTACAGATTTTTTTGTGCTCATAAACTCATTAAGAAACTGGTCCCTTGTTCCACCTCAACCCTGTGTTAATTTTTGATGTTGAGAGACTCGGTCTAGAATGAAATTTTGCTCCCAGGAGTATAAAGTAGAAAGAGTAAGTGCAGCAGGGCAGGGCTATATCAAAACTAGGCAACAACTGCGTCTTATCAGCTATCCCAATGTGCCCTCTTGCTATTTTGAAGAGAGGTAATACACTAACTGTCTCTCTGAATAGTCTGTAAACCTGTAAGCTTTCTGGAGGTCAATTTTGGGGTGACTGTCTTCCAGAATATAAATTATGTTGATACTGACAATGTGTAAAACCTGTTCCTGCTGCCTTTGAAGTAACGAGGATCTTATGGTCTGTTAGTATTGGCTTCTGCCCATTACCCTGGGTGATCTCCTGTAGTTCTGGGACGCTGTCGCTTCGCTGCCTTTTAGTTTTGCACGGGAAGCATAGCAGTGTGAGTCGTGTTTTCTGTTTATGTTTTGAACTGAGTGAGGAGAGCATGATACAGCAAACCAGGCTTTATAGGCCAGACTGTGAGGTTCTATAGGCTTCTGGCATTAAAGAAAGAGATTTGCTCTCAGTTCAGCAGCGCTGTCTTGAGCAGTGAAAGGTAACAGGCATCTGAGCTGTTGTCTGAGGGGGCAGGAGGTTTATAGACAGGCTTACTTTTGAGTCCGTATCTCAGTTGGCTTCATTGCTCAGATCTAAATGGCTGAGGTGGAAAACTGAAGTTTAAAAATTAATATTTCACGAGTAGATATTATGTTTATTAAACTGTTGTTACAGTAGGCTAGAAGCTGTCTTACAGTCCCTTCGACTAACCTGTCACTTAACAGGATGTTTTCCTGTCTCAGCCGTTATCCCAAGAAACACCCGAAAGTCCTTTTTCCAGTTACCTAATACCACCTCTAAAAGTCAGCCTTCCATACAATTGCAAAGCTTTTGACTTGACCAAAGTGAGTGTAATTTTTCTGAAATAATTTGTTTATTCCAGTAGGCAGCAAACACTATAAAAATGCAGAATTAATTAATAGTTCTCCTGAATGGTTTGTGATCTTTCTGTGCAATGCTACGTTATTATGGTCTTGATTGTTAAAGGGCCAGAGCTCTGAAGCAGTGAATCATTAAGGTTTGGTATCCACATGGTTTACTATAAACAAGGCTTAAGTTCCAGCTATCCCTCTGGTTGGACTGTCTTGAAAACTGAGCTCTGACATCAGATCTCGTTTCTTCATTCAGTACTTCAAGGTTGTTACCAAACTAGTTTGTTCAAGAAGCTTTGGCATTTTGGCATTTCTTTGTTTGTTCGTTTTTAAAAAGCATGCTTTGCAACTTTTTTCTTGGGGGTCTGATGAAACTTGTCTATAATGATGGTTGGGGGTTTTTTTTGGTTTTGTTTTTTTTAAGTTACTTTTGGCTAGCTTGGTAGCTAGGGATGGAGGAGTTTTTCTGGCAGTGTAATGCTGTGCTGCTGGACATGGAGCCTGTTTCTGCTGAAATTTAGGAATTTATGTTTAGTAGAGATTTTGCCAGCAGTTTGAACAGGAATAGCTTTGGGCCTACTACTGGAGAATCAGTCTGAGATTTTTATTTTCCTGAAAGCTGATTTATATTTTTTTTATAAACCAGGTTGTCTGTATTACAATTGACTGCTCAGCTTTGCTCTCCTTCTGGGATCAAACCTGCCTAGCCTTCGTACTGAATTGTTGATTAATTCCCCTGTCCCTGCAGAAGAAATACAATTGAGAGAAGCTGTGGAAAACCACTTTGCTTAAAACTGCTTCTTGTTGTCTTGGTAACCATAAATTTATGGGGTGACTTAAGCAGCTACTGCATGAGCAGAAGATACAAACTGCTGGACAGAATTCAAAAGCATGAAAAGACTGAGAAACCTCCAACAAAAAAGCATATTTTCTTTCCGATATTCTTAACTCCTTATTATTTTTCTTGATCCTTGAGGTGGTAAAAAAGAAAAGGAGCTCAGATACCTTGGTGGTATCTATCACTTAAAAAGTAAGCTGAAATAGAAAGTAAAAAATAATTCTTAAGTGTAATTTTCTCTAACCGTGGAAAAAGTTGTATAAAACCTTTTAATCTTTGTACATTTACAATTATATTAGCTTTTTATTCAATTGTTTATTTCAGAAACAAACCTCTAACTTGTTTTAAATTCCTCCTAAGTTTCTATACCAGGTTTCTATATAACATCGGCACCTGGCATTGTCTTCCGTTAAATGGACTTGTGCAGAAGCCCCCGCTATTGGAACCCCTTAGGCACAGCAGACAGTGTGCCAGTTTATTACATGGCTTTTGCTCAGCTTTGAAAGCAGAGGAGTTTGAGTAACTCGGGTCGCATCCTGGTTTGCCAGGATGTGTGGAATCTCCTCTCTGGCCTGGGCTGGCTGGCAGCGCTAATTACAACTAGTGCCTTCTGTATGAGAGCTGGTGAAAAATACAAAAATATTTCTAAAATGCAAACAACTGCTGGATTGTGGGTGTGTACTTCCAGCTCTGGTAGATTTATATGATTATTTAACACTTCAAACTGCTTCGCTGTTTACTCCCAAGCTTCACGTCTCTCTTTTTAGCTGCGCTCTCGGAGCAGGGATAGCTGTGTGGATGCAGGGGTTGTCTGGGGGCCAGCTTGTGGCCAATTTCTAGTGACTTACCTAATTCTAGGTGAAATGATGAAAGACTTGGGTAATTATGCTTAGTGTATAGATGCGTTTTGTGGCCTTGAGCCACAATAAAAGCCTAGAGCTTTTACTCTTGCAAGTAGTTCTTAGTCTGTAGAGCTGAGCTGTATTTTTTGACCTTTCCTTAAGGTCAGTTGTACACATTCAGATTACTCAAGGTAGTACTTTATACTGTGATACAGCAATTCGTCGTGGGTACCACCTCAGCATGCTGTATTTTGCCCGTGTGCTCAGCAAGCAGTGAATAAGAACCGAGATGTCGGATTTCACATTTATCAGATAGCTTTAGCTGCACTGGTGACTCGTACATTGAATTTCAGTGTTTTGAGTTTTATCTGTCCTGTTGTTTCTCCTTCCGTGAAGAAACCAGTGGCCTGCCCTGTCACACACTTGCTTCCTTGGAAATATCGATCTTAATTATTTAAAATAAATATTTAGAGTACTTAACTGAATCTGTTGCTCTCCCAGTTCTTTTAGCCCATGGTTGGGATGTGCAGCAAGACGGCTTTCTGGCTTACTCCCACTTCGGCTGCAGTTTTTCATGGGGCGAAGAGGTTGCTGCTAGTTGATCGTCAGATTTCCATTCCCACTTCTAAAAAGTACATCCTTGATCTTTGAGGCACTGTGTGCATTTGCTTGTTCTTCCAGAAAGCAATTTATGAAACGACTTGGATATAGTGCCAAAAAATCCCATTGGGCAATAACGTTGCTTCAAATCCTATATTAGTGTTGCCAGATTTATTTTTTTTATTGCAGTGGAGCAAATTTTTGAATAATCATTAAGACATTTGCATAGAATTTATTTTTAACCCACACAGCAGTGGTCTGTGTAAAACCATGAGGAGTCAATCGTAACTATTAAACATCTGTTGCTACATCGATTTTGTAAGGCCTGATTATTGCTGGGTGATTTCTTGAAGCTGTGACGTGGTAATTTTACAGTCGGTGAGCTTTACATACAGTGACAAAAAGAGTAAAGATCCTGTGCTTTTAGTTCTTGGGGGGGCTGGGGGGTGGGGCGGGGGCTGTCTCAGCAGTAGGCAAAGGAGAGAATGCCTGAAGTGGATGCAGTCTTAAAAAAAAAAATAGCAAAATTAAAAAAGAAGCCACCTGGACAGGACAGGGAGACAGTTGTTTTGCACCGTTGTATTGCCAAGCAGGCTCGCCTTTCCCCAGGCTTCTCCCTTGAACACTGAGGTCTGGCTGTATATTTCTATGAGGTTTGGTTTTAAAAGGATTATCACTGGGACTTGTGTTGTGCTATACAGGCATGGTGCTCTGAGTTTCCTTCTTGCTTTCTTACTTGTGCTTAGAGTTAAAAAAAAATTTCCCTATTCAAACTTTTTGCTTTCTGTCTTTTTCCTTTTGCTGGTGCCTGGATTCATGTTATTCTGTTTACCTTCTAATTTATGCTTTATGTAATTGTTCACTTTGCCAGTTCTTTGGGTTACTGGTTCTACTAAATAAACTGTCCAGATAGTCAAGACCAGGAGGTTTGCAACCTTGAGAAAATAATAACAAAAAAGCATAAACTCCTAATCTGAAAAGAATGCTTAGGGCAAAAATTACTAGTGTAGTAAATTACTCCTGTCAGCAAAGTCTGGGCAAGAGTGTAGGCTGAGCTCTTGCATGTGTGTGTTTCCAGGTTTTTCTGCTCTCTTCCGAAGCACTACCATTTCCTAGCCATTATTCTTTTCCTATCTTCCCCTCCCTGCAACCGTTCTAAATTACTTCCTCTAATCCACTGGCATTAATTGCACAATCTGAGATGAGGTAGGTGTGTCGCTGGCAACTATCTAAAGAAAACAGACTCGGTTGCATAGACATCTCCTACTTCTGTAAACGCCGAATGACGTCTAAGGACTGGTGTTACAACTGCAGTCGTGATAGAGGTAATATCCAGAAACTCAAGATGGCAGAAAAAAATTATGAAATACTCTTTCAGTCTTATTTTGTAATCATATACCAGGGAATGTTCCCCACAGTATATTTCTTAACACTTGAAGCATGCTTTATGGAAAATGACCTAGTTGTGAATTCGGAGTGTAGCTATATATTATGGTGCGGTCGGACAAAACTGTGTATTTAGAAAACTAAACCAATTACCTCTTCTGAAATAAATAAATAACATTGTTCTTTGCCTTTCAGTTTGCAGAAGCATGGACATTCGCAACAATCTGACCCGGCTGAACATGCTTGAGAACTGCACTGTGATTGAGGGCCACTTGCAAATATTGCTGATGTTTAAAACCAAGCCTGAAGATTTCCGTGAGCTCAGCTTTCCTAAACTGACTATGATTACAGACTACTTGTTGCTTTTTCGCGTGTATGGCCTGGAGAGTTTAAAGGGCCTTTTCCCCAACCTCACTGTGATTCGAGGAACTCATCTGTTTTTTAACTACGCGCTAGTCATTTTTGAGATGGTTCACCTAAAAGAAATTGGCCTCTATAACCTGATGAACATTACTCGAGGCGCTGTGCGGATTGAGAAGAACAACGAATTGTGTTATTTGTCCACGATTGACTGGTCAAGGATTTTGGATTCTGTAGAAGATAATTACATTGTGGCCAACAAGGATGACAAAGAAGAGTGTGGAGACGTGTGTCCAGGAACTGTGAAAGGGAAGAGCAACTGTCCGCCTACTGTGATAAATGGCATTTTCATTGAACGCTGCTGGACCCACGATCGCTGTCAGAGAGGTGAGTCTGCAAAGTCACGGACGTCAACTAGGGCTTTGCGGTCAGTTTTTAATCTGTCAGATCTACTGGAGGGCTAATAGGTACCTATTAATTGCTACCTTTAAGCACAGGTTTCTAAAAGCAAGGCTCAAAATTGACGTTAGACAGGTAAAGGGAGGACCTTTGGGATGGGGCCGTTTCAGCAGTTCTTTCACCTACGTGAATAACGTTGTGTGTTTGGTTTCTCTGGAAAGTTAGGGACTGCCTAGAACTCACAAGTTTAACGGACTGTGGGTGTAACTGGTATCTTGTTATAATATTTAAAGTGGTATTAGTATCTCTGGTGGAGCTTGGGTAGGGGATTAAAAGTCCAGATTGACTGAAAGGCTGTGGCAGGCGGAAACAGAAGGGTGGGGAAAAGTCTTTACGGAATAAATCCAGCTCTTGAAAGGTGCAGTTACAGTTTTACTGAAACCTTCCTGCCATAAAAGGGCGTAAGATACGCAGATGAATGAGCAACGTTTGCGCAGAGTAAGAAGCCGAAAGCCAAGTCAGACCTGAGGGAAGGGGAGAAGGAGGAGAGACGACCTGGACAGGGGTTGTCCGTAGCAGGAGTCCTGGGGGGGCTGAAATAACTGGGCTTTGAGCCTGGAGTTTTGGTTCAGGGGAGAAGGTATGTTCAGAAAGCCAGCTGCTGTTGCAACCCCTGAACTCCAGTTCTTAAACTGTGTTAGGGTCGCTTTTAATTTCATACAGATTTGTGTTTTCCACACTTGGAACTGAGCTTAAGTTTAGTTTTAATTATATATTTACTTTGATTTACGTTAAATCTGACTGACGGGGAGCAAAGTGAATTGAGGTAAAACTGACACATTTAGAGTTGTCTGTCTTTCTGGAGGTCGTGCATCCAAATGAAGCAGTGTGTCCTAAGACAAAATTAGGAAACTTGCGGGCTGGAGAGAATTTCTTGCCAAGCTCTAAAGGGCAATTCTAAGCGCAAAGTGCCAAATTTGAGAAGGAATTCCTACCAGTATGCATAAACTAATGAAATTAATGTGGTTTCCCCTCTGCTACTCCTCACCCCAAAATCATCTAGCTTCCTTTTAAAGAAAGTGGTTATTTTTTGTCACCAGAATAACAGGGTGTGAGCAAGAAGAGGCAAATGAGTATGTGTGTTCCTTTTTTAAAATGAAAAATAAGGTTATAAAGCATTTTAGTTTGTAAACTCTTTTGGTATATTGTTATCAGCAGCACTGAAACCTACTTTCTTATACATTTGTGTTTTTTATGTTTTCTGCTATTTCATAAGGTTAAAGATCTAACTGAAACCTTTTCTGTGGCTAGACCATTCCCAATGTCCCTCATTCCTGTGAATTTTCTGGAACTGTGCTACAGCAGGCTGGAATGTATGGTTTCTCTCCTTTATATGACTGCCTATTTCCATGAAACCTGTAGGAATGTAGTATTTTCCCATTGGGGCAGAAGTCTCAGCTCCTGAGCCTCTCGTACAAATTCAGCTAAATATATTGGGAGGATACCTGTACACTATCACACGCTATCTTAGCTTAGTTACCTAAGGAAGCCAAGCTAGTAAGTCCATTTGACATGAATTTGAAATGGAAATTTGAATTTGAAAATGGTTTCAAAAGTAATTATATACCAATGCTCCTATCTGGTTTTCTGTGTTCCTTGTAGAAGATTTAGAGAAGCAGTGCTCCTACATATTTTGGCTGTAATTGGTATGCATTTTCAAAACCAGTTAACAAGCCACGCTTATCTTTGTTTTGAATGCTAAGATTTGCACTTTTATTTATTGGTAGTTGGTGTTCTCAGCAAGCCGGCATCTGTACTGTATTGTGCCTTGTGACACCTGCTTGTATGCTTCTAAAGCTATTTTAACAGCTGGAGTAGTCTTTTAGACTTTTTAGACTTTTTTGAGTAGTCTTCAGACTTTCAGGACACATGCACGCTGGTAAGTATGGTAGAGATTAAGTGACATTTATTTAGCAAACCTGTTGGTGGAATCACTGTGTTTTCTGTTCTCGTGCCAGCCATATCATATCCTTAGCATGCAGAATTGTTTTGTCAAGATTATTAGGAGCTTGTGTGAATTGTACTTTGGCTTTCCTTAACTTGAAGAGCCTCATAGCACCTCCCAGTACTGAGGGTATTAATGTCATGAAATCTTTCCCTCTGTGTTTTTGCAGCTTATCTGGGAGTCTTCAGCAGCTAATGCTGTGCTGAAGTCTCCCGTCTCTCTGGTTTTAAGAGTATTCCCTTCTTTCATTTTTGCTCTTTGTCTTTTTACCAATGCTGGAGTGAAATGTAGCAATTTCAGTCTAACTTTCTTGGGGGAAGTTTGGTTTTGTGTGTTGTTTGTTTTAGCGCAGGTTATTTGCATCCCTGGTTTGTTTTATAAAATTTGGTGCAGAATCTCCTGTTTGCTATATTTTGTTTTGCATCTCTGGGTGGGAAGTTGTTGCTGTCTGAACTGATAGCGCTGCTGCCCTGGGGCTGTGGGTCAGGATATTTTGTTTGCTGTTTTGTCTACCGGAAAAAAATCCTTAAAGAGTATGTAAATATTGATTGTTTTGATGTTACAGAGTGTGTGTCAGTTGACAGAGACAAGTCCCAAGCTGGCAAGCTTTTCCAGCCTGCTAAGCTTTGAGACTCACTGGAGAAAATTAGGAGATGGGCAAGAAGTCTGGGAGAGCGCACATGGGAAGGCTGAAAGATGTCGCAGAAGGGTCTTGTGTGAGTGGGAAGGGAGATGGCAATGGCTGGGGTTGGAGAGTGGTCCTGGGTGTCCCCCATCTCTTCCACACCAGTCCCTGACCTTCCCCTGCCTGCTCTCTGTGGTCGCGTCCTTCACGTTATCCCTGCGACATCTCGTATTGGTCACGCATCTTTGATATTTCTTTATTTTAATCAGCACAGATATCCCAGTTAACTCCAAAACTAGCTTTCAGTTATAGCGTGTAATTATCTCTGAGGCACACATCCAAGTTTCTGAATCATCCTTTCAGCTATATCTCCAGCCCAGAAATTTTTTCAGTTGGTGATAACATGTTCGAGACAACAAAGTAAAGGATCTTCTTACAGACGTTAGAGTGAAGCTTGTGGATGAAACTGGTTGGGAGGAACTGAAATGATTTGTGGGCAGCTGCACACGTTGAAAAAACAGTTGCAATATTGAGGAATCTGTGTCTGAGTGAAAAGATGTGTAGGTGGATATACCATAGATTGAGACCAGTCGGGATGTTTTCTTTTCTTTTTTCTAAATCACTTGTGTTGGTGTGAAAAGCAAGTCGGTTCAATTAAGGCCAACTCATGTTATATTTTGGTAGGAAGGGAGGCAACTATGTAGTCTGTTTGGAATTTGGGTCTAACCTTATGCTGTTTATGGCAGCCAAGTGCTGTTCCTGTTCTGGAAGTTTTGTACCTTTTCAGCCCACGTTTTCATAAGTTTTTTTTTACATACATACTTACTTTTATTGCCGTAAAAACGTAGTTCTTGGTTCGGTGCAGCATGTTCATGCAGAGAGCGTCTTTGCTGAAGAATGCAGACAACAAAAATGCTGAAATGCCACGTCCTAGACCTCAGTCTAGATCTGCCAAACATGATTTTCATATTTTGCATTTTTTTCCACATGTGTTTTTTTATGTAATAAAAACGCTATATGTCTGTCACTCTGCTTGCGGAAGGAACAATTCCCTCTGAAATAGGATTTCCTGCCAAATCTCTTTGCAGTCACTCTTCTCTGTCCATACATAATTTGAAGCCGTCTGATGTTTTTGACAGTCTAATTATAAAGGCAGGTTCAGCCTTTTACTTGCATATTGGGTCATCTGGGGGTGGAGTAAGGTAATAGGAAGGAAAAGTGGAACGACCAGATAAAAATGACCAGGAAAATAATCTGCGATATCAGACAGTCCCTTGGTGAATATTGAAGGGCCGCATTCCTGGAATGTAAGGATGGATAGCTGAAATATAGGCTTCATTCCTTAGAGGCTATGATGATGAAATTCAAGTTCTGCTATTCATCCCGAATGAAACCTTTGTAGGAGTCTTATCTTCTGGATCTGGGGACTTCACGCTATGAGGAAATTTGAGTTATTAAGAGTGTAGGCCATTTCAGGTTTGTAGACAGACTCTTTCTTCAATCTCTTGTCTTGCTTTATGCGATAAAAGCAGAAGTTGTGTCTCTCAATTAGCGCAATCTAGAATTTGTTACAAAGCATTAACCTCGTGAAAAGAAAGTAGAAAGTATGTGAAACCATTTGGGCCAACTGAAGAGTACGGTAAAACGGAGCTGATAGAAGGGGTGACAGTCTCGAGTAACTGACATGCCAAGGAGCTGCTAAAGAAAGACACAGTATGAAAATAATAATGTTTGTCCAGATTTTTTTATGATGTTGGGGAAGCAGGTCTGGAGACTAGGGATACAGCAGAATATCTCTAATTTTCCTGGGATTTATCCAGGGAAAATTCTGGGACATATGGGGGACAGGTAAGGAACTGAAGGGTAGCTTTAGTAGCTTGCTTTGTTTCCTAGTACAAGCAACACAACAAAGCACTCGGAAAAACATTGCTCAGCCTGAAGTGTCTTTCAACTGCTGTGAAATAGCACCGAGTGCTTTTAAAGAGATGGGTGCCAGGAGAAATTCGGCAACTACGAACGTCTTCAAGGCAGGTTTGAATAACAAAGTTCAGAGGTGTGTGTGGGAAATGTTTTGTGATGTTTACTTAGGTAGAAATACTACTTAGCAACAGCTTCCTGTAATTTTTATGTGCTGGGAATTTCTGTAACCATAAGCTTAGTTTTATTACCTTTGTATGGGAAAGGGGTCTCAAAACACTGAACAGACAGCCAACCTCAAGGGCAAGATATTTTTAAAGCTTCAAACACACAAAAAATTTTTCCAGTTGCTACCACATCAAGTGGAAGTGCTTCTTTTATTTCGAGATCTGATAAGAACTGCCTTTTTTTTTCTTTTTTTTTTTTTTTTCTTTCCTAGCTCTGACAAATGCCAGATGGAAGTTGACACCCGATAATCTCGCTGGGGAGTCTGTTCTGAACCTTGCCAAGCGACAGCTTTATTGAGTGCATGTAGTGCTTGTGGTTGGGGCTATTGTGATGCTTGCAAACGGCTAGACGTCCTAAACTAATTCAGTTTAGCTTGTTAAGAGATTTATGGTGCTTGATGGTGTGATACTGCCCAGAATTGGGGGAAAAGGGGTGGAAACAATCACGCCATACAAATGGCTATTTAAGAGTATACTACTTAGTTTAAAAACACCAAAAAAACTTTGGGGTGTGAAGAAGCATCTCGTTAGGCTCCTCTCCACCAACCTGGGGTGACACGAGACTGTAGGATTTCTATACTTACAGTTTCAACTTGCTGAGAAATCCCCATGCATGCAGCTGCCATGGTCCCACCACGTTTATGTTTCTTCGGCTTCTTCACTGCTGCACCTTTACTTAAATGCGGGGGGTGTGTGTGTGTGTGTGTGTGTGAAGATTTTCTTCTTCCATCCCAATTCCCAACCAGCACTTGAGACAAAAGCCACTGTCTGATCCATTCCATCTTTAGAGCATTTGAACAAGAACTAGTTCCTGGCTCATCCAACAGTTAATAAGCAGTAAATTTAGAGAATTCTCCCCAAAGTTAAGGTATCTTAATTTCTGTGCAGAAGTCTTGCCAAGGCAGAGGTTTTTGATCAGTTAAAAAGGAGAATGAGGTGTGTTGCTGCTGATACAGTGAAAATTGGAAGAATTTTCATCTTGTTTGGTCTGAGTTGCCATTTTAATTCTTTCATCCTGAGCCCCTTCCCCAGAACACTTGTTAACTTAAGTCAGTGTCTAGGCCATTGAGGAGGCCGAGAAGAGTTTAACACTTTACATGCAGTGGTTGGGCACTAACATTACTGGAAGATGTTTTAAGATCTCTGTTCGATCTTCAGTGGTGATGTTGACTGTGATTTCCAAGGGTGGCGTGCCAAGGGTGCTTCAGGTAGAATACTTATTTTTCCCACTTCAAGAACAGTTCCAAGGTACCTTATTTGCTTAAACAAGGGAACCGGCACTGCCCTTTGTTAGATAAAATATAAAGACTGACTACACTTGGCAGACATATTTGTTGGAAAATGCTGTTGTCTGGGCATGGATGTAGAAGCGGGAGGTCACAGAATGTGTAAAAAAAAAAAAAAAAAAAAAAAAAAAAAAAAAAAAAAAAAAAAAAAAGAAAAAAAATACCGAGCAGCAGAGTTAACCTGTGTTAGCAATGCATGAATGGGAGAGCTGCAAATGGTTCACCTGGTATGATGTGTTTGCTCAGGAAGGAGGAGACTTTCATTCAGAGCAAATCCTGCTGAATGTTGGGCATGCTTTGGTGCCATAAGTGAAGATAAGGAGTTGGCCAGCTTATATATCCTGTACATTTTCCTCCCTTCACCCCTCCTTAATGAAGGCAGAACAATGATTCTGTATTTTAAATCTTAATTATAATTAATTGTAAAAGTATTCTAAATCAAATGCAATTCTGATGCCCCTTCCTGGATTTAGACAAACAGAGCAAGATAAATTTAAGCCATGTATGATGGTAAAGCATTCTTTCATTTTATGATGAAGGAACTGGAAATCTTTGTAGAAGGCTTTGAAGGGACTGTGAACTGTTGAGTCCATACAAAGAAGTGTATTCAGTGTATGTGAGAAGACCAAATGAAATAAGTCACTTGGCAAAGCTCTCTGAAACATCTTTCTCTATCAGGAATTGGATTTGACAGGGATTGCCTCTGTAAATAAAACTGGTGTTAAAAAAAAAAAAAAAAAAACCAAACAAAAAAACCAAAACCCACAAAACAAAACACAAAAAAGGTCAAAAAACCCCAGGTGTGACCAGTGCAGAGATTGTTTCTAACTGAAAGGTTGAGGATTTCAGGACCTTTTGATTAATTACAGAGCTGGTGAATAACCAACTGTGTCCTGGAGGAAGCAACACTAACCCTTCTCTCAGTTTGCAACAATAGCTGGTTAAAAGTTCAATGATCATGCTTCCCAATTATATCCTATAATTGTGTGCAAGTTCCTATTGGAGAGATGTGAATGAACTTGCTGGGATGTTTATGGTTCTTAATGAGGGCTGTTGGTTAGCTGAAAAAAAAATAATGTTGGGTGAGGGAAAGTTGGGGGGGTACGGGCTGGGATTGTCTGGCAGCAGGCTGAGCCGCTTGGTACGTGCCTGTAGTTATTTCAGTTGCTGCTTTGATCCAAAGTTTGCGGCTGACATTGCATAAGTGTACAAACCAGCGTGCTGCGGCTTGGTCACTGAAATACTGTAGATTACAGCTGTGTGCGTTCATCGTCTTTATCTAGATTTTTTTAGATGGGGGTACTTGAGGGGGCACGGTGCTGGCTGGGCTGACATTGTTTGAGAGTTGCTTTTATTTTGGTTTGTGACATTTAAAACAGAGAATTAACTTTGGCTCTGTGTAGAACTTAAATGTTGGCTAAGTGAGTTTTCATTTGAGTCTGGCTTCCTTGTGAATCTGTATTTAAATGAACTGAAAAAACAGGGCTGGATGCTCTGCACCTGTTCCTGTCCAAAACGTTTTCTAATGTGGGATTTCCTTCTCCATTCTTCGCAATAGGGTCAGAATTGCTGTCGAGGAGAAGGACACAGGCAGGGCAAGAGGATGCTCTGTACTAACAAGGAGCTTCTAGCTTAGTACCCTCTGTGTGAATTCCCTAATTTGACAATGTGTTTTCTTATTTACCTGACCAGAGGCTGGCTCCTGGGCACCTTGAGAAGCTGGAGGCTCTGAGGAAGAAGGTGTTTTGAAGGAAATCCCACAAAAGAGTTGGAAAGGAAGTCTGGTTAGAATAGCATTCAGCAGAATGCTGGGGTTAATTTTCTTCTACGTATTTTTAAAGAGCTCAGGGTGTATGTGGTTTTGCTGGCATCGCTTTGGTGCACTCCAGAAAAATAAACGTGATTTTAATCTTGTGTATCAGGTTAGAGGATGTCAGAAATATTGCTCTATTGTAACTGTAAATCAGGCAGTTTCAGCTTCTGCACATGTCAGCTCCCCCGCTGTAGTCACTGAAGCACGGGCAGGTGCCGGACAGTTGAGCTGCTAAGTATTATGACCCTTGCTCATATGCAAGCATAATGAGGGTGACAGGTACTTAGCAGGATGGGTCCGATGAAGATTGTAAAATTTGCAAGCTCTTTTTCGTTGGGGAAGGGGAATTTCATTAATCTGTTCCTAGAACTACTCCAGTCTTTCGTTTTCTCTGCAATTTGAAGGCTTCTGGAGATGTACACATCTTATTGCTGGTCACTTGGGACTCCTACAGAATTGCTACTGATATGTGGCCACGCTGGAATTTCAGGGCCCTGACATGATGAGCTGAGCCTGAGCTCAAGTTACAGGGAAGAGACCCGATGTGTTTTAAGTCAATGCACAGAGTTAAGGCGACTTAGGTAACAAGCTTGCCGGAGATCAGAGAAAATATCTGCACTCTGAGCAGCAGTAACGTCTAAGGTTGCTGGCTCTCTGGTTCTTCGTGCTCCTCTCAGTTCACTTTAGCCTGACCCCAAAGCATGATTCCTCATTTAGTGTTTTTAAAAAGTGAATTATCTGGGGCAGGGAGGAAGGAGGTTGGTCTCAATTTGTTCATCAGAATAAAGCCTGCTGGACTGTAGGATTGTAAGGAAGGGAAGTGTTTGCAAGGCAAGGGAACAGGCGTGGCTTGGAGTTGTGTAGTCATGATTTCCAACTGAATTTTTGATATTTTCTCTGATTTTTATAGCCATGGGGGTTTAATTATATTAACAGCATGCAACATTATTGCGATGTAAGGCTTTAATACCCGTGGGCGGGGGCAGCAGTCGCAGCGGAGGAGCCATGCATACAGTGAGGGAGAGGCTGGGTTCTCTGCAGCGTTTCGGAGATGAGGGAACAGATGCACCTTTCCTGCCAAGAGGAAAGAGTTCAGTGCTGAGATGTAACGTTCTCATGTGGCAAGACTGCAAGGCAGTTTGCATGACACAAAATGGGGTTGCCTGTATGCTGGCTGATTTTTCCCCTGTTGGTGTGAAGAGGGCCAAGTCTGATACTGTGTGTTCGAGGGAAGGATTATTTAGTGTCTTTGGGAGAGCTGCTGAACTTGGCAGCTTCGCTGTCGATAATGTGAGTGAGATGCCATTAGCTTCTGAGTTGTTCTGAAATATCTGAAAATAGTAACTGAGATTTTTACTAAGCAACCTGTGGCAAAAAAAGTCAAGTTCCAGCTATGGCACTGAACTAAGCATCTGGAAATCTCTCGCGCAGAAACTTCAGACATCACACTAAAACTCTGTCATATCAGCAGCTTTTTATGATTGAGAAAGTACGTAAAGAATGCTTGCACTCAGAGGTGGGCTTGAACCCTGCTGCACTGTTAAAGACATGATTAGAAAATCTTAGGAATGACGCAGGAAGCTTTACAGTGTATTGGGTTTCCTAGGAGTAAGGCACGTGCAATTCAGCAGACATCACGGGCTAACTAAGCGTTTTGCTGTTACCGTTTTA
This sequence comes from Sagittarius serpentarius, assembly GCA_034782735.1. Classification (NCBI taxonomy): domain Eukaryota; kingdom Metazoa; phylum Chordata; class Aves; order Accipitriformes; family Sagittariidae; genus Sagittarius; species Sagittarius serpentarius. The sequence goes on from JAVKLA010000090.1 coordinate 40,606,948, forward strand.
AACTTCATTAGGGATCCATGTTGCATTACAACACTGCAAGGAATTTAATACTTCGTGAGCAATGAAAGTATTCGTTAAAATTTGAGTGTCAGACAAAAGCTTTTCTTGTCTTTTCTGCAAAGACAAACCAATTATATTCTGTGGGTAGTGAAAACAACAGCAATGATTTAATAAAATGAATAGGACTTGTTTTTTCTGGTCTTCAGTCTTTTCTGAATGTCATCTTTCTGAAGTAAGGCTGATTGCACTGAATGTGTTTACACAGCTTCAGTTTGAGATGAATGAGTCCAAGAGTTCCCTTGTAAGTACCCCTCAAAAGCTCCCAAAAGCCAGAGAGGAAATGGAGCTCCTCAGTGTGATGTCTGACTGTCTGAAAGTCTCGCCCAGTGGAGCCTTAACATGGCTTAAAGGAATAAGGCTTTTGTTTTAAAACTGTATTTGAAGTGAAGCCTTTAACGCTCAGTAAACTGTTCCTCTGTTCATTTTAGGCTTGGGGAATCCGCACGCTCTCTGTTTCTGGCAAAAGGGAAAGCATAACGTGCAGTAGCAGTCTTACCTGGAGACTTAATGAAAAAGCATTTATGTGGAAACTGGTGCTTTATCTGAAACAACTTCCCACCTCATTGGCAGGTTTCTACAATTATTAAATTAGCAAAAGAAATGTCATGTGTAGATTACCTTTTCCTGAGGCTTCTCTTGCACGCTCCAATAACCTTATCTCCAGGGCTGCTTAAATAATTTGTAGTGTTTGGCTGCTCTTTCAGTGCTTAGATATCAAGTTTCTAGTCCACAAAACTAGTCTACAAGTCTGTCAGAACCAGGTATCTGCATCAAGTGTCAGTTTTTGATCTGGGGAAATAGAAAATGTTCTCCCTTGATCCAGTACAGTGCATTAATTTGGTGGGTGTGATAAGAAAAACGTCCTTGTGTTTTGCATGGCTCTGTTGGCAAAAGGAGGAGTGGCTGCATGGCAGTTCTTGATCAGCAGGGAAGAGCGTGTTGTTTTTCCACATGCTCTAATCTGTGATAACAAAAAGAACTCCAGATTGTGTTTTTCAAACACACTTTAGGTCTCTCGGTACTCAGATTTGCCAGTGACTAACCACTGCGGCGATACATCCATCCATGAGCCTTGCTTTGATACTGAAGGAGACTGAGCAGGACTTAGCAATAAACTGTCAAGTGTTTTGCTTTGTACCAAGTATTTTGCAGAGGATCACATGCTGGATGTGGACTGGGATACCACCGATCTCTTCCCAGTGTTGCTGTTGGCCTCTCAGCTGGTTCTGTGTCCCTCTCTGTGCCTCGGTGGTTGCCTGTAACATGGAGCTGATCAGAATGACCAGCTGATGAGCTAGACTTCAGTAAACTTCAGATGGTGAATGCAGGAAGCGCCTCAAGGCGGAATTTAGCTTTAAGATGGGTTTAGACAAACAACTGTCAGAAATGTCTTAGGTAAAGTATTTGATCTGGCCTTGGACAGGTGGAGGGACTGGGCGGCATCTCGAAAACTTCTTCGGCTCGCTTCCAGTTGAAGATCGCTTTCAGTAACGGCAGCTCTGTGCTGAGATTTGAAACCTCCATAGTTTGCTTAAGAAAAAGAATCTTTGTCTCTGGAGAAACTGATATGGCTTCACGTTTCTTGTAGAGGAGAGTCACATCTCTCTTTCTTGCTAGATAACGCTAGTTTATGTAATTTTTTTTTTCCCCAGAGGACTCTAATCATTGTAAGGTTATTTCCATAAGTTTCCCCGCACACAGAGTAATTACCCTATTTAGGGATTGGCAGGTGTCGGGGCTCAGGTATCAATTAGACCAGCTCTGAATACTCTTAATTGCTCTGAAATGGACAATGCTGATGGTAACTGGTGATTAGACCGTATCTTAACTCCTGTGCTGATAAGCATCCATGAAGCTGAAGCTTTTTAGCAACCGTGGTGCACGCCTGCACAACTTGTGTTATGTAAGCAGATCCTGTTTCTCTCAATGGCTGAGCATAGTTTAACGGGCAGATAATGAGACTTTTGCTACTACTGTACTTCCTTAATATTGAACAAAATGACTTCAGTGACAGTTTTATTTTAAGAGCTTACCATGGCAGAGGCATGAAATAAAACAGAATTGTCGTGATTCTGACAATTGATGGTTGGATCCATTAACTATTGTGGAAGAAAGATTGAGGATCCAAGATCTCCCCTGGGTTTAATGTAACTTCAGAAGATTCAGTTCCCTCGTTGTTGGCCGCTCCTTGTTGGGATGGCACAACTAGTTTGGAATTAAATTCCTTTAGATTACAACTTTCTCTTGCATAATTTACAAGGAGAAATAGATTAATAGCCTCTAAGGGTGGCTTGCGCAACGTAGTTAATTGTTTTTGTACTAATCTATAGCCATTTGTTTTTCCTTAGGGTTGTATTTGTGTGGCTCTTGGTCCTTTTTAGCATTTCTCATTTGCCACTTTCATTAGAGAAGCAGAGTGATGTGGCATGGCACACATCCTATAGATCAAAAACTATAGGGATCAGTATGTTTGTAATCAGAAGCCATTAAGCAGATGCGTATCTGTATAGAGCTGAGTTGGATAGTTTGTGCGGGGCCACCTATTATTATACATTGAATTACTTGAAAATGGGTATTCCTGGTATGCCGAAGATGACAAGGGCAAGTAGTAAATAAAAATACATTTCATAGAGAGGTCTCAACTGCTTGGCTCTGGGACCGCAAGCAAACAGTATCTATTTCAGTACTGCTAAGTAAATTCTTATACCTAGAAATAAACTGTGGAGAGCATACTTACAGCTTTGGGCAAAGAGAGAAGGGTGTATAAATTAGTGGGCATGAGCTGATGAGGCCAAAATGACTAGAGTGGTTGAGAGAATATTATACGGGTGCATATAATCTATGCGTTTGATACTTGTATGCCTAGTAATGAGATACTGCATACATTTCTCCTTTCTGCAGTTCAAATATGATTTTGAAAGAAAATTATTGTAGGTTCAGGGAAAACCATGACACCTATTAAATTACTGGAAGACATGCTTTACAATATTTAGTTTTGGATGGGTCTGCATGGGAAATAAATCTGGTAGCAGAAGGATGTATGTGTTAGCCCTGTGGTGAATCCTTTCGTGCGTTGGCGGCTTGCATGGGGTATAACTGCTCTGTTTTGATTCCTGCCAGGTTGCCTGCTGCCAGCCTCGGGTTATGTTGGGGAGCAGGCAGCTGACCAGCAGCACTTCTTCCAAGGGTGCTGCCTGCTTAGAGAGGCTGCTCGAGACCCGGAGTCGCCTTCCCTCTGCTGCTGTCTCCTGTAGTCAGCTTCTCTTGGCACAGAGCGAAACCCTTTACCCTTAGAGTGGCTGCAGTGGGACAGAGACCGGCATTGTGATCAGATTCCCACCACAGCCGTTCCATGTCTAGGATGGATTTGGGCAGCATGCTAAATGACCATGCACTAAAAGAGTTTATGCATCCTGGTAACTTAAGAAAAAAACATCTGGTTGGTAGAGCTAGTTAGCTCTGCTTCACGGGGAAATTCATCTTCCAGATATTTCATTGCACAGCTGGCCTTCAGGTGATACTTTACCTTTTGCTCTCCTCATCCTCTTTGGGCAATGAGGCAGGAAGAGGGGATCTGGAATAAGTTATGTTCCTTCTTTCTCTCTGCTTCTTTTCAGTATCTTCATCCAGAAACACAAGTTCAGTTTCAGTATCTGTGTTTATAATTCATGACTGCCGTGAAATCCGTCCAGATTAAAATCTTAACCTCTATCTGACACTTCTGTGTAGATCGTTAGTTATCAGCTTAATCTCCTTGTGGTTAATCTTACACTTCCGCCCATTTCATTACCTTATGGACAGCTCCGCTTTCCTATTTGCGGTAATCTGTACATCCTTTTTGGTGTAGATTTGCTCTTATTTTGTGTGTCTGGGTTACATTTTACACGTCTTTTCACATACCGTATCTAAAACGCAACATTCCTTATCCCTGCATAGCTGAATGTGTCAACTGAGCTTTCGTTCTTTCATGCCTTGTTTACTACAACATCCTTCTCTGTGGCCTTGAGAAAAGCAATCTTATCCGTCTCTTATCTTTGCAGGAAGCAAAGGTTATAGATTTCGCCTCATGCTTTGATCGTGTCACTCCTCATTTTCAGGACAGGGGTTGAGGTAAAAGTAATAGCTTGTCTTAGACCTATGTTTGGAAAAATTAGGTGGACCTTGGTCTTAGACCATCACCTTACACTGAAGCGTATCTCCATTTTTCGTCTGTTTCTCAGTAGGGCAGATACCAACTCCCGTACTTCTCTTTTATGGCTTGTCCTGATGCAGCCTCTCCTCTCATACAGCGCTAAGCTGCTGACTTTTTATTCTGGTCAGTCCATGCTGCTGATCACTAAGAAATAAATTGGCCTGATGAGAAGCTTGCCCCCAGCACTGCTGGTACGGTCACCTGGCGTGAGAGGGACGTGGTTCACATCCTGCTGGTTCAGAGAGCAGAGACCTGTATTCAGAAATACAGTATGGATAGAGACTTTATATGCAACCGCACTTGTTTTTAGGACATCCGTGGCTGCCTGGATCAGTTCACTGTGATTCTCTTGGGTCTTCTGGGATTGCAATGTGAGCGAGCAGGTTTGACGGGAGTAGGTTAAAGTGAACAGGGATGTTTTCAAGATGCTGTACATCAGAAAGAGCAATATATAGTTAAATATTAACGTGAAGCTTTCATGAGGCTCCCAGATGGCGTGTCAACCATTGAATGATAAAAACAAATTCTTAGGTTGTAAAAAGGATTGAAATTTAACAAACCATAACAACAAAAAAGCACCCTCATAGCTGTGAGTAAAACAATAAACAAAGCTTTACAGAAAAATTCCCCAAATAACTTTAAAAATTCTGGTCTTGGTCTAAATTACAAATCCTGTGTTCTGATGTACAGAATCAAATACAGTGTGAGGTGGCTGATGTCCAAACTACTTTAAAGTTAACTACTCCTTACAAGTCTCCATGTTCCACGGAAGTCCGGTACGCTGAACAGTTCTGCCCCTTTTTACAGGGAGACAGATTTCACTTAGTGGCTCTTTAGCAAATCACTGTCAGAAGGACTAAAGCTTGGAAACTCCTGGCCTCCCAGTCCTCAGGTACCTGAGGGATAGGAGTAGGTGTGGTGGTTTCTTAATCTTCAATTATAAGCCATCAAAGACACTGATGGTAGCAAAGCCTGGAGTTAGTACTGATTTGCATGGGGGCATTATATATGATGAAAACTGGCTGGGGACTCCAGGTATTGCCTGAAGATGTAGTGTCATTTCAGGGGCTTGCATATTAAAGACAAACAAGCAAGCAAGCAGAGGTTGGTGGTTATTTCCAATCCCTTATGCTGCGCTAAGCTCCCATGTAATTTTGAACACAAAGTACAAGGAGCAGGCTTGATCTGCTTGCCAGAGAACGGCACAACAGCAGTGTTGTAGACACTAGGTAAAGTATTTACAACTTCTCATTGCTATCCTTGTGTGCACTTTGTGACACTTGTTCTACCTTTAACAGTGCTGCTGTGTTTTCAAATCAAGCTCCGTGTTTTGGTATTTTGAGCTTGATTGCCAACAGTTTAGCCGGATTTCTGCAAGCTGTTTTTACCTGCTTGGGGACTCAGCTTGATTAAAGGGTACTAGGAGAATGAAAACAGACCTAGGCTTGAGTTTTAAATTTTTTTAAAAAAAATTTTTTTTTTAGCTTTGTCCCCCAACTCTCATCAGAGAGAGGTGCTTTGCTCTGTAAGTTCAGTTCATAAGGGGCTTGCTGCCATGGTGTAAACACCATGTGGACTGCTTAAAATGCACGAAAGGAAAATGTTTCTTTGGTCTTGGTTCTATCTGGGCAATATTAGGCATACTTGAGTGGGAGGCGTCCACTTCTCCATGTAAATAGTTGCAGTGACGGAGGAGAGCAGGAGCGAAAACCTTCAAGGAGAGAAACAGAAAGGTCTAGAAAATCTGTGAAATGAGAGGCTGTCCTGAAGGATCAATAGGAGAAAGTGAGGGCCTTTCATAGCTGAGGTCTGTAGCCCAAGAAGTCCTATCCCCAAAAATAAGAGATGATAGTTGGACTGTCTTACTAACTTCAGCCATGGAGGTGAGCCATCGAATCTGAAGTTACGCAGGGCGTTGTACGCCTGGGCACAGGTACTGCGTTGTGTCCTTGGTGTGGTAGGTGGAGAAGCTCACTTGCAAAGGTTGTAACTTCTTAAGAAGATAAAGAGCAAGTGACTGAAGGCATTGTGGATCCATTGCAGTTGATGACTTCCTCCAGGCTTCATCATATTAAGATGACTTATATATAAACACATTTTTAGATATTATATAAATAAAAGTATGTGTGTATATGTATGCATGCATATATATATGAGTTCCTCCTTGTAAGTTTTCTGTATTCCTTGGCATAATTCACATGAGTAAATTTCGCTATTTCCAGAGAAATACTCCACCAGCAGTTGTAGCACAGAAGACACTAGATTACTCCACAGTCTAAACAGCAGAAGGTTAGCATGGAAGGGACTGCGTTTCTAGAGAGATCTCCCTTTATCCACTCTTCCTCTATCAACAACAGAGCTCAACCTTTTCCGCCTATCTCCATTCAGCAACCTCTTCCGCAGACCTCCATATCCTCCATTATCGCGACTGGACAAGGTGGCACACAACTCCAAACCCTTTTATCTTTTCTAAACTCACATTTGCTGATCCCAGCAGGTCCATGCAACAGTACCAGCGTCTTTGTTGGTTTTAGCTGTGGTGGCTGTTCTTGTCTGGGAGGATATCTTGCGGGAAGCAGCCGAATACACAGGGTCTGCAAATGGCACTGGTCCCGTTTTGGAATATTTGAGACATTCCCCGTAGCTCCAAATGAGCACGTAACTTGTGAATGGGTTGGAAGGCGAGAGAAGCTTTTTGTTATCCTTACTGATAGACGAGATAAGAGTTGTAATGTTGTCCTGAGAAATGTCAATGGGAAGAGTTTCCTTTACGTTTTAGTAACAGTGTGTTGTTTTTGGAAGTCACTGTCTATGGGAAGGGAGGCACCTGCAGTTAATTTTATCTGTTCCTGTGTAAATACGGACCTCCTAACGTTCCCAACTTGCAGGTCAGTGGGGTCGTGGCATTATGTACTGTAATACCTTATTTTATAAACATCTCTTTAATTTTAGTACTGATTGTAAAACCTTGAATTTATTTGGCACTTGCTCCTCCCGAGTTGGTGCAAAAAACTGAAATCCTGTGTGTGGATAACAGCATTTGAGTCGATGCGTTTTGGGAGGGTTGTTCCTTGGTTGTCTTTGGTGTTGGGCAAAAGGGAGGGATAAATGTTGTTAGAGCACTTGAGCACTGTGGGTAAGTGACATAAAAAGTTTGCTTGAATGTCCTGTGGTATTTCCTGAATTTTGCTTGATAACTACAGCCAGTGTCAGGCATTGCTGGCAGTCTTCTTGTAGAAGCATGTTAACCTCTTATTTTTTTGTTCTGTTCTAGTCTCTCCATTTATTTTGTGGATTCAGGAGGGTCTGAGAGAGCTACTGTTGTTAGTCACCGAGGCGATCAAAAGTCCTTGTGCTCTTTACAGTCCGGTGGACCTCTATACCCATGTTCTTCCCAGGCATGTTACTGCTGTCGTAATGCCCTGGGAGCAGTTTGCCCTGTGCGGCCCAAGAACTGCTGCTGGTGGGGTTTAGTGTTTAGGTTTCTGCCTCTCTGGTCTCGGTGACATGAAGAAATAATTGAAGGACATAAGCCACAGTGCAGAGGGGTTGGCAGCACACTGTTTTTCTTGCAGCAACCCTCTGTCAACCCACTCTGCTATGGAGTTTTAGATTTATACCTAGTCTTCAGTGGACACAGTTTTAATTAATTTTTAGTAGCTCTTTTCAACCTAATGATACATTAGTGCACTCAGATTAGGTGTCATCTTGATGTATTCAGATCAAATAAGTGCTCTCAAGAAAATAGATGAGTAAAAAAAAAATTAAAAAATTGTTTTACAGATAAAAATAATGTTATAGTAAGTCCTTTAGTGTTTGTTACAGAGTTCTGAATTTGGAGTCTTTTTGACAGGAATAGAATGAGTTAACCTTGAGGAAAAGTGATCAAGTAAAAAATGCTGTGTACATACAATGATTTAATATATAATTTTATAAGGAAGTCAGATTCATATGGATTTCAATAGCAGCAATGCTGCTCAGCAATTGCAGAAATTCAGGAAACAAGCACAAACTCTGTAGTGCTAAATTAAGATCACGTGCTTGCAGCACACACTCGGAGGAGTTACTGCTGTGGGCGATTAGTCCTTGGGTTTCATTTTTTTCCTTGTTGGTTTTGTTTTTCTTTAGAACCGCAAGAACCCATTTCTACAGAGGTCATTATCGCAACTATACAGTTAGGAAACTAAATTACAGTTCCCACTGCAGCTGTAACTCGAGTATCATTGTGTGTGTGCGCAGGACTATTTGTGGATAAATTTATATGACAGATATTACAGCCATTTACAGTAAGGGAAAAAAACACGGGGAAATGGAGAGCGCTCCGATACTGTTTCTGCGGGACTCTGGCTTTGAATTATACGCTTGTGCACGTCATATAACATTACACTAACATAAGCTCTGGCATTGAGCGATATGTATCGTGGCCAAAACAAGCCATTTTAAGCTGTGTCAACGCTGGGTTCGTACCGGCTTCCTCCTACGTTTTTCTCCTGGTTATAAATACGCCTCACGAGTTAAAGGCTCGCCGTGAGAAAAACCCCTGCAATAGCCAGTTAAATTGCATTAGCCTAATGAGTTTTGCGGTATTGTGGGCAGAGAGTGGCGTGGACTGCCGTGCAAGCAGTGGGAGGCGAGGGCTTGTTTGGGGAGCCCCGTTTTGGGTGGCTGGCAAGGGGTTAAGGCATGTTTGCCTTGTGCAGATAGCGGAGCGGTTGGATGCCTCCCTGAGCAGGCAGCAAATGCATTGGCTGAGGTTGAGGGCGGTTCTCCTGCCGCAGTTGTTTTCTGTCCTGGATTTCGATGGATCTGGAGCCTTCTAATTGCCTTGTCTGTAATCAGAATACAGCTTGTGTAATTCATGAAAAAGGACCTGTCGGTGCAAGTTGCTCCTTGCCGCTGGCTCGTCCGCTGGCCAGAAGGAGCGACTTGCATGGGAGGCGGCTGGTGGCCCCGGCCAGCTGAGAGGACCCGTGGTGGCCCGGGCTGCCTCTGCTGACCCACGTTCACAGGGACGGAGCTTGTTATTGCACAGCAGAAAGATCATGTCGATTCATGACAGATCTGTCCCAAAACCATGTGGGAACATCTGTCCCTGTACAGTATATATGCAGCACCTTGACGTTCATACATGTGGTTTAGAATTCTCCTTAATGAACTGTGTACCTCTTATCATACCCAAACCACCATCCGTTTGAATACTCAATTCAGCTCACCCACGACATTGCTATTTAAACCCATCCAGTGGCAGAGGATCCCAAAGGAACAGCAAAATTTACCCTGAGTGACTTTTATCTTTTTTTTTCTCTTTTTCTGACAATTCGTGGCGATTGTTTTGTTAGCAGAAAGCAAGAAACAAGACCTAGTACAAATGGGTTTAATCGTACTTTAGTATTCAGACAAAACTGTGTTTATTAGCTGAACAGCTTAATGCTTAATTGTCTTGCCTGTTAAATATGAATCTCCTGGTTACCTGTGTTGGCTCGGGAATATGTTTACAGTATCAGTGTGTTTTGTTTCCACCTGAAGCACAGGGAAGTGGTGAAATGATGGGGAGCGATCCACAGAGGTAGGAATTCCTTTGTGCTGACTCTGCTGCCTTTTGGCCCCCCCAGCTGGGCCTCAGCAGCATGAAGAAATGTCAGTTTGAATCTATAATCAGAAAGGTTTGGAAAATGCATTGTTTCCTAAGTCTTTGGAGCCACTCTAGCTAGCTGGTTAAATATTTATTCACCTCTGGAACAACAGGTTTGAACCTCTGCGTCGGCTCTGTTTCTCCCCCATCCAGGGCAGGTTAGTTAAGTGTTATGCTGTTTGTCATCTTTGGGACAGGGATTTTAGAAGTCCTGTTCTTAAAGACCTGATGGAGAGGTTTTGTGGCTGTGATGAACAGCTTTGCTCCGGTGCCGGTGCTGAAGCCCTTTTCCTGCAGCAGCTTTTATGCTACAGTGTGGTGGCTTCTGCCCTTACCCCAAAATAGCTGTTCTCTTGTCTCTTAACTAGGATTTACGAAGTTCCCTCTTGGCTTTCTCCTCTTCCGTGAGGAATGAAGAGAGTTGACTTTTCTCCCTGTGCCGAGAGGGAGGCGCCGCATTGCCCAAGGGTCCCGCAGCATTAACCAGAGGCTGGGGCTGCATAGATGCTATATCCAAGCATACCTTGTGCCTTCTCGGTTTGTACCGGACCATGTCACAGCTCCCAAAATGGCAATCTCATTGCGAAGAGGTGAATCTACATGAGCCAATGACAATTACTGGAGTCTGCAAACCTCGATGATGAAGAATTAATGAGGTGCACTTGGTCAGCAGAAACCTATTCAGTGTTGTCCTGCAGCGAAAGCATAATGTGGTAGAAGAAAAACCCAAACAAACAAAAAAACCCATCTGACCCATCTGGAGTCACATAACCTGGATGCTGTAGTAGTAATAGTTACAAGAAGCAGTCGTGAAGGTATGCTAGAGAGGTTTCTATGTGACTTTCAGGTGCTTTCTAGCATGCATACTTTGATAATGTCAAGATGACATCTGTTGAGGATCTTGCATAATGAGGATTTGCACAAAATCGTGATTGACAGTTTCTGGTCTTGAGTGCTTAATGGAAAAAAAGACGTTGCCTTGGCTGCTTTGCTTTCTTCAGGCTGTCTTTTAGACATCAAAAGCTCATAGAACAGGAAAAAGAGAAACGTTAAGAACAGTTTAAAAGTAGTTTAATTGTATCATCTAAAAACCTTCAGAGTTGAGAATTTAAACAATTTCTGCCCTGTGAATATTTGCAGCTGGGTTCAAAATGTGTACATAAGCATAGGACTTTGAAGATTAGTTTCCATAACAAATTAAAAAAAAATACTGCATGGCATAATGTTAAATAGGTGCCGTGTGTCACTGGGTGTGTTGCGTGAGGGCCAGCTTTTCCAAATCACCTGTCTGCTCCACTAACTCCTCGAGAAACAAATGTTGTCATTTGAATATTTTAATCTTTGTAGTTCTTAAGCATGAAACGGACCCAGGAAAATACCCTTTTGCAGGAAGTGCTGATGATGAACACTATGACTTGCGCTGCCAGCACTCGCCCTCCAGCTTGCACAAATCATTGCAAAACCCGACTTGAGGGAGGCGTGTGCTCCAGCGAGCGCTGGTACTAGCAAGCGTAGAAGTCCCTGCAAGACATCGGTGTGTCAGTACTCACTACTCACTTAGGAACATGGGGAGGTGTGTGAGAAATAGCCCAGACTTTTTCCCCCCCTCCAATAAACCTTGGTATTTTAGACTGGAATTAGTAAGTTTGATAGTGTTTTGGACTAAATTTTGGAATTCTCTGTCTTGTGTTTTTGTGTTGCCACTATTTCTAATCAACTGCAGCCGTGACTTCCGTTGGTAAACTGTGCTCCACCTGTGGCCTGGTAAAGAATGCAGAACCATGCTTTTAAAAAAAGCTTCTCATTTTATATTTAGTCTAATACAAAGTGTTTTCTGCAGGTTCCTTCTATTTGGCTGTTGCATTTTGATCAGTTACTATTTGTGACAGGTTCACAAAATAAGACCTATTGCTAGAAAAGGGCAAAAAGTTGGTCAGCATAAAAGAAAATGAGTTTGAAATATACTCCTGTGTTTCTTGTTAATGGATGAATCTCGAGGGATGCGCAGAGGAAATACCTGCAGTGAGTGACTGACGTGGAAGCAGTAAGGTATTTGAGATTAAATTGACCTTGTGATAGAATTTCAACCTTTTATGTGTCTGGGACCTCCCCAAATAAAGCCCCTTCTGCTTCAACACTGAATATTGGGCAGAAAGCTTGGGAAGTTTTGAAGCAGATGGTGTTAATTCAGTGTGAAGTTACTTGGTCTGGCCAGCACCGATCACAGGAGGATTTATCTCGTCTTTCTTCAGCGAGGGCGCTTGGGCAGGACATCAGAAGCCATTCAGATGTGCCCTCGGACGAAACTCTCCTGTTTGGTGAGAAGAAGGTGATGTCTTGATCTGTGTCTTGGCAATGCACAGCTGTAGCCCAAAGCTGTGTGTCACCATGCGGATAAATCGAGGCCCACGTCCCCCGTCCCTCATCTAAAGTTCTTCCTCCTGCTGTTTAAAATGGCTGAGTCAAAGCCATACTTGGCTTTGGTGCTTGCTCTTCTAGAGGCGATTTCAGCTTTATTGTATCTTTTCTGACCTGAAGTTCTGTGGCGTGTTCTGGTTTAAGCAGTTGGATTTCATCGGTTCAGCCTCGTTTGAACCGTTAAGACTGAGCGTGAAGGTGCTGAGCGGCAGAGGGGCAGGACTGTCCTTCCCTTCAGAGCTTCTCTGGATTTGCTCAGCCTCCCCTCCAGCTCTTTGCTCAGCATTAGTCATGGTGTTTGCTCTGAGCTATGCTGCTGCTTGGTTTCTATTTCAAAGCCCAAACCGCTCATTAAAAGTATTGTGAGGCGCTAAGTAATGGGTAATTAAAAAGTAAACCATAAAAACCTCAAACAATAACACTCGTGGGTGCCCTTCTTTTTGGTCTTATTGGGAGAGTCACCGAAGAGCTTGTGTTGGGTGCCAGGGCAGCAAGCTTCCTCCAGGGAAACCGGTGACAGGTTGATAGACAGCTAGGAAGCAAATCCTGATAAAGCTGAAGGGATTATGTAGAACTGTTGTTGGACATGCATTATTTGCAACATTACTGTGGGAAACTTAGTTTCTTAAACTAAGAAAGTAGAATCTTCTGGCTGAAACTGGCTAGCCCAGGCTGGGTGGCTCTCGCTGTAGAGCCTCATCACTTCTGGACTTCAGAAATAATGCTGGGGTAACCAAAGCTCTCCTTGGGAGCCTTGTAGCACTGGACTGAGAGAAGAGGAAAACTCAGTTTTCTCTTTTTGAAGATGAGTATTAATGAATTGTGAGGGTGAATGATAAGTCTTCACAAATGTTGTTAAAATTTGGAATTTACACTGAAAAGTGGAGTTGAGGCAGATGTCTGTGCTTCGTGGATGCCTCTGAAAAGAAAGTTGCCAAGCCAAGCAGGATGAGGTGTCATTGCTGGTAAGCCTATAATGGTCATACATCATCGGGTTGTCCTGTGATACTCAGTTGCCTTTTATCTTTTCTCCTCACAGTTTGTCCACCTGCCTGCAAGTCCCAAGGCTGCACCTCTGATGGTCAGTGCTGTCACAGCGAATGTCTTGGGGACTGCACGGAGCCGAACAACCCTGAGAAATGTGTGGCTTGCCGCAACTTCTACCTTGAAGGCAAATGCGTGGACACCTGCCCACCCGGTTACTATCGCTTTGAGGGGTGGCGTTGTGTGACCTTCAGCTTCTGCCAAGAACTGCACAACAAATGCAAAAATGCCAGGGAGTCGGGGTGTCACGTTATCCACAATAACGAATGTGTTCATGAATGCCCATCGGGGTACATCATGAATTCCAGCAAGTAAGTACGAGTGTGTGCAGGTGAAGAAACCACGCTGTAGTTTTTGTACTGTGCTTTTCTCCCGCTTGGACAGAGGGTTTGTGTTCTGTGTCAAGACCAAGAAAAGTTTCTGGCGTTGGAGTGTCTGTGACAGTTATCTGGTCTACTTTAATATGATTTGCAAACTAATACCTTGGTAATTCAAGCCATTAAAAGCAGACGGGTCTACCTGCCATGAGCCGGTAGTTTATTCTTCCCTTGGCTTCCCTTGTTTCCTCTCAAGTTTGGAAAAAGTAGGAAAGGGAGATTGAGAGAGAGGACAAGGAAGAGGAGCATCCTCGAGTTGGAAGAGTCTTTCTCTCTTTTGAGCGGGACAAGGGACATGGACAATGGAGAGGCTTTAGTAGCCCTGCTTCCCTTCCCTTCTGAAGCAGACCTCAGAGGAGAAAGCTTTGCTATTAAGCAGAATAGGGAAAAGTCATGTCTAATGAAAAGACCATAGTGTATTTTGAGTGGATCATTCTCAGAATATCTGTTCCTCATCCCAGTAATTACTTTCATTGAGCAGGTTCAAGCTGTGCCAGACATAAATGGACAATGTAACAAACAAGTGTAGCATGAATCAAAGCAGGGAACAGCCATTCTGTCTATTCCCAGGGTTTTTTGACAAAGGAATTAAATAATTTATGTTGCTGAGCTGTTTATCACTGAAAACTTTGTTGCTTGTCCCACAGTAACATTATATATTGTGATGAGTCAGATTTCCTATGAATATTGGTAGCTTTGTGCTCGCCTGTATTTGCTCCTGCCATAATAATTTCAGGGAATTCACTCTAACAGGACTTTTTATTCCATTTCCTGTTTTGCTTTTCAAAAGAATGAACTAGCAGCCCCCGAAGTAGATATGCTGCTTGTTGGAGCAGCAGCCATCGCCTCTCTCCTATGCTTGTTCCAGGCTGCTGTCAGTAGGACCTCACAACACTACTCCATGCTTTTCCTGGAGCATTTATTTCTCTGAACTAGTTGGGAACACATTCTTGTGGTGTTATGACCAGGGCAAGCAGTCATCTTGCTGCCATTTAAGAAGTGTTTTCCCCAGAGCACAAAGCACATGCTTGCTTGCCTTTTTTTAAAGCAACTTTATGTACAGTCCTTAATCAGAGGATTCCCAGATGAATGGCCAGCTCTCTGCTCATCAATTACATGTTTAGTTAACGATCTTGGGATGGAGACTGAGCCTGGGTTTCTTGATCTTGAAACCCCTGGTATGTATAGCACTGAGCAGCATTGTGGTGGATGGGCTATTCAAAATAGTCAAAATGACTTCATTCTGGTTTCTGTTACACAGGAAGGGACAGAGTGATTAGCGTTCAAAATGTGGAAATGACAATTTAAAGAATTATCAGTACTTATTTGGAGTTCCTAAGAGCCATGTGCTGCTCGCTGCAAGTGAATCCTGTGGCATACTGTCAGGACACAGTCGCTTTGAATTGATTACTCTGCGTTTGAGAATCAGTGGGGACGCACCAGATGACATTCTGCAAAAGCATCACATCTGCATTCCTGACTCTCTTGTTTTTCAGCTTGCACTGTACACCCTGTGCAGGGCCCTGTCCAAAGGTTTGCGACTATGGGAAAGAGAAGACGATCGATTCAGTGACATCGGCACAGGAGCTCCGTGGCTGCACAGTTGTTAATGGAAGCTTAGTTATAAATATCCGTGGAGGAAGTAAGTTCTGCATGAGTAAGGGTTTAGGGAGCACTGGATGTCAGATCAGTGAATATGACACTGTCTGTGAGCTGGGGCATTTCTCTTTTGCTCTGACCACTCTGAATCTTAGAGTGATTCAGAAAAATAACTGCAAAGCAAAGGCTGTTGTGATGTTCATTTGAGGTTTTTTGCTAACTGGTTTTTGTAAGGTCTTATGAATTAATGTCAAACAGTTCTATTTAATATGTTTGGGCTCCAATATCTAGTGTTTCTCTTTGTGATATCAGAAAACTAAACCCAATGTTTTCCTCTCCATAGATAACATAGCAGCTGAGCTAGAAGCGAATCTTGGCTTGATAGAAGAAATCTCAGGTTACCTAAAAATTCGCCGGTCTTATGCCTTGGTTTCTCTTTCTTTTTTTCGTAAACTACATCTGATTAGAGGAGAAACACTAGAAGCTGGGTGAGTTCTTTCAAAAGGTACTTTATTTTAATTCTTTGAGGTGAAAGGAGTGCCAGTGCTATCACAGTGACTTGTACTGGTAAACAATTCCTAAGTTATTTTCAAATGTTCCTCTGCCCATGGTTTGTGGCCTGCCAGGGAAGATAGTTTGTATTCATTTTTCGTTGGTGTCTAGATTAGCACATGAGAAAAAAAGGGGTTTCGGTGGATCCCCTCCCAATCCATACTTTCATTCTCTGCTTTCAGGAATTATTCATTTTATGCCTTGGACAACCAGAATCTTCGCCAACTCTGGGACTGGAGTAAACACAACCTCACTATTGCACGAGGCAAACTCTTCTTCCATTATAATCCCAAACTGTGTTTGTCAGAAATCCACAAGATGGAGGAGATCTCTGGGACTAAGGGGCGTCAGGAAAGGAACGACATAGCCCTGAAGACGAATGGTGATCAAGCCTCATGTAAGAAAGTCTCGGAATACAACAAGATTTGCATCATTTTCCTTTCCCTCTGCCTTGCTAACCTCATACTCTTACTTCTGTCAGCCTAGCCTATGATGTTTTTCCAGGGACTGTCCTTGTCCTTTTGGTAAAGCACCAGACGTGTGACTTGCTGGTTGCTTGTGCACTGCAGTGCCACTGTCAATATGCCCTGAGTAAAAGTACTTACGGGTTCTCCGCCTGGCCAGGAGCCTACCTTGCCAACTTTGGTCTTCAGAAGTTTGCCCTTTTTGTGCCCAGCTGTGACTTTTTCAGGGTTGAGTGTATTGTTGTGTCTTTTTTTGAAGAGTTCAGCACAACATAACCTCAGTCCAGACGCGGACTTCGTGTTACTGCTGAGTACCTGATTAATAGTCATAAACTTCTTTTCCCATGTCATGAGGCAACAGTATGCACAGAGAATAAACGTAGTAGAGAAACAGGATTTCCACCCATCTCTGGAGCCATGTGAGGGAATTGCTATGACAACAGTCAGAAATTTTTCCAACAATTTTTGTTATGCTTCTCAGAGGTTTTTAAGCTAACAGCTTTCTTCATGAGCAATGATAAGGCAATGCCTGCATCAGCGTGGCTAAGGAGCAAACACACAGTGTTGCTTTATGCTCTAACTAAAGTCGTGCTACTGAAGGTGTAGTTTTGCAGAAGCGTATTTTGGCAGCGATACTGCCATAAGCACATCCCTTCTGCACCCCCACCCCTGCTGTTTGTTCCCATTCTCTGCCACACACAATCCCCTTTCCCTGTTTGTGCCAGTAAAACTCTTACAGGGCCGCATGGTGAACCAGACTGTTGGAAGTAATAGGGGGTAGAAAATAGCAAGCCGTTTCTGCTTTGTTGTTCTTGGGTTGTGTCATCTCTCTGCTCTGTGTCTAGCCCCACAAAGTTTTACGTGCACACAGGGGCAGGAAGACGCAGGTTGACACATTAGACGCTTAAGCAGGTATTGCCACCAAAACCTCCAGTGTTAAACTATGATTTTAGTTCCTTGCATTTCAGTTCCTTGTTCTTTCCACAGCTTGCAATGCAGCTTAGATTATCCTGTGGCTGCGCTGTTCCTCTGTATTTGGTGACAGTGCTGCTTAAGCAACCCCTTCCCTAATTCTGCCCTTGTTATGCTGATGTAGCTATTTGCAAACAGGCTTTAAAAAGTGAAGATCTTTCAGCTGAATCAGTTTCCTGATCTGGTTTGCCACATATCAACACGTGCAGCCATTTCAGCGTGGTGGGGAGAAGGGAACGTAATGACTGCCTGCCTAAAAACTGGCAGTACCAGTGAAAAAAACTGCACAGAGCCGTACCGTCAGGGATATCATGGCTCTAGCCTGGGCAGAGCAAAGGAGGTACAAGGAATTAGCTGCCTGTAAAGGTAATTTCGTCCCATGAGACACTTCCCACATTTGGGGATGAGACTGGATTTGGGGTTCAAACCCAGCTCTGTCGTGTGGTTGTGTGCATCTCCTGGGCTGGCCAGTTGTTTTATTTAAAGGCAGTTGGAGGAGACGGTTGCATTTCTCTTGGCGAGCCTTAACTCCACTCTGCTGAGCTGTTCTCTGGGCCATCTCCCCACCTCAAACCACAGGTTGCCAGCATGTTTGGCTTTTTGTATGTTTTTACATTGCAAGTCTAGTTTTCACATTGGCAGCATCCTGTTTACCAAAAAAAAATGGGGGGGGAGAGGGGAAAAGCCCTTGTTTGTTCTGGATGTGGTGCCAGTGAAATGAATGTTCTTCCTCTCTCATGCTGCTGCTGCAGGAATGGCAAATCCAATCAGAGCGACACAGTTTGTCCTTCTTGGGCTGCTTGGACATACCATATTGTAACGTGTCCCTTGAGCCTTGGAACTCCACCCTCTTGCAACTGTTTGTTGTCCTTCCCTCCTGTTTGCAAAGGGACCGTGCTACTCCCAGGCAAGGCTGGGAATTCACACGCTTAGGTTTTGTAGTCTCTGCCTCCTATGCAAACCATATTACTGGGTTCAGCTGTGGAGATCATCATGAATTTTAAAATACATTGCCTTTAGATTTCCCACTTACTAGAATTTAGTTCACCTCTTCTGCAGGGTCATTTTCATAAAACCGTAGGAAAATTTAAGCTGGCAGGAGCCTTAGGTGGTCGTCTATTCAACCCCTGGCTTCAGGCAGGAATAGCATCAAAATAAGACAAGTTTTTAATGAACAGCTCTTCTCAGTGCCAACATTCGTATATTTATCTGTGGAGAAAATAAACTTCTAAAATAATTAAAAATAGAAAACTTTACTTTTTTAGCATTAACAAAATCACTGTCACTTCTCTTTTGTTACAGGTGAGAATGAATTGCTGAAATTTTCTTCCATTAGAACTTCTCACGACAAGATCCTGTTGAAGTGGGAGCCGTACTGGCCTCCCGATTTCCGTGATCTCCTGGGATTTATGCTTTTTTACAAAGAAGCGTAAGTGATCCACTCTTAGGTTACAAAAGAATAGGCATGCTGGGCTTCCACACACAGCAGTTGGCATTGAAGAGTAGATATTAAATCTGCTGTGGTCTTAGCTATTTAGTCTCTGTGATTGTCTGGCTCCTACACTTCAGTTTCTGATGTTACCCTTTGTCCTGGTTTCGGCTGGGATAGAGTTAATTGTCTTCTTAGTAAGCTGGTACAGTGCTGTGTTTTGGGTTAGTATGAGAAGAATGTTGATAACACCCTTACATAAAAGTGTTCGTTAAGATCCCTGACTTACTGAGTTGTGTAGTGTCAAAATTCCTTTTTTAAGAACAATCCAAACATTACTTGTTCCGACTATTCTAGACATACATACTCTTAACCATGGAGTTTGTCATCTCCCCCCTATCTCCATGGGATGTTGAGGTTTTTATTCCCTTTGAGGTAGGAGACATTCTTACCGGAATCAAGGTTACCGAGCTGATTTTCATAAAGCTGAAAATAATTAGCCTGGATTAAGTTGTTGGGATCATCTGTAGAACAGTACTGGATCTGTGATGCTGTTAGGGACACGTACAATGAGGTAGTTACTTTCTCCAAAGGGTAAAGGATTATAGCTTTCAGTGATGTCTTTAGAACTGTTGGGTTTAAAAGCTTGAATTAGGATTCTGTTAATTTGAGGCTTTTCTTTTTTTTTTTTTTTTTTTTTTTTGCTTTCCCCCCCTAAAGTCCATACCAAAATGTGACAGAGTTTGATGGCCAAGACGCGTGTGGGTCCAATAGCTGGACAGTTGTGGATGTTGACCCGCCCCCACGGTCAAATGAGCCCAAAGCCCAGGCCCAGCCAGGTTGGCTTCTGAGGGGCTTGAAGCCATGGACACAGTACGCTGTATTTGTTAAAACTCTGGTCACCTTCTCAGATGAACGGAGAACGTACGGTGCAAAGAGTGAAATCATCTACGTCCAGACCAACGCTACTGGTGAGTATCATTAAATTAACGCTGCCTTGCAAGTGAAAAAGAAAACCAGACCTAAGCAGTCTTCTGCCTGGTAGGCCTGATAGTCCCCAGTCTGTGAAACTTTCCACTGCCATTGCTGCTCTGCTTTGGTAGGGAGGTATTCCTAAACAAATGGAGAGGGAGTATGCTTCCCTTCGGGGGGAGATGGCGCCAACCTGCACTTCTTCCATCAGGCTCGTGTGGCCACGTGTAAGAGCTTGTGTGCACGCGGGTGTACCCTGCTGCAGGATTGTTGGGTGTCAGTGGACCTACTGTGGAGAGCACCGTTTGTTCTCACGGAAATGGAAACTTGCCTGTGTTTGTCCTTTGTTCTGTCAAGCTCTCGCAGAGCGGTGGAAGTGACCTCTGTCTCTTTTCCCACCCACACAGTTCCGTCAGTCCCATTAGATCCGATATCTGTTTCCAACTCTTCATCCCAGATCATTCTGAAGTGGAAGCCACCCTCAGAGCCCAATGGAAACATCACACACTACCTGGTGTTCTGGCAGCAGCAGGCGGAAGACAGTGAGCTTTATGAACTTGATTACTGCTTAAAAGGTGAGTGTGTGGTTCTCTCTCTGTGCCTTTCTTTCGAGCTTTCTTAGAATTGTTTGGAGATTTTTCACACATTTTGGCGGTGCTCTGGATGCTTAATTTTGCTGTTTTCAAGACTGTTGTTCAAGAAGCAGGCTGAGATGCAGCTGTGTTCTCCCGCTGTTCCGTTACATTATACATTAGGCACTATTGCCAAGTTATGTGCAAAAGCTCTCCAAAACCATTTTTTTACAAAGTAATCAGATATTTTTTCCTTTGGGGATCTCCCTTCTGCGCTTACTCCTTTTAAACCAAGTAATAAGTTTAATAAAAGCTATGAAGATGGTAAGGGAAAAAAATTCAGTGCTTCTAGAGATCAGTCGCCAAGTTAGTTTTTGAAGGCATCCTGTGCCTGTTTTGGAATTCTTTCAGAACAGAGTTTCACTGAGGACTCCCAAAATCTCACCTGCTGCCCTGGGTTACCTAAACTGAGATGAACTGGGGTAGAACTCTGTTTGACTACAGCAGCATCTGAGCTCCATTTCAAAAATAGCACAGTTTTGAGTCAAAGGATTGTCGTAAAAGAGGGAAAGCTGCTCAGCCCTGGATATGAAAGCTCAGGATGCCCAAATATGCTATGAATCTTGTGTACACTAGTTTTGGATCTTTGTAGGATCAAACATCTGCTTCTGCCTTGTCAAGCATGAGTGATACTAAAACTGTTTTGTCCATAGGATTAAAACTGCCCTCAAGGACGTGGTCTCCTCCTTTTGAATCTGAAGACCCTCAGAAGTATAATCAAAGTGAAAATGAGGATGTCAGTGGAGAATGTTGTTCCTGTCCCAAAACAGACTCTCAAATACAAAAGGAGCTGGAAGAGTCTGCTTTCCGCAAGACATTTGAGAACTATCTTCACAATGAGGTCTTTGTCCCCAGGTACGAATATCAAACAATACTGCCCAGGTGGTCAGGGGTAGGGAAACATAACTGATCATTAAACAAAAACATTGGGCTGGACGTGGCCATATTGCCAGTCTCTCTGGGCTTCCATGGGACTGTCTAGTCCAGCTGAATATATGTGTCGGAGACTGGTGAGAGCTGAGCACCTACAACTGATATTATGACAGATTTGGAAGATCCTGCTCTTATTTCCTGTCTCTGAATTCACTGAGAATGAAGTGAGAATCCTTAACAAATAGCTAAATGCCTGCAGCTTATTTAAACTTGTATGATGCCAAAAATAGCTATTTTTTTTTTCTGTCCTCAAATTTTGTGGTCTAGCTTTTTCATCCAGTTGAAAAGAAAGGAAAAGAAAAAGGGAAGTTTACCATGCCGCAGCCTTGTCCTTTAGCGTGGTATTTGCGGTCTTCCTTGCACTTAGTCTGGGAAATACCTCCAATACCATGAGGAATGCAAGTGCTGTGGGTGGTGAATGTCCTGTTTTGAATGGCACACACAGTGTCACATTAAGTGGTGTTGAATGTCTTCACACTTCATATGCAACTTACAGAGGAAGCATTGGGAATCAGGTTAGAGTCTGTAATGATTTACCCTCTTCACTGTCATGCATTTTGTGCTCTAAATTTATTCTCTGCTTACTGCCCTTAGCTAATAAACGTTTATTTGCAGCTGCTTGACAAAAGCCATGTCACTGCACTGAACATTTTTATTATTGAGTGCATTAGTAGACAGTGTCTCTTCCCTGCGAGCCTGGTTTGATGCCTGCAGCTGTCGCCTGGAAGCTTGTGCAGATTCACTCCTTTTGCTATTTCTTTGCTGTTAATGCTGATCAGAAGGGAAAGTTTCAGCGTGCAAAATGATGCCAGGACACAACATATTCAGCAGCAGAGGAGAACCAAGCGATGTACAAAAGCCAAACTCCTCTTGGTGTAGGCAGACAATTCTAACAATCTGATTTCTTTTTCTTTTTCTTTCTCTTTTTCTTTTTTTTTTCCCAATTTTGTTGTGCAGCCAGCCCAGGATGCTTCTCAGGCCAGTTTCTGGGGTATGTATTTTAGGAAGAAACCAATCACCAGGATGTGCCACCTTGTCAGCCTGCTAAGGAAGACATCTCCACTTCCCTAGGCTAACTGATCCTTTTAATACAAGCCCCTTTTGCTGTTATAAGTCAGCAGTAAAGATACCTTCCTGCTGGCACGTGTCCTGCTTGTCTTTTCTGACAGGCTCCAGGCTGTGGCAGTGTAAATTAGAAATAGTTTTCCTGTGAATACTGTGCCTATTGCCTGCTCATAGGGCAGCCTGTCTAGAGCCTGGCAACTGAACATGAAGTGTGTTTTACTTCAGGTGATTTTTATGTGGCTCCCAGTAGTTTATTGACCTCCTTGGAGGTACTGTGTGGCCTCCCCTTGAGATAAGAAGCCTTCTGTCAGTCACAGGGAGGAATCTCACAGATGAGGCCAGCAGGGAATATGAGATGGCACGGGCGCAGAAGACAGAGCAGTTGAGTTGCCCCCCTGATGTCTTGTCGTCTTGTTTTCCATGTGCCATTTTTGCCTCCTGTCCTGTTCCCAGCTATCTGATGCCTGTGCAGTATCGAGTCCGTACGAGGCTCTGCTGCGGGTCTGCCGTGCTCTGCCTTAGTCCAGGTCTGATCTCACCTGACTTGCTCAGAAGCTGTTCCTTCCCCGTGTGCACAGTTGATTTAGCTACTCTAGGAGATAATATCACAAGTCTTGTGTATTAATTTGCTCTGGCACTGGCAAGGCAAACTAGGAGTTTCCAAATGCTTCTTGCCGTACCCACCTTCCCAGTCAGAGCTAGTGGGTATCTGTACACCACATCATTTGTAACCTCCCTTTGTAGCTGAACAAAGTGGCCATCAGAAGCTGATGCTTTGTTTCTTCTTTCCTGTGTTATTTGCTCTTGTATTGGAATGAGTTTTGCACAGATTGGAGCAAATAGGTGATTGCACGCTGGAAGAGGTTGCCCAGGCAGGTTGTGGAGTCTCCATCCTTGGAGATATTCAAAACCTGACCAGACCTGGTCCTGAGCAGGCTGCTGTAGCAGCCCCTGCTTTGAGCAGAGGCATCGCATCAGACAGTCTCCAGAGGTGCCTTCCAAACTGAACCACCCGTGGTTCTGTGGAAAGCGTGGAAAGATTTCAAAAGTAATAAAAAGTCCTGAGAGGCAGAGGGGAGCTAAATGGCTGCTATTCAGGATGTCATTTCATGTATACTCTCCACCATCACTACTGCAGAAGAATGAGTCTCGCTCTTCTCTCTGTCCTTATCCTCTCTCTCTTTCACACACATACTTGTGCCATTACAAGTATTAGTGGGTTACAGAGTGACCAAGATCTGGGAAATGGCTCACATTAAAAGTAACTTTTTCTGGGTTTCCCAGTTCAATCCCATTAATTGTGCAGACAAATATATAAATGCTTTTGCCAGCACAATGGCTGTTCTGGGCTAGTTTCAGGTGTGTGGAAAAACTTGGCTTAAGCTAGCGAAGGCATTTTTTTAAATCCCCCAGCACAGGCCATATAGCATGTGATAAGTTGTCACTTCCACCCTCCTGTGAACCTGACGTGTGCTGATCGTCTCTGACAGCAGGAGGAGAAAGAACCTGAATCAGAGTATTTCACAGGGAAAGTCACTGGAGCTACTGCAATGGCCATAATAAAAATTGCACTGGAACAACTATGGGAAGACACCAGATGTTTGAAAATACAGAGAATTTGGCAAGAAAATAGCAGCAAATCCGAGATAATAAATATGGGAAGATTGGGGTTTACAGCTTCAAAAGTTTTCCTTGCTTTCTGTTACTCGAAAAGGGAGAAGTTATTCTCACAGTTTACTCTGTGTTGCATCAGTGGTCAAATTACTGTTTCACTTGTGAAAAACAAAATTCTCTCAAACAGGAGGAACAGCTGAATCCACGCTTTGTAAACAGTGGCGTGTAGCTTTGCTTTTAAGTCCAAACAGAGTTCTGGTTGACTGTAAAGAATCCTTCCAAAGGAGGGAGGTGGCACGACCCAGACCTGGGTCTCTGAACTCTGCCCCATTGTTAGGGGGCACTGTTCAGAACAATGCACAAGCTGAGATAACAGCAGCTCCCAAATGAGTTAATTAGTAATTGGGGAAAGAGAGAACTAAAAACTGGAATGTGCTCTGCTGAACCTGCCATTTGGCATCCAGTTTTTTCATCAGGTGGATGAATATGCTTACGTTGTTGTGTCAACCCCATGTTTAGTTTGAGGAAATCTTACAATCTGCTTTCCAGCTGGTTGCATTTGCCGTTGGAGGAGAAATAACGCCAGGGAATGGAGCTGGGGGTTGCAGACAAAGACTTGATCTGCGCAATCCCCTGTTGTAGTCGTAGTTGGCCAATCATTTGCCTGGTAGTCAGAGGGTGGCAGTGGAAAGTTCAGTTCAGCAGTAAAGATTTGCTTCAACAGCTTGTTACATTTTTAGAGACTGGAGATGCCTCAAGTGTGGGTTCAGTTCAGGTCACTCTTTGTACCCTTTAATAGCTGCACACACATGCACACACAAAAAAAGATCATCATCCCCTTAAAATACATGGTCCGGTCTTCAAATGGCATTAATTCCGTTTGTGTAACTAAATACTATTACTAATTCACCATGTTGGTTAGTTCCCAACCTGGAATTCCTTGTGGCGAATGTGTGGCAGGATGTAAAGTGTTAGAACAAGGAGTTTTGTTTTGGTACTTGTTCCTTTTTATTTCCAAGAAAATTAAATGTGTGAATGGCTCTTAATTCTGTTGAATTTATTCTGTTTATTTACTGACAAAATCTGACATTAAAGTTGGCTAAGTAGCACTCTCTTGCAAACAGGGGAGCTGACAGGATCACACTGCCGGTTCTGTTTTTTACAACTGCAAAAAATTGATTTTTTTAGACTGAAGTGCAATAATTTGAGAGGCAATATTTGGTTAACAAAACCGCATAACTAATATGTAATCTGAATCTGTGAGTTTTAACTGCATCTGTTGAAAAGAACATAATAGATTCGGTCTCTCAGGAAAAGGTTAAAATTTTCTGTCTAGATTCAGCCTTAGGGTTCAGAGTGGCAGATGTATTCTAGTGAGCTGTGAAACTGGTCTTATGCTTTAGAAATGCAGGTTTGTGACGCTTGGACTATGTGGCACATCTAAGGTTGCCGGCGTTGGGGGCTGTGATATGAGCTCATTTGCTGAAAGCGAGGAAGTGTAGGAGGTGAACTCCACAGCATTGCAATACTGTACAAGGCATCCGTGAGGCAACCTGGTAAAGTTGTATTCAGCTGACAGGATCTAGAAGAACTTGAATTCTCAAGCAAAGACTTTAGACTTGGATTTATTTTTTTATTTTTTTTTCCCCTATATGAAGTTGTGCAGGGAGAGAGTCTCAGAGACACATAATTTTAAAAAGCTATCTGCATTATTGAGGGGTAAGACTTTTTTTTTTTTTTAAAAAGTCAAGTCCTGAATTTCTGTGTTGCATTGCAAATATAAGGCTTGAATTTGAGTTTTCACTGGCACCCCGAGCTCTCTCGTCTTAACTCTTCCTTTTCAGATGAATGTCTTTACACTGAATATAACAAATAACATTGTAACCTGTATTATTTAATAGACCATCAAGAAAACGAAGAGACCTTGGCTCTGTGGCAAATGCCACTGTGGTGATACCCACCATGGCATCCTCTCCAAACAATTCTGCAGCAGCATCTGAGAATGCAGAGGAACAGAAACCTTTTGAAAAAGTTAAGTCTAAGGAGTCTTTGGTTATCTCAGGCCTGCGGCATTTCACGGGGTATCGCATAGAGCTCCACGCTTGTAACCATGATGCTCAGGAGTCCCGATGCAGCGTTGCAGCTTATGTCAGTGCCAGGACCATGCCAGAAGGTAATTATCTTCCTGAGCTTTGCTTTGGGTTGGTGACTGTTCTCAAAATGCTGCTTTTCCTATGGGAGCCAGCTGCAGTACCAAAACACTGTGTAGGATTGGGGCTATCTTTATGTCCTGATAGGAAAGGATGATGGATAAAGTATCGGCAGTTTTTAATTTTGCCAAAGACATGAAATAAAACTATAATTAATCATGAACTTGGTTCCAGCTAAGGCTGATGACATCGTCGGTCCAGTTACCCATGAACTGGTTGAAAAAAACACCGTGCATTTGAAGTGGCAAGAACCAAAGGAGCCAAATGGACTTATTGTGCTGTATGAAGTGAATTATGGACGTCTTGGAGAGACAGAGGTGAGAATTTCGGCTTGTCCCTTAACACGGCACGCTTGGAGAAGTAGCTCCGTCTGGGAGTCCAGGGCTGTTTAGTCTTTAATAGTCCTGGTGCATATGGTGTTCTCTCTGGTTTCCTTGTGCATGAACCAATGTGACATAAAACTGTACTAGTGAATTTGTATCCTCTGGAAGTCTGTCTGGGGTGACATCGAGAAATAAAAATTTGCCTCTGTGGTGCCTGTTTGCCAAATAAGCTTATCTAATTTGCCAACTTTCTGCATGGAGTTGTTTTAGGAATTTTACTTCACAGGAGGACAGGCACCACACATCTAAATTTAAGTTGCTTAGAGAAATTAAGAAAGTGTTGAGCAGCCAGAGAGCTTGTGGGCAGCCCTGCTGCCTGCGCAGAATGCCAGTACCGTGTGGGTAGGAGGGTTTGCCAGCCCAGGTCAGGTTTCAGGGCTGAGGTCTAGTAGAGCAAATGGCATATGCTCTCTGTAATCCGAACTACTGAACTGTAAAATGCAAATCCAGGACAAACCACTATATTGGAAAAGAGCTGAGCCTGTGAAAGCCCTGTTTGTGTACATTTGCCAGACAAGGAGCCGAGGTAGAAATCCTAGTATGCTGTTGCAGAGCTCTGGGTTGTTGCAGAGGTAGCGTAATGCAGCCTTCCTCTTCCCTCCTCCCGCAGGAAGCACACTATTGCGTTTCCCGTAAGCATTTTGCCAGCGAGCAGGGCTGTAAACTCCGGGGACTGCAGCCTGGAAACTACAGTGTCCGTATACGAGCTACATCACTGGCTGGAAACGGCTCATGGACAGAACCTACCTATTTTTATGTGGCCGATTATTGTAAGTTCATTTTATTTTCAGCATTTAATTCCTGATAGAAACACAGGTTGGTTGTGGAAGGTGAGGGTTTAGCAAGCAGTGCACAGAGGACTGTAGGGGGTCATAAAATATTTACCAATACATCTACTTTCAAGAAACTGAAATTACTTAGAAATGTGTGGCTTTTCTTCATGAGTTCTGACCGGCCCTTTGTTCTGTATCTGAAATAGCCTCTAGTTTCATGTTTGTTCCAGTTTATTCAAGGGGGAGATTTTATTGAGGAAAAGACTTGAATTTTGGACATGTATAATACCTCCAACTCTCTTTCTCTCTTAGTGAATGCTCAGCCTAATATTGCTGTTATAATTGTTCCGATTATTTTTGCCATAATAATTGCTGGAATTATTGGAGCTGCTTACGTGCTTGTGAAAAAGAGGTGAGTGCCATTTTATATTGTTTTCACCAGAACAAGCAAAACTTACATCTAAAGGTTTTGTTTATTTGTTGGGAGTTAAGTCAGTGTTTATTTTCTAATTTAGATAATGATTGCAACACGAATTTAGTTTAGGAAATATTTTGCGCCTTTGGAAATTGTGGCAGTTTGTATTTGCTGCATGCTTTGGGAATTAATCAAACTGCCTTCAGTTCTGATGTGTCAAAGGCTGCAGCTGTGATGAAGAATTCATGTGTCTCTTCCAGACAAACGGAAGGACCAACTGGACCACTCTACGCATCCTCTAACCCTGAATATCTCAGCGCCAGTGATGGTGAGAACAATAAGGCCTTTCTTCAGCGCCTTATTTCTTGTGTAGTCATTCAGACAGTGCGGCAGTATGGGATTGGGATTGATATTGGCATTGTCTTTATGGAGTTTTCTAGTCTTTTTTAAAAATTTATGCCCATAGTACCCTGTGGCAGTGCTGTACAAGGCTGCTACAGAAATGCCTTTCAAAAGGTACTTGCCCAATTCAGAAATGTTTCCCTCTGCTCAACAGTCTACGTCCCTGACGAATGGGAGGTTCCACGAGACAAGATCACTCTTCTCCGAGAGCTGGGACAGGGCTCCTTCGGCATGGTGTACGAAGGAATCGCCAAGGATATAGTGAAGGGAGAGCCGGAGACTCGAGTAGCTGTGAAAACTGTTAACGAATCAGCTAGCCTCCGTGAGCGCATCGAGTTCTTAAATGAAGCTTCTGTGATGAAAGGATTCAGCTGCCATCATGTGGTAAGCATCACTGAGTGCCTCGGATGATGAGCAAGTCCCATTGTATAACTAATAGTTCTTTAGTGCTTTCAAAGCTTGACGTTCAGCTTACAAAAGCAGCTCATCTGCAGAGGCAGTTGATCAAAAAGAGCTGGAATCTTTCCATGTCATATTTCATAAAATGCATCTGCCTGTGTCATTTGACTTTTGCTCTTTGAAAACTTCTCAGTGTGACGAGGCTTTGTTGTGCTGTTCCGAGCTCCTTTTTGGGGGGTGTTGGGTTTGCTACAACCCCCGCTTTTCATAGCTGGGCTCTGCCCAGTGTGTTTGGACACAACCTTGAGGGAATTTCTCTCTCACTTTTCCAGGTTCGCCTCCTCGGGGTGGTCTCAAAAGGGCAACCTACTCTGGTGGTCATGGAGTTAATGGCACATGGAGATTTGAAAAGTTACCTTCGCTCTTTAAGACCTGATGCTGAGGTAAAGACAGGAGAGAGGGGGTCTGTGGTGCAACAGAGTAACTTTATTTGGTTTTTAATACTTCTTTATTTGTTGTAGAATAACCCTGGTCGTCCACCACCAACGCTGAGAGAAATGATCCAGATGGCCGCAGAGATCGCTGATGGCATGGCCTATCTGAATGCCAAAAAATTTGTTCACAGAGATCTTGCAGCTCGTAACTGTATGGTTGCAGAAGACTTCACTGTAAAAATCGGAGGTATGTCATGTGTGATCAGAAGATAATTCTGTGGGTCATATTCGTTGTAAAGGCAAATACATGAAGCCCAAGACCAATGTGGCGAACACAGGCGGCTTTCACTGGCTACCTTTGGAAATGCAGCAAACTTTTCCTCTCTTTCTCCCCTGTGAAAGAATTGTATGGACTTCAGTAAGAAAATCATCTCCTTTTAGAGCCAGAGCAGCTTTTCTTACCTTCTCTATTCTCAAACCTCTATGCAAAAAGTTTATTGCCTTTGCAGCCTAAGCTGTCTGGAGTTATCTCACTGTTCTTCGCTTTCATGAGAATTATGACAAAGAAGGTGTTCAGTACAACAAACCAAGTGTTGATAATCCTGTCATTAGGTCAGGTGCCTTTTAAAAGTCATTTATCTTCCACAAGAACCAGTTTTTAACCCATACGCTTTTAGGAATAAGTAAGTAGAACATTTAAAAAGAAACCAAAACCCCACAGCGTGGTGGTTTTTCAGACCTCTTTGGACTTAAAGCCAAGGCCGTGGGATTTCAGGGCAAAGAGAGTTCTGTTTTACTTAAAGAGGATGAATAAAAACAATGTTTAGAATAGAAGCTATCACTAAAAATTTTAACCCTGGAGTCTCTACCATGGCTCTGTAGAAAAAATGCAGGGAAAAGGAAAATGTTTTGAATGTTAACCGTAAGGTGACAAATGACTGCAGGCTGGGCTGTAGGAGGCTTACTGGGTGTATGAAAATAGCCTGGCGTCAAAGGAAGGAACATTCACCTGGAGATGTTGCACAGTAAAAGCATGGAAGGAGAAACATTTAACACATCTCAATTGCTTTTCTCAGACTTTGGCATGACCAGAGATATCTATGAGACGGATTATTACCGTAAAGGAGGCAAAGGACTGCTGCCTGTGCGGTGGATGGCACCCGAATCATTAAAGGATGGTGTTTTCACTGCTTATTCCGATGTGTGGTAAGTTGTACTCTGCAATCCCAGATGGATTCCAGCTCAAGAGCTCACTGTTTTAACACACAGATTAAATTGTGAGTTGCTGACTTCTTCAGAGTGCAGACAAAACAAAAACATTGGTTTGAAACTCTTTTCTTAAAAATATAGTCAATGTCTTTTAAAGTATTTAAAGCGTTCTCCAAAATAAGACTCACTTGTAGATCTCCAGGATGTTTTATTCTCACCAGGAGTCTTCTCTCTTTCTTAGGTCATTTGGTGTTGTCCTTTGGGAAATCAGCAGTTTGGCAGAGCAGCCGTACCAGGGACTCTCCAACGAACAGGTGCTAAAGTTTGTAATGGATGGAGGATACCTGGATCAGCCGGACAACTGCCCGGAGAGGCTGTAAGTAGTAAAGCAGGGGACAATCAGCCAAGCTGCACTTTTCAACTACAGGGTAGCCAACAAAGGGGGCCCCATATGTGGCACCTCTTAACCCCTTCTCTGTCGGGGAGGAACAAAACAGACTTCAGTGAGCTACCTCTCTTGGAAATTCAGCCGATGCATCCTTAGTGATCCAGGAATTAAAGCTCGAGCCTTGAGCCAGCCTCTTTCACTAGAAGGGAAGTTAAACCAACCTGGACCTTACACTGTGAATACAGACTCAGAGAAGGAAGGACAAAGCACAGGAAAAGCTTAAAATACAAATAAGCACTGTATCCATAGCCCCAGACAAAACGTTTTTCCTCCACTACAGACTAGTGGATGGAAGTTGGCTTATGTCACGTGGCAAAGCCTGGCCACCGTCTGCATCCACGTGGCTACAGAGGCTGGAGAGCAGCTTGTTAATCCCAGGTCTGCTGAGGTTTTCTGTAATTCATCTCTCCGTGCTATGTAAATAGTCTTGAGAATTACAGCAGCTTTTTACCACTGATTTTCAAAAATCCGGTTTATGGCTAATGAGGAAGGAGAGGCAGGAGAATGCTCTGCTGAGCCAAGGGCTGTTTATCATGTCCGAGGTCTTTTCATTTCTGTTGCAGACTCATTGCCCCATTTAAAGTACAAGGCTAGGCCGCCTGCAGGGTTACGGAGAAAAGAGGGCACTGTGTGAAGACAGTGAAAAACACCTCGCAGAGATTACAAACTGAAGCCAGCTGCTCTCCTGCGCCGGGGTTAAGGGTTATTCTCTGCAGCTGCTCGTGACGTTTACTGTCTGGAGGTTACTGCGTCCGCAGGCCTGCCAGCACGGCTGCATACCCAGATGCTCCCTAAGCTGCTTCTCTCAGAGTAATTAAAAAAAAATGCCGTTACTAAGTGTTTAGCCTGAGCTAGGGCATTTTGATGGGTGCAAGGAGGCGCTGCTGAAGCAGCGTGCAGCGGTGAGGGGAAGGAGCCCTGGCTGGAAAAAGGAATGCAGATGGTAGCTCATTGGTTCTGGTAACCTCTTAACCCAGCCCGCTTCTGGCCAAAACGCCACTTCCAGGGTCAAAAAATAAACATGTTTTGTGAGTATCCTTGTGAAAAAAGCCTGCTGTCCTGGACATCTCTCTCTCTCTCATGGCCAGTTACAAGCTCCAGTTTGAAACTTTATTTGTACTTTTAAGTTCTTTCTCCATGGTGTCTGATAACATATGACCTCTTGCCGCAGCCTTTCTTTTGGGTGGGATGTTTACAGGACCTCTGTCCTCTGCACAGCCTCCTATTTTCCTTGAAGTTTTAGAAGCTTTGTTATCTTTCAGGCTGAGTTAAAATTAAAATTGAATGAATTAAAAATTTGTGACCTGGCTATAAGTGCGTGCGCGCATACACAGAGTATGTGAACTGCAGCCCTGTTTCCTTTGGAAGCCGAGTTAAGAACAATTGAAGGAATTGGAAGGAATTTTTGATCTAGACAGAGAAAGCAGAGTGTCAGGACCTGCAGGCAAATACGGAGACTGGAAAGAGAACAAAGATCTCGGTTGGAGTGTCGAAGGAGTAGCGCGTGTGGTGGGTGGTCTGACGTGGATACCGGTCTTGGTTTGTGCCAGCCCTGCCTGTGTGAAACTGTTCCTTCCTACCCCTGACTCTTGTTTGTCCTGATCTAGGCACAGCCTGATGCAGATGTGTTGGCAGTACAACCCTAAAATGCGCCCCACCTTCATCGAGATCATCGAGATGCTGAAGGAGGACTTGCACCCCAGCTTCCACGAGGTCTCGTTCTTCTACAGTGAGGAGAACAAACCTCTGGAAACAGAGGAGTATGAGATGGACTTTGAGAACATGGAGAGCATTCCCCTCGATCCCTCCTCGTACTCGCAGAGGGACAAAGTCCTGGGGCGGGACAATGGGCCCTCCATGGCTCTCAAGGGGAACTATGAAGAGCACATACCTTACACTCACATGAACGGTGGCAAGAAAAATGGGCGGATTCTCTCCATGCCCAGGTCAAGTCCTTCCTAACGCTTCCTGTTTGGCCCAAGGGTTGTATCTGCTTTTTTCCCCTCCACAAATCTCAGGACTGTTGTTATTGCTGCCACAGTGTATGACACACATCTACAAACTCTTCAGATTTTTAATCATCTTATGATTAATACTTTTTTTTTTTTTTTTGCCAAGTTGACTGGTTGTCAGTGGACTTATCTGTGAACATAAATGGAAGAGGTGTCCATGGCTGCTCTCCCTTCTGTAACCACGGTTTCAAAACAGGAAGCGACCGTGTAAGTTAAACTGAAGGAGGAGCATCCACGTTTGCCAACGAGAGACGTGAAATTTGCTGGTATCTGAGCTACAGCGTAATGGTGCAGAAAAAACTTCTGCAGGACAAAGGCATTTCCAGTAGAATTCCAGGCTTTCAGGCATACTCTTCACTACAGCTGAAGGATTCAACACATCAGTCGGACGCGCCAGATCCTCAGATTGACCAATAGCTGCTGCTTTCATACTTTTTAAATGGGTTAAATCCCAGGGGTGCGTGTGTGTGTGTCTGTGTGCGTGTGTGCAGTATATATATGTGGGGTGTATATGTATAGCAAAATATACACTTTTTTTTTGTACATAAGTTTTGTATGTTCTCACAGAAGCTTTCCTCTTCTTGGAAGTGTGTACTTATCTCCCCCCCTCCCCCGCCATTTCCCTGGAGTGACTGAATCCTAAACAGATTATTTTTATACTAAGGACTCTTGGGAGTAGGTTTTCTCTCATTAACAAATGAGGAAAATGTGCTGGGAGCCAAAGGAGCAGAAATCTGAGATTTGTGGGTACTTTCAAGACCAAACGAAGTAGGAGTCCCCTGACCTGAGATACGGAGTTTTCTGTCCTTACAGCATTGAGTATATATATTGTTTGTTGTAACATATTTAAAAACGTCTTTAGTTTAACTTTTAACTTCATATAAATTATTGACTGTTTATGATCCTTTTTGGGGAGGGGAGAATTGTTTGGGGGATTGTTTGGTCTTAAAGTGGTCCAAAGATTTCAGAATGAACTAATTTTAGCCGATTACCCTTTTAGGAGCTATGAAGCACATGTTAAGTTTATACTTGACAAGGCTTTATAATACAGTTTCGTGATTTATACAATGCAGTCAGCTGGCTCCAGTTGAAGCCCTGAGATAAAGTAGTTGGGACTTCACGTGGTTGTTGGGGGCTGAAGGACACCAGAACATCCCGGTCGCACGTCCTGCTACTCCTTCGCCCCCATGTCCCTTGCTTTGCCTTCTGCGCGCGCTGTGCCGCCGAAGCAGCCGGCAAGAGAGGACGAGCAAGAACTCGAACCGGAAAAAAGAGACGCTAAAGCCAATCTAAAGAGGGGAGAGAGCAAGGCTCTCGGCTCTGCGTGTGCAGCAGAAGCTGAACGTGACTGTGGTTAGCTACCCGCCGCCTGTCTGCTGCTGCTCGGGCGTCTGGCCTCGTGCTGCCTGCAGGCCTTCCGTGTTTTCCTGAGATACCCGCGCTGCGTCCCGCAGACTTCCCAGGACGCGTGCGTTAGCCACTGCTTTCAGCTCTTCGGGATGTCAGCTTTTGTCTTCTGGACTGTGCTGTGTTTTGCTGCTGTTTGCATAAAAGACAGAGCTGATTAGCATAAGGTGTTAGAAAATAATTGTGAAACTAAACGTGTCTCGTAGTGATGAGGGAGCGTGCTGGCAGGGAGAAGTGCTAAAGCAAGAAGTGAAGATGATCGGTGTTGCAGGCCCTTGTCATACAGGAGGTGGTTTTAAAAGGGGAGAGAGATGCTCAGTCCTCCGCTTCTCCTGGAGAAGTCCAAGAGCCAGTTTGTGCTCTCTGCCAGGAGAAAACGAGGTTCTCCTGACTCGGTTGGAGTGGGGATGCCGAGCTGGTGCGTGGCGCTTTATTCCAGCCCGGGCGGTGCTGCTGCTTTCTCCCCATAACCGAACGAAAGGGGCTGGAGTCCGTAGGGCAGCGCCTCGCTGAGCCCGCTCCCCTCAGCCACGCTGTAGCTAAACCAGTCGGTGCAACATCAGAGGAGGACGACGGACTCGGTGCACCGCCACGAGCTGTCGGGCCTTTGTGCTGGTTGAATCTGGTCGGTTCGGACAAAGGTGGAGGGTACAGGTGGCTCGCAAAGTTGGATGGAAAATACACAGTCCAGACATGGGTAAGAACCTTCGATTTCAAAAGGCCTCGTTTACATTTCTTCTGCTTTACAAAGTAGTAACTGTTTAGCAGCTCTATACTACACTGCAGGAACGAAGACATATTCTCACACTTTTCTAAGGAAGAGAAGTTTTTCTTATTAGAATTTTTTTATTTATTTTAATATATAAAACACTGTACAAAAAGAACAACAAACAATTTGTTTTCGTAAACACACAGAGTATGTAAATTTGTATCTGTAAAATCTTGGCAGGTGGATGTGGTGGGATTATTTTTGTCCTGTTCTGGTGCAGTCTACCTCAGTGTTTCTTAAGGATATTTTTAATACTACGCACCTCTAAACCTGTTTAAATATTCTGGTCTGGACCTTTTGTGGATCAGGGAAAATCAATATCAGCTGATTCCAATACTAGGGACCATTCACTGAAGGGAATGGGTAGGAGAATGGTTGGAGAATTATTGCTAATCTGAGAAGTAGTGACCAAAGGAACCGATTTACAAATTTGGATCTGATATTCTGATATCATCCTCTTAGTTCTGTTGTGATTTAAAAAAAAAAAAAAAAAAAAAAAAAAAAAAAAAAAAAGGAACAAAAGAGCCATTTAAATGTTTGGACTTTAGACCTAAAAGGAGTAGACTGCTTTCTTCTGGAGCAGTATTTGCGAGCCTGAAGCAGGGGCTGTGACCAGCCCTTGTTGTCAGAGTTGCATTGGGGTATCTTGGTCATTGCCCTTCTTGCTACACGCAGGTAATCTGGAGTCCTGCCGGTGGGATGTGACCTCCTGAAATAAACCTTCCCCAGCACGTCCTTGTTTTGATAACATTTTAAATCGCAGTGATCATAACTGTGGGAATAGAAGATCTTTTATATAAGCAACCATTGGAACCTTGTATTGGGTCTGGCTTTTAAATTTAGTTGATATTGGTTGGCCCTATGAGTACACGTGATTTGCAACACTCGGATCACTGAACAAGGGAATACGTGTTTTGCTTTGTGGACAGGCAGTCAATTCACATGGCTCATATTGTCATCTTCACTCTGCACCACACAGAGCAGTCGCTTATACCCAATACTGTGTGTAAAGATTATTCCAGTCATCCTTTCTACATTGTGCCAAGGGTGAGGAAAGGTGTATGGTACTAGTGGTGAGGATATTGGTTTTCCCCTTTTTAAAAAAAAAAAAAAAAACCAAAAAAGTAACGCTACTGTTTGCCACTCGTGGCTGTTAAAGATTACACTTTGACTATAGAATTAGGAAGAATAAATGAACATCACCTGTAAAGCCCAGCTCTTGCTTCTGGAAAATCCTTTACTCTCAGCCTGCAGCTGACACTTTGGTCTCTGTTGTGGGAAGATCCTCACCCTGGGGACGCTGAAGTCCCTCAGTCGGATCTCGCGGATACCTGTTGAGAGGCACCGGGGCTTGCGTACAAGTTGAGATGGCACGTGCTAGACGAAACCTTCTCTCTGCAGGCTGTTGCGAAGGACTCCCGTCCTGTGCAAGGAGGTGCTGTGCCTTCGTCAAGGAGGTGCTGTGCCTTCGTCGGGGGAGCTGCCAGTGTGTGCTCTGGCAAGCTCCTTATCGGGGTGAGAGCACCTCAGCGGCAGTGGAAGCACCAGCACTCGCTGCTGCTGCTGCTGCTAAGGAGGAGCCAAGCGATAGCGCAGGAAAGCCGGTAGAACGGCTGGAGGAGGGCAGCCGTGACCGGCAGGTGGGAAGCTCGCTTTTTTCTTGAGGTAGCATTTGTTGGCGGGTTGGCTCCTGCCCTTCGTGGGCAGCACGGGGCAGCAGGACAGACTCTTCAACCTGTTCAGGAGCAGCTGTACCTCCTGTGCACGGCAGCTGGCCAGAACTTCGCTATCTCTAAAGCTGGTGAAGCCCGGAGGTACACGAAATAGCTTTCTGGGCTCTGCTGTGTTTTCACTGAGCAAATGTTTGAAGCCTGAGACTGGAAAGAGGTTTCTTAGAAACGTTTGCCCGTTAAATTCAATTGCCGCTTCCTGAACGCCTCTTGCAAATCTGGTACTTCTCTTGCAGTACAGTGCAGCATTGCAAAGCTTGGCTGCTAGGTTAGAAATGTGTCTGTCTTGGCTGCTTGTAAATACTCTATTGTGGTGTAAAATAGAAGAGCTAATAACATAAACTCTGTGCCAGCACTGGGTTGGGAAAGGTGACAGGAACTAGACCACGCTGCAAGGAGGATATTTTCTGTTGATCATAAAGCAGCTGTGTTGGTATGGAAGAGGCTGCTTTTAGGTTGCTAAAGGGTACTCTTAATTTATGGGTAGTATATCTCTTTCCTCCTAAATCTGTATTATAGCGATGGGACACTTTGCTTAATTTTAGTATGTTGCATATAATGTTGGTATCTCTTTGGAAAAATCTCAAAAGTCACTTAACTGTGTTATTGACCTAACTATGATGAAGGCAGATAGGAAAAGACAGGAGCAAGAAGGGTGCTGCGTCGGTTATTCTTGAGCCTCTGTTTTAGAGGAGGGAGAGAGGCAATCAAGTTCCCTCTTAACATCGCTGCGATACGAAGACGGACCCTGAGGTACCCTGGGCCCTTCGCTGTGAGCAGCGATTCCCGATACCGAGACTGGAACCTTGTTTTACAAGTCAGAAAGTAAAATCTCTCTTGTGCCATAGAAATCTTGCTCCCAAGGCTGTGCTAGGTGCTCCCGTGATCCATGTGAGATGGGTTCAGAGCCTGGAGTGAGCAAGAAACTGCGGATAAACCCTCTGATCCTCTCGCTGTGTCCCAGCCTCCCTCAAAGCTGCCCGCTGCTGTGGGGAGACTCGCGGGCACGGCCACGGCCACGGCAGGAACACCCCCCCCCCAGCAAAACAGCCGATGCCCCTCGTAGTTTCCTGTGCACGTGGTCCAGGGAAAGGAGCTGTTGAATGGATTGGAATCAAGAAATGGTTACTTCAGAAATACATGAAATTCAAAATAAGAGTAGTTTGGTATTTGTATGAACTTAATTGAATTTGGCCTTTTTATTACTTTCTGCTTGGCTCTGTGTTAACTCTGCTTGGATTCTGTATGTGGATGTTGGTGTAAGAGCATTGACATGTTCAACCTGTTCTGTTCCGGCTTGCCTTGTTACGAGCGTCACAAGAGTGAAGCCAATCGTACAATTGACTTTTGGAGGAACCTGACTGTTCAAAAGCAATTCTAAAGCTACCATTTTTAGCAAATCTGCTGTCATTAAATGTGTATTTCTTTTTAAAATGAAATTGCTTGTCCTTCTCGAAAGTGAGCACTTACTCTTGCAGTTTCAGCAAATTAACTGCAGCACAATGCAAGCTATAAGGGGACAGGTAGAGAAATGACTTTTTAAATATTGTGTAATAAAGTTAGTATTAACTCCTACAGCGTTGTTATTTTTTTTGCCAACAGATTTGCAGTCGGCAAGAAATTATGTTTCTGGTAGTCATTTTGTTCCGAGTCCAGTGTTCCAACTGATGGTACTAAATAGTTTCTTTTTGTCAGTCCGGAAGAGGTCCCTGTGGGAGCAGGGTCTGGGTCTGGCCGGGAGGACCTGGGATACTTCTGGCAGCTAAAGAGGAACCATCAGCAGCGTTTATATGTGGGCATGGACACGCTTGCTTAGCTCCGTCCCAGCCCCTCTTTAAGTCCCAGTGTCACCAGTAAAGCTTGAGCTCAGGACTAATTACCTGAGAGATCTGGGCTGGACTTGATACCAAAGCACTTCTGTTAATCCAGATTCTCTCAGCAGCATCTGGCAACGCTTTCACCATCTTAGTTCCTGAATACTTCTCCCATAACAGAGTCCCGTGAAAACTGGCTGATGGGGACTTTTAGAAAAGCCACGTCTAAATCTGAGAAGATACAACGTTATTTAAAAAAGGAAAGCGTTTCCTTTTGCTTTAGTTTGCAGAATGATTTTGTTCTTGGAGTATCAAAACTGGTTTGTGTTTGAGGACCTGCATGGATGGGGGTACTGGACATCAGCTTTATCAAACACAGCCAAAAGCAAATGCTTTCTGCTTGCACTGAAATAAACTAAAGACGGTTTCAGTTACATGGTAAGCGATGTTCTGTGAACTCTTTTTTTTTTTTTCTTTTGTTCTGTTTGATCTTGCTGCTCCCACCTTTCTGTCTGCATATCTAAGGTTCCAGAATACAAACAGTATTGCAGATACCTCTTGTTTGAAATAAAGGATCAAATGTGCCATTACTTTTTTTTTTAAAAGGAAGAAAAAGAAAAAAGAGAAAAACTTTGCCCCTTGATTTATTTTTTCAATGTTTTCATATGAGCCAAGCAGTGACATGTACAGAAAATATCTTTTGAGTATTAAGGAAAAAAAAAAATCTTGCTGTGTGTCAGAATATTGAACAATTAACTGTTTATATTAAATTCTGAATAAATTATCCAAGAATAACTGTTCATTTTGTGTCTGCTGTCTGCGCAGCACTGAATGCTGCTTTACCACAGAGAAAGCACTAAATTCGTATCTTGGAATAAGCAATACTTTCAGTTGCAAAATGAATGGTGTTAAGGGGAAAAAAAAAAATAATCTGCCAATTATAGGCTTGTGGTCTGAAGCCAGTTTAAGTCCTCTGCCTGACGGCTTGGGTGATCCGCGCTGGGCTGTGTCCTCACCGTGGGGTTCTTCGGCAGCCTGATGCCGTTGGGTAAACATTGGTGAAGGGATTCCTTCTGCCTGAAACATCAAGAGCGGCTTCTCTGTAATGTAATTCTGTTATTTCCACACGCGTGGACCTAGGCTTCCCTCCCTGCAGGCAGTTTTTTAAAAAAAAATTAGAAATTTGAGGATCTGCTTCATCCCTGTCCTGTGGCGGAGCAGCTGTAACCGGGTTTGCACCGGGAACCCTCCCACCTTCTGTTCTGCAGCAGGCCGCTCTGGAAGTGTAAAATCTTTCTAACTTAAATCTTGTTTTGTTTCACCAGAGGTGAGATTTCCTTCCCGATCAGCTGCACCAACGAGGTGGGGGACTTACTGTTGCTGTTTTTCCTCTCGCTGTATTTAGCCGCTCAGTTGAGATATCCTGCTTTCCTTCCATTCAGCAAAATCGTTCAGTGCCATGCTGTTCCTTACGAGGAAGCCTTGGGATTGCCACCGCCTGCGGCTGCAGGAGCAGCCCCTTCCCCAGCCACGTCGTGCACGGGAGCTGCTGCAGCCAACGCGGGGGCCGATGGCCGGGCAGGCTGGTGCAGCAATGCAGCTGGTGGAATGAATAGTTTTGGCTTAATATTTCCTTCCCCATGGCTCTCTGCAGCCACCGCACGATTTGCCCAGCTCCTTGGCTGACAGCCTGCCCCGTAGCCCTGGCTCTTTGTGCTTCCACCCTGGCGATGGGCTTTCCCTGCCCGACCTGTACGTGCTACCGTGCAGTTTGGGGCCGCTCTTGGAACCCGCGTGGAGCTCTGCTCTCCGACCTGCCCCTCGCGAGGACCCAGGGATGTTGCTTGACACTCGGGCAATGAATTGCTATAAAAGTGAGTAGCGTGATTTTCTTTTTGCAAAAAGCGCTTCTTTCTTAGAGGGGTCGAGGTGAGTCAACGCTGCGCTCCTCGCCCCTGTCCCTGGCAAGTTCCAGTAACTGTTTCCTCAGCCCAGGGCTGGGAGGGAGATGGTGTTGCGGGTTGAAGAGAAAGCGTGCGGAGCTGATGCCACCTAGTGCTTCTGAACGTGGGACTGGACGTGGCCAGCGGAGCTGGCCCTGCTCTGCCTGCCGCCCCATGCCTGTTTTCGGGCACACTGAGGTGCTCGGCGGGGCTTCAAGCCCCTTTCTAAGCCCATCTGGAGTTGTCTTACCATGGGAGTGATGAGCTACAAACGGTTATTTTAAGATCTTTTGGCGTTGTCTCTTCTGGCATAAGCTTCTTCTCTGGGGATCCTAAAATGCAAAATTAAGCAAAGCCACAAAACTTGAACTTGCTGTCACGGGAGGTTTGGTGCCTGCTGGGCTCTCTGGGACGCCGTGGAGAGGCTGCCGAGGCCCGGCCAGCCCTCGTGCCGTTATCCCTCATCACTCTTCCAGGCTGTCTCCGCGGCTTCGCTTCAGTAACCCCCAAACCATGTCAGGCACTGGGCAGGAGGAGGAGATCTCACCCTCCTTCGAGCTGAGGACAACTCAACATCCCGTCAGCTGGAGCAGCTGCCTGGTACTTAGGAGCAGGCCTGATCTCTGATACTAATCGAGCTCTTGTGGACTTCAGAGAAATTAAACCTTAATTCCTCTTTGCTCTTGTGGTTTCCTGGAGTAATTGCTATTCCAAGTGCTGCCAAAGCTGCGGTCTCTGAGTAATGGGAGTGTGAGAGGATCTTGTTCTGATTAGGGCTTGGCTGGGGTTGGCGTGTGCTCGGGGCAGTGGGATGAGGAGCGTGCGCTCATCAGCCCCCGGGCCTTGCCGGGAAGGAGCGAACGGCTATGCCGAAAAACCTGAGCCCTGGTCGTGCCGGGGGCTCTGCCTGCCAGATCGCACACGGCGAGGGCTGGGCAGGGGGATCGCCCCGCTCGCTTTGGGAGACGAAGTGCCTGTCTCCCACCTGCACAGACGAGTATGGGCAGCACGGGCATTACTGTGCTTTGCTATTGCTTCACCCCGTGCAAAACTGAGACCTGCTGGACTTAAGGGTCTCTGTCGCTGCCCAAGGTCAACCCACGACAGCAACGACAAAGGACTCATTAACAGGAGCCCTGTGTGCCCTAACGAGCAATGGTGCAACAAGCCTGCGGGCGCAGCCCATGTATACCAGGTTCTCACGGCACACACCAAGCAGTTTTTCTCTGAGCGGAACAGGAACCAGTTTGCAGCAATTGCTGTCCTCGCAGCCATCACTGCTTCAGCAGCTCTCTGGGCCCCTGCACTGGGCGCTTTGGGGTGCACGACAATCCAGGCAACTCAGCTGGAACCTACGAGAGCCCCAACCCCTGCGAGGGTGGGAGTGAGTGCTGTGCTGGGCCAGCACCGGGGCCGCTGTCAAAGGAACTGCAGCATGGGAGAAGTGGGTTTGTTTGTGCCATTGGAAAGGGGAAGCAGTGAGATGGTTGAGCCAGAGGCGCCCGTGAGCAAACCAGCTGCGCGGCTGCTTCTTCTCCAATGAGTCTCTGCTTCTTGCTTTGCTTCAGTAGCTGGAGAAGAAGCTGGGGCTGTCAGGCGCAAGTGTGCATGGGGAACCCGCCAAAGAGATGCCTCCAGCCCTCAGGGTAAGTCGCTCTCTGCACGAGCTCCATTCCACGACAACGGGTTTGTCACTCGTCTTCCTCAAGGCGCTTGTGAGGAAGCAGCTTGTCTTGAAGCCGAAAGTCCAAGTGCTGCGTTTTGTTCAGCCTCCCCCCTGCATGCATTTGAAGGCAAAACGTGGGCTGGGGAGCCTCAGCCTACAAGGAGCTTCACTCTGCTGCAAGCGAAGAGGAGGAGATGAGGTTGGGGTTTAACCCATCGTTTGTCCCCATGGCTGGCTCTGGGGCAGTGCTGGGGTGGCTGAACACCCTGCGGGTGCTGCTTTTGGCTCCTGCTGCTGCTGTGCCACAGCTGAAGGTTTACAAGGACACCTTGGCACTGCCCACAGCTGGGTTTGGGCTGGACATAAGAGGGTTCCATGCCTGGGTCCCCCAAACCCCCCTCCAAACTGCCCACTCCGGGGCTGGGCACCCATGTTATCGGGGAGACCAAAGCAGAAGGGATGTGGTGGAGGGTAGTGCTGGGCAGATGACGCTTTGGGGTTTGTGGTCAGGTGAGGAAAATGCTCTTCTCCACCTGCCTTTGCGTAACACCAGCCCAGCGCGTGCTCTATGCCGTGGAGGTGCCTGTGGCCATTCCCAAACTGGCTGGGCTCTGCTCGGCGAGGCTGCAAGCGTGAGCTGAACAGCGGGGAGAAGGTTCAGTCTGGCGCAGGAGCCCAGCTGCCGCTCAGGTGTAAAACTCTGCTTCTTCAGCCTAATCAAGGAGTTGGGAGCAAAGTCTGGAGCTAGTCTGGGCTGTGGGGCCGGTGCCAATCAGGAGCAGCGGGCTTGGAGATCTCAGGGTGGGGAGTATGGTCTCTTGGGGCAGTCTGGAGATAGCCGAGAGAGCTCCCGCCTGCCTCCCTGTGTGGAAGAGCTGAGAAAGGTCCTTGCCAGGGGATGGGGACTTGCTGCGAGCTGCAAGATGATGCTGATGTTGTGGACGGACAGGGTCTCGCTCCTTCCCTTGCAGAGGCTCTGCCGTGGCACTTAAAAACAGTGCCAGAGGTGCAAATATCAAGCCTGTGGTCTTAAAAAAACAGTGCCAGGGGTGCAAATATCAAGCCTGTGGCCTTAACTCTTGCCCTATGCTGAAGGTGACTCTTACCCAGGTGAAGGTTCTGCCCCTGCAGAACTGCCTTAAAGGTGATGGTTTGCCAGGCTGACAGCTGAAAGTCATGAATGGAGCAGGGAGGTGTTGGCAGAGAGGGGAAGAGGGTTATGGTGTGTTAACAGCTTGTTTTCTGTTTCTATCTGCAAGCTTCGAGCAGCGTTCAGGGGCTGTGTGTGCCCCGGGGCCACTAATCCGCAAGCCCTGCTGACCCATCACACAGGTGGGAACGCCAGAGACCAGGAATTTCTCTCTGGCTACGGCTTCCATCAGCTGATACTTCTGACAAAACACTTGGCTTCTCCACTCCCCCCTTGGCAGTCCCTGGGCTGCAGCCTGCGGTGCGGCCTTAGACCGCGCTGAGCTCTGCCGTGTTCTGTGCTGTCGACTCCTGCTTGGGGTTATACCTCACACAGGTCAGAGGGCTCCCAAATGTCAGACTCGCTGCTCAACCACTCCTGGCCATCATTTTCGAAGCGCCGGAAGAAGAGATGGTCCTTTAAGCAAGGTAATGGCCTTGTGTGCAGCGAGAGCGGTCTGAGCCCTGTGTCGGGAGCTGGGCTGCCGCGGGGCAGTCGGGGGAGCCTGTCCGCGATAAGCAGGTAGCAAAGAGCGGTGGGGTCCCCGGGCAGGGCTTGGTGTTGGGTGCACCCCGCTCCTCTCTGTAGGGGACACTGCACAAGTGTTGGATAACGCTTTTCCTTCCGTGTCATCTTATTTTCAAGGCACATAAATGCTTTTAGGAGCTGGGTAATGGGTTAAATATCAGCCTTCTGGTTTTGTAATAAATTTGTTTTGTTGCTGCCAGTGAGCTGGAGGTCCCAGTGTTTGCAGACAGCTGTCTCTGCACGGGTGCCTGGCGAGGGCTGAGCCTTATGTCGAGAGTTTGGTGTTTGAGCAGATGCTGGGGAAAAGATTTCTCCAGTCTTTCCGTGCAGGCTGACGAGCAGAGCCCCCATGTTCAGAGCACAGTCTGAGCCATGGCGGTTTGTGTGGCACCAGCTGGGCTTCACGGTGTCCGACAGCAGGGATGGGAAATGCCAGCAATGGTGTGAACTGGCCTCATTCCTGCATGCAGTGCCGTGACTTGGAAAGAGGGAAGCGAGAGCCCCGGGAAGCGGT
Organism: Sagittarius serpentarius; assembly: GCA_034782735.1. Taxonomy (NCBI): domain Eukaryota; kingdom Metazoa; phylum Chordata; class Aves; order Accipitriformes; family Sagittariidae; genus Sagittarius; species Sagittarius serpentarius. The sequence continues at coordinate 40,651,148 of JAVKLA010000090.1, forward strand.
ATGTTTGCAGTCCTGGAGGAGCTGGACACTGCTGTCCTTGCTTGCAAACCCTGTCTTCAGGTTGATGATTTTGGGTACCCTTAGCTGTGGCATTACAGCTCTTGATATGCTTTCTCCCTCGTTATTCTCCTGCCTCCTGGTTCTCTTCCAGCGTGGATGTGCAGGAGACCAAGATCCAAACCAAATGGTCAAGGGAAGGTTAATTCCGAGCACGAGGCAGGGTCATGCAGGTTCTGATCTGTGGTGAGCCCCGAGCAGCTCCCTCAAGCCCTGGCTAGGACATTGCACTCCAGCCTCCCCAGTGCTGTGCCTGCTGGGGCAGTTATGGGCTCACTGGGAAGGCTCCAGTGGGCTAATTTCTATAATAAATAAATCAGCCTCACCTTGCTTGCAAGCACTGACTGCTTTGGAGGGCATCTTGGTAGAGCCCTCTCCCCCTGCACATGCTTGCGGAGCCATTTGTCCCACTGGGGCTTGTGCTGCGGGCACAAAACATTCAGGTCTTGCTCAGCTCCTCTCCTGGCACGAGCTTTCTGTACCACGGCGCTTGCCGGTCTGCCTGGCACCTTCCCTCGGTGCCCAGCAGAGTCACTGGAGGAAGCCGCACAGTGACTCTTTCTCGTGTATCAGAGGGGCTGCAAATCCCTCTCAGCCCTGCCGAGACCCTTCAGCTGAGAGTGAGCTGAGGACTGTGCTGGCTCCCCGCTTCCCTGGCTCTTTGTGCCCAAAAACCAGGCCCCGCACGCTTGGTAAGGCAGCAGCTCGCTGTACAGTATGCTACAGAGTTGGGCAGCTTATCTTCTCCCCTCCTCCAGCCTGGGCCGTATGAGCCAGTGGCCAGTGGCCGACGATGTGGGGCCCAGACCAGGCGAAGGACTGCACTTCATCCAATTTTGGCACGGCGAATTTAGCACTCACTTTACAGACGTTTTACCCTATAGCTCTGGACATCCTGCAGAGCGGTACGTAAAGGGCAGCTGGCGCGGGGCCAGCAGGGCAGGAGCCAGGATAATTTTCATTGCTTGTCTGTGATGCTCTCTGTAGTTTCCCAACAGTCTCGACCCCATTGCTGGGAAATGCCCAGATGCTCTGGTCTTTCCTTCCTCCTGGGATCATTTCATGTAGCAGAACTGACCGGTGCCTTTGTCTCACCGCGTTTGGTGTGGCCTTTCCCCAGTGGAAATGCAGAGGGTGTTTGATGCTTGGAGGATGTAATCTGCATGGCGAGAGCTCGCATCCATGTTTCCTCTGATGTTTCCCCTGCCAGCGCCAGCTCCAGGGTCACTCGGGGACCTGCAGCATCCTGTGCCGAGGCAGGTGAGGATGGGCCACTGCTGGCAGAGCTTGTTCCAGCGCTGGCTGCTCTGGTGCTGTCTCCTGCTGTGACACTTGCGGGTGCGTCACCAGTGACCGGTGCATCTGAGGGAAATCAGCAGAGGCAGTTGCAGAAGGGAGGTTTTTGACTGTAGGTCTGACTGGGAAGTATTAAAATCTTTGTTAGGCTCCCAGTGGCCTTGCATGAGGTTACAGCAGCATGGAGTCTTCTTCCTTGAGACAAACCAGCTCCACTGGCTGATTCCACCGTCCCCATGGCATCAAAACCCCTGAGACCGTACCAGACTGTCACACGCAGCGAACGCCTGTCACTACTTCCTTCCCCCCCCCGTGCAGAAGCTCAGAGTCGTCGTGTTTTGCCTGCGGGAAGCTCTGGCAAAGTGCAGCACAGCCCCGCTCGTGTGCAGGGACCTGCCCGGCCCAGCCAGCGACGCTTCCTCCCCAGCTCTGCCCTGGGAATTCCTCTGACGAGGCTGCTCCCTGCAGCAATAACCTTTTATGGTTCCCGGCCAGAGGCGAATTAAGCAACTGCAATACCTAATCTGCTTAACGTTCTCCTAAAGCAAACAGTGTATGCTCTTGAAAGTGTCAGTTTGTCATCCCATCTTCAGCTTCAGCCGAGTAGAGGTGAACACTGCTGTCTGCCAGTGCCTGGGGAGCCGAGGTGCCCCGTCCCCGTACCACCGCAGCTAGATGGAGCATGGGTCCTTCCAAACAGGCACGAGCGCGGAGTCCAGGAGACTCAAGGGGCTCCCGAGTTTGCCGTACTTACTGGTATGGTGGGCCCGTGCAAACCTTGTGAAGTTCAGCAAGGCAAAGGGCAAGGTCCTGCACCAGGGTCGGGGCAATCCCAAGCACAAATACAGGCTGGGCGGAGAGGGGATTGGGAGCAGCCCTCAGGAGAAGGACTTGGGGGATGTTGGTTGATGAGAAGCTCAACATGACCCAGTGATGTGCCTTTGCAGCCTGGAAAGCCGACCGTATCCTGGGCTGCATCAAAAGAAGCGTGGCTGGCAGGTTGAGGGAGGTGATTCTGCGGAGTAGACCGCTCTGGTGAGACCCCACCTGCACTCCTGCGTTCAGCGCTGCGGCCCCCAACAGAAGAAGGACACGGACCTGTTGGAGCGAGTCCAGAGGAGGCCACGAAGGTGATCAGAGGGCTGGAGCACCTCTCCCACGAAGACAGGCTGAGAAAGTTGGGGCTGTTCAGTGAGGAGAAGAGAAGGCTCCGGGGAGACCTTATAGAGGCCCCCCAGTACCTAAAGGGGTCCTACAGGAAAGCTGGAGAGGGACTCTTTAACAGGGAGTGTAGTGATAGGCTGAGGGGTAACAGTTTTAAACTGAAAGAGGGCAGATTTAGATTAGAGGTAAAGAAGAAATTCTTGACCGTGAGGGCGGTGAGGCCCTGGCACAGGTTGCCCAGGGAGGCTGTGGCTGCCCCGTCCATCCCTGGCGGTGTTCGGGGCCAGGCTGGACGGGGCTTTGAGCAACCTGGTCTGGTGGAAGGTGTCCCTGCCCGTGGCAGGGGGGCTGGAACTAGAGGATCTTTAAGGTCCCTTCCAACCCAAACCATTCTATGATTCTATGATATATGGGTGACCACCTCGATTGTGGATATACGGATGTTCACCCCCCCAGACCGGCCTTCTTCCTGTGCACGCTCCATGCTGGGCCTTGCTTGCTCATCATGCCAGAACTTGATGCCTGAAAGCGTTTTTTCCCCTGTGAACCCCTCCAGCAGCCCCCCTTGCCGGAGCGTCCACACGACTCAGCTCTATACATGGTGCCAGCCCAGCAGCAACCAACTGAGGCGTTAGATGCGGGGAGCCCTGAATTGTCGTGTCTGGTGCTCACGCATGGCCTAAAATGGTTTCCCCATTGCTGTAGCCCTGTGCGCGCCACGTGCTGCTGCCTAACAGCCACTGCCACCGAGTTCACCAGTGGGTGACCAGTGGGATGTATCACGCGTTGAATGGGAGCGTCTGAAGTCTCTGAGGAGGATGTAAAGTCATTTGGTGGGCCTGGAGGGGCTCCACCATCACTGGGCCTACGCCCTTTCTTTCCCAGGCAATGGCCTCTGCCCTCTTTCCCTTTACTGGCTATACTGGTGACAGGAGATGATCTGGATGATTAGCCAACACTTTGATTCACTACCGACTCAAAAAAAACCCCAACCCGCTGAAGTAAGGAACATTCATTCCCTCAGCCCCAACCTGGTCCCCTAAACAGTCAGTGAGCCCCAAAACCATGCTGACCATGCAGAGAGAAAGGTGTGAAGGGCTGTTTTGGATCAGAACAGGTTTCGTTTCCTCTCTGTGCTTTTATAATGTTTTATAGGACAGGGCAGAGAAGGAAAGAACCACTGCGCATTTTGCAGTGAATCACCACTCCTGTCCAGGCAACCAAAACAAACCAATTTGGGGGTGGTTTTTTTGGCAGAATGTGCCATTTTGGTGTCATTTTCTGGTTGGCGTGTAGGTGTGCAGGTTCTCCCTCTGTAGCCATCTCCGGGAGCAATGTGCACCCTGGCAGACCCCAGCGCGTGAGTCTGGCTCTGCCTGCGGTCAGTTGCTGCACCTGAACGCCCTGTCCCTCTGCACCAGGACAAGCCTTGGTGGCATGAGCACGGCATGGCTGTCTCCTCCGCTGGCTGGAGAAGGCCTTGGTCAGTCTTGTGTTGGTGGGCTTGGATGGTTAAGTGTGGCTTTTGGAGAGCCACGGGGTGCAGGTTTGGTTTTCCCACAGGATTTCAGCTCTGGGTGGAATTGGCACAGGCCTTGGGAGCTGTGGTCGGTCAGCGGGCGTGGAGCAGTCAGGTTTTCCCAAAGCCCAGGACAGCATCTCTGGCTGTGCCCCTCGGAGACACTGCTGCTGCCCACGGCTGGAGCGGGTCATGGGCCTCGTGATTCATCTTCTCACCTGGTTGAAACTTTAAATAAAGGCTTGTTGCTAAAGCATGGGCTTTGGCAAGCCCCACTTTAGCCCTCCTTTGGCTAACACCCAAGATGTCTCTGTCTTTGCCACACAGTCCTCCTTGGAGCTTTGGTTCCCCTTAACATAACTCCCTTGAGATGAGCTGCTCAGCCAGGTAAGATCTCTCTCTGCATTCCTAGCTTTTGCTTGGAACACATATTCCAAATGTCTTTTGGCCTCTACGAGGTAAAGAAAGGCCAAGTGCCCTCTGCCATTGAACTCCAAGCACTCCGGTCCCACAGGTTTAATTCCAGCTGCATGTGGCTTGCCTTTGTGCAACCGTGACCTTTTATTTCTAGACCTATATTTGGTCAGCCTTCATCTAACACCAATTGAATCACACCAATTCCCCTACCCAGAGTGACTGCTGTGGTTAGGCTTTTTATCTTGCAATTACCCCATCTGAAATAGTTCTGCCTTTCGCTGAGTGCCTAATTTGTGAAGAAATCTGTTGGCTATCAGATCCAGAAATAACGGCGCCGTGCCATTTTTAGGAGCATTTATTCTCAGATTTATTTTTGGGATGTTAAAGTTTCCCATATGGCACTATTCTTTGACTGTATTTCTTTTGTCTAATACACTGCTGATCACTGCTGTGTTGGTCTGGGGATGCTGTAGCAAAACACCTCGCCCCCATCTCACAGAGCCAAGGAGTGTCCCATGCAGATTTCTGTGCTATCTGTATTATCCCTTCTTATTTCCGTAGCTGTGTTTCTTTACACTGGTCCTGAGTTGAGCCTCTGGCTACTGTCACAGTACAAATCATCCTTGTTTGTTTAATCATGTGCCAAATAAATAGGATCTGACTAATGAGCCATGGCAGGGCCGGCACGGTGAGTAAGGCACAGAGAAGGGTGGTGGCGCCAGGGAAATCAGCATCAAACGGTGGGGGGATCGCCGGCACTGTACTGCTCTGGTGGGTGTGGAATCCCCTCCCTCTGTGACGGAGAAGCACACGTCCTCCCTGGCAGGCACACCAACCCCTCAGAGACACCAGTGCTTCTCGAGGATGGCCTAGCCCTGGATTTGCTGGGATTTGGGAGCAGGGAACGCTATGGCAGAGAGGCTTCAGCCTCCACCACCTCCATCCCCACCAGCATGGGCTGGGCTGGACATTCGTGCACCTCCCGGGCAGGGCAGGGGGCCTCTTGGTGACGCTCCTGGTAGCACTCCTGGAGCTGAAGGGCTGTGGGACCAACCAGCTGGTGCCCACCTGCCCTGGGACGAGTCTCCAGGCCACCCCTGCCCGAAATCAGAAGTGTCCAACAGCCCAGCCGGGGACATGCAGCAGTCTTTAGCTCCCTCTAACGTTTATGGACCACATGAAGCATCCAAAAGCTGAACAGGACTGAGCGGGGACCAGGCAGGCATCCAGATACCACATTTGTGAGTAAAAAGTGCGACACTGAAATACTTGGAAGCAGCTCGGCCAGCAAGGGGGTGTGAGTGTTTGACGTGCTAAGCAAATGGCATGAGAGAAAAAAGGATGCAGTGTTTTTAAAAGAATACATCTGTATTTAATGCTTGGATATTATTAATATAAGAAAGATTTCACAGGAAAAAGAACTGTTCCTTTAAAGGCTCCTACTCCTTCCTGCGTGCACAGACCAGATGCTTGAAGGGACTATTAGGCTGGCCAGCTCCGAACCCCAGCAGAGCTGTGGCTACAGGAGTTTCCCAAACTTGTCCGTGTGAAGGGTAACACAGCTTTAAAAAACGCAGCAGAAACGTGTCAGCGCATAAGGCAGCAGAAAAAGGTATTTGATAACATGATACAAAACCAGGTTGGAAGCTCTTGATCAAATTTAGTGGTGTAACACTGCTGTGATGTGCCATGGCAGCATCTGGCCACAGTGGTTAATCGGTGAGATGCCTGAGCTATACAGGGGTCTGGAAGCTTTGAATCAATATAAATAGCACGTCTTTGTGTATTACAGAAACTGTAATGCAAAGGCACAGAAAACAGGAGCAGACAAGACATCTCACTGAACGTGTTGAGTCAGGGACCACACGTTTGCTCCTGAATGCATGTGTGTGCACCTCCAAGAGCTGAACACAGATCAGAGGACAGATAACAGAGAAAGGGGGAATGTAATTACCCCATGAAGAATAAATCACTTTAACGGTTCAGTTACTGAGATCACAGCAAGGCAGTGGAACAGCCTCTTAATTAATCTTCTGCTTTTCAGACTGCTCCTGCCCGCCTGCGCCATTTTCCACCTCACGCTGGCTGGCAAAGAGATGGCCATCGGTGGGGACTTGCCTTTCTGCCAAGCAGATCTTGCAGGATCTTTGTGGCAGTGGGGCATGACCAGGTGAGGGATCAGGCCGCTGCGGATCTGCCTGTCCCCAAGGAGAGCTGCGGCTCCCTGGAATGTGCAGGGTAATACCCGTGGTGCTCCTGGTAACGTGGTGCTCCAGGCCCAGTGTCAGCAGCAGTGGCCCGTAACTCTGAGCTAATTACTGTGAGGAATTGCTGAGCACAAAGCAGGGTGTCTTGGGGATGGCGGAGGCTTGGGTCTCTGCTTTAGAGGAAAGGCTGGTTTGTGAGAGCGGGAAGGGAGCGACCCTTGCTCTCGCCACATCGCCCCCTCCCGCTGCCTCCCCAACCAGGGCTGCCCCCCCT
>JAVKLA010000090.1:40662021-40690606 GCA_034782735.1 Sagittarius serpentarius
GAGATCCTGAAGAAAGACAGCTGAGCAGAAGGAGCTTCTAGAAAAAGACAGCTGAGCAAAAGAGAAGCAAGTGGAAACTTATGGATTGCAAACTATGCGAAAACAAGTAGATAAGAAGTAGAAGACACAACCAAAAAGACACGTGATCATCGTGCGATCAAGTAGACTATTGGCTGGCTTATGCATGAACGACTGTATAGCTGCAGATATCCACTAAGCTAAACTATAAATATAGCTAAGATTTGCTAATAACAACAGTCTTCGATTCACCACGATCGGAGTCCGTGCCGTCATTTGCTACAATCACCCAGAATCCCCACCGAGCCCCTAGGATGGCTCTGGACAGTCCCCGCCACCCAGCTGTGGGCGGCTCCCCTGTGCTCCCTCCCACCACCTGGCTCCAACGCTGCACGGCCCCCTGCACCCCCACTGCCTGGCTCTCGGCAGCCCTCACTGCTGGCTCTGACACAGCACCCCCTTGCCCCACATCCCCGCCGCTGCCTCTCCGTGCATCCCACATGGGCCCGGCCGCCCTCCTTGGGGCTTTCCCCAGGACCCACCACCAGACCCAGGACCCAGCCCTCTCCTGAGTGCTCCCTGCACCCCAGTGACCCCCCCCAGCACCCGCCCCAGCCTCAGCACAGGCACCCCCCAACTCCCCTGGGCCACCACGACCTGGGAAGTTCGCAGTCCTAGGGGCAGCTGGCCTCACTCACCTTCTCACTTGGTGGAGACGCAGCCCAGCAACGTGCAGCAACCCCTGCACTCCTCCCTTGGCTCACAATGGCCCCACCACAGCCACCCAAGGCAGGGCAGGGCAGAGCAGCACCAGCCCCTCCCCTAGCAGCCCCCCCTTTACAGGGAGGGGCCGTTGCCATCAGCCTCACTGCCTGCACCTGGGGCTCCTCCAGCCCCGGCTGGCAGCTGGAGCCCAGCAGGAGCAGGGGGGGCCATCGCCCGACCCCCCCAGCGCCTCACCTCCTCCCATGGGCTCCCTCAGAGCCCCCGCCCGCTGCAAAGGGAGCGCAAACGCAGGCACGAGGGCAAAGCAATCTATGAGTGCTTATTCAGTCACATGCATCGCAAGTCCCGGGAGCGAGTCTGCTCCGGGGCTCGGGGCCCCCGATGCTTCCCCTGCCCCTGGGACTCCTTGGCAGTTGGTCCCAGAGCCACGCTCGTCAGTCCATGAAGGAACAGACGGTTGGTCGGTCGGCTCCTAGAGCAATAGGCTGCTGGGCAGAGGTGGAAGCTGCCAAAAACGAGGAGCAGGGTGCAGGATGCTAGAAGAGAGGCAAAAAGTGACAGCCGGCTGGACAGCGGGGGTGTAGTGAGAAAGCACGAAGCAGGGAAGGGGACAGCGAGAGGAGGACAGGGACAGGGAGCCCAGCAGAGGTGGAGAAAGAAGCAGGAAGGAGAGAGGAAGAGAGGCAGCAGAAAGAAGGAGAGGGAGACCGACAGAGAGGGACAGGGAACAGGATGGTGACGCAGAAAAGATCTGGGACAAGCGGCCTGACAGAGAGAGAGGAAAGAAGAAAAAGGGCAGGGAGGCAGACCAAGAGAGATGGAGAAAGACAAAAAAGCAGGAAAGAAAAGGGCAGGGAGGGAGGAATGAAACAACAGGGACAGGGATCTAAGACAGCAAAAAATGGAGGGAAAGGGTGGGGGTGGAACAACACAGAACAAACCACAAACCTAGATGCTGAAGGGCAAAGACTGAAGAATTCATGAAAAGGCAGAGAGAGCTGGCCAGAGAGACAAAAAAACCATAGAAGATAAAAAGGGGTGTTTGGGGAGCCATGCCCATGGGCCGCAGGGCGGGGGGTGGGGCGTTGCGTGGAAAAAAGTCTTGCGTGGAAAAAAGTCGTCTCGCGTGGAAAAAAGATGTAGGTAGTGCGCAGGAATGGCAGCTGCTCCTTTGCCAGCATGCATGGGACTCTGTCCTCCCACTGCATTCACTGTGGCATTGCTGCATGGCTTCGGCTGATGGACAAACCCTGTCCCTCCCCTTTGGGGCAGGTACTGAGGGCACTGAAGAACATTTTAATTGTCAAGGGATTGTCTGTGGGCAGAGAAAATCTTCTGGAAATCAGAGAATTGCTCTCTTTCTCTACCCTGTATCCTCAAGCAATGCTCACTCTCCAGTAAGGGTCTCTCAGAGGCTCTTAAGTTCAGTGAAACCTTCCTGGAGCATAAAAGAAGTGGCTGCCCTTGGACATGCGCTGTGAGAAGCGTATTTTCCCTTCAGGGCAGCTGGAGGGAAATTGAAAAGGACCACAGGCCCAGCTATTAGTGAACATTTTTGAGGCATCACAGCAAAAAGTAGGAAGCAGGGAGCCGAATAAGAGCAAGTGCTTTGTGGATATTTAGAGAGAACTCAAATACTATGTCAGGAGGCAGAGTTATGCCTTGTCATTCCTACCTGAGGAACCTCCTAGCAGAGGCTCTGTTTGCAGTCCTGCATGCTGCTTTACAAAAAATATCTGAACCCGAGAGGATACAGACAGTCCTTGATCCCCAGTGCACCAAAAGCTTGGAGCTGTGCTCTGTATGGTCTTGGGAACTCCGAGGTTGTTGGGGAAGGCAGCTGGTCTGCTGACAACCAGATGGAAGAACACAAGATCGGCCTTGACAAGATTCCGGTGTATCCTTGGGATAAGGAAGTTATGCTGAACTGTTAGCCGCATAACAGGATGAAGCAAGCTAGGAGGAAGATGATAAAAGTCATCCAATGAGAATGCTAAAAAACAACTTTTCAACCAATTGCACTGTAACGCACTGGTGCTAGAAATATATAAAAAGAGCACGCTTGTAATAATAAGGCACTACTACTGCTGCTGCTTCTTGATGAGATTGAAGAGTGTACGTGTCGCTTTGTCCGTCTCTACAGCGACACGAGGTCATTGCCGGTGCGAGTGATTCTTCTCTGGACAACCACAATGGAGATCTGTGATTGGGAGCTCAAGGAATTGGAGCTAGCCATTGAATGGGAGTGTGACTCGGCATATCGTTGTTCGTCATAAATGCGCGGGGACTGGACATGACTTGTAGTAACTTTTACCTTGTTTCTCAGCCCTTCCATGAGGAATCTGTGTTCTTGAGTCTTGCTAACATTCAGGTGAAAAACTCCAAGGTGGCTGAGGAACTGGTTTGTGTTTGGGACTCTGTGACATCTCCTGCGGCTTTCTGGGCTGCTCAGGGATACACTGCCCAGGCTAATGTGGGCGGCAGAGCAGTAGAGCTCATTTTTGCATGTTCCCTTTGCGGTGGCTTGAACAGAAGCTGAACAATTGGGCAGGGTTCTGAGATGTTCATTAAAATTAATGGCCTGTCTGTGGTCAGATCTGGATCGGGACTTGTCGTGTGACAAGTGTTAGCCTGAGAGTGCCTATATTTGGATTATGCTGGGCTGAAACCTTTGCAAGCTGCTTCTGGGTGGCAGAGTTGATAGTTGATATCACTAGCTCCTGTTACTGCAGCTAGGAGCAGTGTGTGTGGTCTCCTGACAAGTCACTGATAGGGCTCTTGAAAAGCAAGCTTCGGGGCCACCATGTAGCCAGAGTGGCACGCCTACTTTTCAGAAGCGTGAGCTGCTCTGTCAGGGCTCAGTCTGAGCTGCGGTTGCTGCCAGGATCTGAGGATATTTGGCTGTTCCTCTTGTTTTCTCAGAATGAACTCACATTTCACCATCTATACGCTTTGGCCTTCGGTCCACCTCATGGTCAGGTGCTGCTGTTTTAAGTTATCTCCATGGTATTTTTAACTGCAGCACCACCGCGTGGTAGAAGACAAAACAGGCTCATAGAAAGAAAAGAAGAGATGATGGTTAAAGGGATGAGCTGAAGCCAGGGGGAGGAAAAGTGGGGAAATGATTAGGAAGCCTGAGGAGGTCTTTTCACTGTCCAGCAGATGCAAAAGGTCTGGTGGCTTCCATGGCTGTGATGAAATAGAGGAGCGAGAGCTCTTCTTATTAGGGAAACTAACAGCAGGAGGAATTCTGCTTTTATTTCAGAACAAGGAATCATTGTTCTGCTGGAAACATGCACATGAGCTGTGAAGAGGGTAGGCAGCCTGGGTGGCCCTGTACATGGTAACTTGTTTCCCTCTCCCACCTGATTCCTCCCATCTATCCTGACACCGCATGGTGCAAAGTGTCCCAGGTAAGGAGGCTGTGGTGTGCGTCAAGAGTAGAGATGCAGGAGAGTTTCTGCAGCTCCGGTTTCGGAGTCTCACGGATGCGATGTTAGGATCCTGGCAGGGATGAAAACCAAAGAGGAATGATTGCAGTCACTGGGATCATGATAACAGTGGCCGCCCAAACTTCACTCTTACATAAACTTTGAGCGGTGAGTCTCTAGGTTTATTGCTCACCTGGAAATGGAGAAAGCTCCTTTTGAGCCTTTGCTGTCAAACGTGGAGTAGGTTCTGTGCCTAAATTAATCCTCCCTTATAAACATGCTTCCAGAGTTTATGCAACAGGAGTTAGATGAGTCCCAGGAAAGCCCTGACAGGAGGAGAGCTCTCCAAGCAGGGTGTGCCACGGAGGCGAGCCAAGGATATGCCGTGGAATACAGATGGCAGGAGGATTGCTTCCCTCCTAGCGACTTGAGCTTGAGCACTGGGGTAGAGGTGGGTTTTCTACACCTTCTTTAGTTGAGAGTTAATCTCTGTTACTTTATGGGAAAGACAGAGCCCTGGCCCCCATAGGGAGGTCAGATCGACCATCACTCTTCAAAAGGAAACCTATAGCTGTAATCAAAGCATTTGGTAGGCTTCAGACAAATTCCCCTTCTTTAAGAGTAGGTGCTCAGTTTAATGAATCTTCCTGAATAATACAGGCTGTGCTGGACACCAGACTGTCCACCTGTCCTAGGCTGACCCTTGCTGGCTGCTTCAGTATACGGTATACTGATTTATAATAAATTGCTATAACAACTAGTCTCCAGGACTTATTTAAGGCATGTTGTGAAAGAGGTTTGGAGAACCATTTCCTTTCTCACAACGGTTCTGCAGGTAAATGGAGGACATGGGTGTCTGCAGTTTGTCAGGCAAACACCCTCCACCCATGCTTCTTTCTCTGTATGGAAGAGAGGCCAGAATGGCTTTTGGTTTGGACTTGAAATTCAGCGTGAACTTCACCTCTCACTTGGCACTTGTGCCTGCATGCTTTTGCTTTTAGGATTCCCAGTGCAGCACCAATAAGCTAATAGAGGAGGATAGGTTTTGGCGTATAATGAGGAGGAATTACTTGATTTTCTATCCTGAAATTTCTGCTCATCGCCCACACAGAGTCCTGAGAAATGTGAAAAGCAGCAGGAAACCTGAAACTTTGTATTTCTGGAGTGAGACACAGCTGCCAAAAAGCTTCTATTTTGGGAGGATAAAGAAGGTTTGGCTGCTGTAACATGACGACAGCGATAAATGGACTGGGAGTCCCACTCGGAATAACTGATTACTGACAGGAGTCCAAATAAACCAGGTGGAACCAGAGCGACTGCGATAGGCTGTGGGTTAATGCGGTTATAAGCCAGTGAAGCAGGATCTGAAGCAAATGTGAAAGTGGTTTGCAGTGCTGGTTTCACAGGAAACACTGAGCTATGAGTCTGCTGACATAGAGCTGGCTCTACCAAACTCTAGAGGTTTTAGAAAAGGAAGCTGAAGAATATACTACTCTCAGTGCTTTTCCTTTTCTGCTTTTCACTTTCTTTTCATATGTGGGCAGTATCGCCTTCATGTGGAACATCTCCAAGGTGCTGCTACTTGCATTCCCTGATAAAACCTCAGGATCTTGTACGCTCAGCCTGACAAATGCATAAGGCTGCATGACAGTAATCCACCTGCAACTCATTCAATAAGAAAACTTTTGTTATTATAGAATTACACAGGTTTAGAAAGTTGGTGCTATTCTCTTCTTTGCAATTCAAACCTTAGCTCTAAGCTATGGAATCTTTCAGCTGGTTGCTGTGCCAGATTTTGCACTGATTTTTGTGGAGATGCCCTGAGGCCAGCCGCATGAGCACAGCATGTTCTCTCCATGACAGCTGTAGTTGGGCAATCTGCAATGCTTTACTTTTATATTATAGCGAAGCACAAAGTTTGAAGTGTCTAAGGATTAATCTGTCGCCAAGTGACAGCCAGCTGTTTACCCCCAAACTGCTTAATTTAATGATTATTTCTCTGTAGTGCTGAGAGGCCCCAATAAACAACTGGGACCTTACTGTACTTAGTCCTGTACAGAAGCAGCACAAAAGGGAACATTTCTGAAAATCTTGCAACTGTAAGATGAAGAGAAAAACAAAATTGATTAAACAGGTCGCAGTGTGGAAACCAGAGACAGTGTTGGTCCCATGGTAGTCTAGGATTTCAGCACATTTCCAGCCCAAACGGTGGCAGGATCTTTCAAAGCAGGACGGGAAAGCTATAGGGTGGATTTGGAGAGGGAAGTTTGTTTTGTAATCGTGTATGTTGCATTTTCAAGATCGACAGGCAACTTGGATGTGTGTGATTTAAAGTATGACAAACTTGCGATGGAGATCAGTACTGTAAATCCTCAGAGTGAATCATAGATCAGGAGCTAACGTTAGGTCATGAGCTCTTCTCATTTTTCCTCCCTGCACAGAGTACTTCAGCAGTCCGGTGCCGGTACTAGGTCAAACCCCACTGGTGTCAGGGAAAAGATGGTTTTTCCAGCAAGCAGTTTAGTTGTACGAGTCAGTGCATGCATCTGCTGATAGTGCAGGTAATTCCCCTTTGCTTTCGCTGTTTGTCTGCACACGGGTCACTTGCAAAGGCCCAGGCAGGCACTCCCCAACAAGGAAGCCAGCATGTTTCAAATGGCAAATCCCACCAGGCTTTTAATAACGAACTATGTATTTAGAGTTAAGTCCGGGGCGCTGTGCAAACACGTGAACTACCACGTTAAAGCTGTCACTGGGGATGCCACATCCCATCCTTTAAGGGCCCGTTTAGCCTTTGTGCCGGCCGCAGCCAGGTGCTGATGTAAGGCAGGTCCCCTGGAGATGCCCCGCGGTGCGGGATGTTCACATCCGCCGGCTGAGAGCTGGGGAGAGGCCGGAGCGGTCCTCAGGCTGGGGGCGGGCGGCCTGGGACCCTCGTCAGGGGAAAGGCCTGGTGGTTCTCGACTCCCCCGTCCACGGGAGCGGATCGAGGGGGAAGCGCGGGCCGGGGGCGGCCGCGCCCTCCCCGAGGAGTAAGGGACCCTCCCTCCGACCGCGCCGTGGATGCGCAGGCGCGCAGCCTCGTCTCCCTTTTGTTTCCGGGACACGAGGGTGTTTCCTGTTGCTGTGGCGGCGGCGGCTCTAGGGACTGAGAGTGCAACCGGCGGCTCCCCGGGGAGTCCGGTAAGAGACCGGAGTGTCAGCGCGCCCGCCGGCGCCCCGAGCCTCGGCCCTCGGCTCCCCGCGACGCCACCCCCTCCCGGCCTTAGAGAGCCCTCCCGGCACTGGGAGCCACCCCCTCGCCCCCTCTTCCCCAGGGTAATGGGAGGCCGCGGCCCGGTGACCGGCCGCCCGTGCTCCCTGTGGCGGGGCAGCGCTGCTCCCGGGGCCTCGGCGTGCGGGGGCTGGGGGGGGGGGGGGGTGGTTCGGCGGGGAGGTGTGAGGGGAGCCGGCCCGCCGGCCGCTGCTGCCTAGCAACGTCCCGCAGCGGGCGGTTACAGACGGCTGGCCTGCTCTGGCAGTTTGGCCAGGGCAGCGGGTTTGTCGTCCCTTTCGTGACAGATCCCGCCGGCTTTATAGCCCTCCCAACGTTGGCAGCTTGAGGCTTAATCTGGGGGACAGGAGGTAGCTTGTGAAGATCCAGCCTTTATCTTTTAGGGGCTAAAGAAGGAGCTGAAATATTACCGTGTGCGTTAGGGAGACGAGCTAATGTAGCCTCACGTGAAACTGGTTCACTCGCTTTATGCCACAGCTTGAGTCTGAGCATCCTGATGCTTGTGATAATGAAATCCTGCGCCTTATCTTCTCAGTTATGTACACACATACTGCTAGTGCTGGGGCTGCAGCAGTGAGACAGGTCTGGGATGTCCGTAAAAAGACCTTAAGTGTGTTAGGGAGAAAAAGAAAAAAAAAGGTGAAAACTCCTTACCCACAATTGTGATGTCTGACCCATTTTAAATGTTCCACAGCCCTGGCATATTAGGGAGAGGAACAAGAGATAATATCAGATTGTAGGCTTAGCTTGTGTGTGCTGGAAAGGAAATCCTGGCAGGAGCTAGGAGCGGTGATGGATTTTGGAGCAGGTCGGGGGGAAAACAGGGAGTGATTCAGACAAATAGCTTTCTGAATGTTTCTGGTACTGCATTTGGTTTTGCTGCTCTAATAAATAAGCAAAATTTCTGAATGCTGTTTGAAGATTTTGTGCTGTGATTTTGTTATTGTAGTATCTGTGTGTCTTCTATGTAAAACCAAGAGAAGAAATGGCTGCTTCTCAGTTCTTGCTCACTCCTCTCTTAAGAGTGAGTTTTGCAGATGGCTTTTTTATTTGGCACTTTTTTTAAAATTTATAAAGTTCTAAGGTAATAGTTTCTCTTCGGTATGGTAAAAAAAATAAACCCATGAAATATGGTTCGCAAACAGGAGCCGTCAGGCATTGTGTGTTGTAGTTCCACCTAATGTTTACCTATGAAATATTTAAAATACCTTTTATGATTGTCATAGTTGCTGCTTCAGTTCTGTAGCGTTCATGTAGAATGGGGGAAGGGTTCAGCGTGAGAGAACTGAGATGTTACTCATATTTCTTTTAGGATAATATGCTAATTTTACTTTGCATTGTTTAAAAAACAGAAACATCAGTTGTTCATTTGTTCAGTTTGGGTTTCTGTGCTTAAAGAAAGTCCCAAGGCCACCAGAAATTGCAGTGTTGGGAATGACACAACCTCGCCCCCCATCCGTCTATCTGATATTTTTGACAATAAAACCAGATACAGTGAGAAAGTAATTAGAGGTTGGTTTTGGAGACAAAGAGGAGTGCTTTAACAGGGAAGCTGAAACTTGGTAATTTAGTGTCGTTGCTCTCTTTTGTGGACAGTCTCTATTTCAGAATGGGAAGTATCTCATCACCCTGCACCCTTCCAGTTTTTGGTTTCTGCCTCTGCGCAATTAGGCGAGTTAGCAAAACAAGTAAACACTAGTCACCAAAGGTACTAGGATAAAGTTAAATCTGCTCTGCGTTTGTGGAGATACCTGACGCCAATTTACCAAATACAGAAACTTCTTCCTGTTCCACTGAAACTCCTCCTCTTTCCTGAGGAGATTTATCACAAAGTCACTCTGCTTTTTCTGGAATGCCATAGTTGTTCGAAATGTTCCTCAGCTGTGGTGTCATGTATCTCTATGTATAAATTCAGATTTTATATTTTGTATTAATCCGTCATATGCAAGTTGTTTGTTTTGTCAGTTCAAGAGAGAGAAATTACCTTGTATGGCGTAAGGGTGAGGAAAGAGGGAAAAGATTCTCTTTGGTCCCTGAAGCATCGGACATTTGAAAACAGAAAAATTATTAATTTCACCAGAAAACTATTTTGTCCATGGCTCTCTTCTGCTGGTTGGATTTAATAGGTGATGAATATATCGTTAGCATTAAAATACTGCTTGAACTCCTTGTATCATTAGAATCACTGTTAAAAGGTGTCCCTGCCTGAACTTAGCTGTTTTAAAGGGGTTTTTTTAATCTGTCATTTAAAAAACACCAAAAAACCCATATACTCAAGGGAATAAAATGTCAGTAGTTCAATTTTTAGATTAATCACAGTATATCTGTCTGTTAGTTGTGGTTGTTTGCAAATAGCCTTTTAAGAGTTATTTTATTGGGCAGTACCGTTCCAGACCAAAGGTCAGGGTCATAATACTCATAATATCTGGTGAGTCATAAATTTGTCCTGGAATCCAATTCTGGAAGACATTTATAGGACATTGCCAGTGTCTCATCCACTGGAAGGTATTCCAGCTGGAGGAGAAAATGTATTCATCTGCCCTTTTTCAGCTAGGTTCATTGCCCTCTTGCATACTGTGAATCAGTGTTAGGCTTTTGGGCATTGTAATGCGTTGTCCAATAAAATGCTCTTAAGTTGTAAATTGGTTTCTGTGAGCCTTTGGGAAAGCATCTCATTAATAAGGGAAGGTTTTTTAATATACTAGATACTAATTTGATTACCCTCAATCGTGAACAGGATCTTTTATGATGTTTATGAGCCTCTTGGTCTTAAATACTTCTTTGCTGGATGAGGCCGCTATTTCAGTTAGTCTATCAATGAGCAATAGGTCATCACTGGCACTAGCCCATGTGAAATGCTTCAGAGGCAGTGACAGTCAGTCCCTGTAGTAAGCAGATGTGGGATAATGCGATGCTCCCAAAATTCTTAGTCTTAGTTCCGAAACAGTTGATTTAAGCCCAGAAAAAACCATAGCGGGTTTGCTTAGTTTCCGTGCTATGTGTGTTATCCATGGCTGCTGTACCTTTAGCTCTAGTAGTGGTGGTCCTGTTCCCACCCAGTCGAGGTAACCCAAATCCTTGGACCTTCTAGGTCAGTTTAATTTGTGTTCTCGGCACTAGCCAGAGCTGTGGCCCTTCTGATTAGTCTGTCAAAATGAAATCCTTTGGAGGATCTGTTTTTCCCTGCTAAATTAATCTTGCAGTTCCGGTGAGTGATTGACGGAGAAGAGGGGCCAGGGGAGGGAAAGAGCCTGGGCAGCAGTTGTCTGAGTTTTTAGCTCTGTCTTTCTCAGGAATACCCTCTGTGCCTCTCCAGTTTGAGAAGAGCTTGCCAACATAACTATCCATTTCATTTTTGTACCTTCCCAAATTCTTGATCTGAATAAGACCGAATGATACCGGCTACTGATAGTACATGCAAAAATATTTTTCTTTGTCAGTTTCGAGTTTACCAATACTTCATTTCTTTGGATGGCCATCTGTGTTTTCTAAGGTTAGATATCTATTATTTCTGTAGACCTATAACAACCCTTCATATGTATCTCTGCTCTTAAATATCAGTCCCGGTGTGTGCAGGTTCTTGTCACTTCTCTGTCCTCTGTCCCTCATTCTTCTCTTTGCTGTTTTCTTGACCCCTGCAGTTCTCTTAATAACCTGTTCGGAGAGGCTGTCCAGAAGAATAAAGAATGCAAAGAGATCTTACACGCAGAAAAAGGAAACCACATTCACTAGTATTCGAAGGCTTGTTCTCATCGTTAAGTGGAGTGAGAGTGCTTGGTTCAGCATTGTCTGCAGAAGTGTGTTGAACAGGGAAAGCTGGAGCATATTTTATAAAATGAAGTGTGCTTACAAAACAGTCCGATTCCTCTGTCAGTTTTCAAATTCTGTTCTCTTCCATGGGCAAAAATAGTGCCACTTGGAAATGGTTAAGTTAATTGCATTTCAAATAGTCTCTTAGAGCATCAAGTCCTTGGATTCAACAGCAGCTTTCTAAGGCTTTTCTGTAGCATTTTCCTGTTTTCTAGTATGTTCTCTCCTGTTGTGTAAAGAATCTTTCAGCAGCATAGGAAACTAATACACAGCACTATTAGACGTGTCAGCTGATTAAGTGAAAAATACCTACCGAGAGTGATTCAAGCTCTTCTCTTTAACAGAGCAAGTGCATGACTTTAAAATTGAGATACAATTTTAAGTTGATATCCCCTTTACAGTTAGCTTAACAAGGTGCTCAAGCTTTTGAAGTAGAATTGGTCCTACTAATCATTAATAGCAAAAGAATTATCGAATGTAATCGCTGAAGATATGTAAATGTCAGGGAATATGAAAGTCTAGTTAAAGCTTGGTAACATGTTTATAGCTGACTATATTACACAATTCTAGATGAATGAAGAGGATTTTGAGAGAAGAGGCGACGTCACCAGGCCATGAGGCAGGGCAGTGGCTGTATGAACACTTCCCTCCATCAGTGTGCCTGTTCTGCCCTGAAGGGAACCTGTCGAAGCTAGACTCGAATCCGACCCAGCATGACCTCACGGGGAATTTTTTCTATTTCCTTTTGTGTGTGGTGATTTTTGTCCTACAGTTTGCTCCTTTGTCTCAGGAGGAAAGGAGTTTCCATTGTCAACTAGTTGTTTGTTGTTGTGGTGTGTCTTAACAAGCTCTTCACTTTCTGGTGATAGGTGGAGGCCTTATCAATGCTGAAATAGCTAGTGTATTGTTATCCTCTACATAGTTTTAGCAAGTGAATAATTTTGATACATTTATATCATATATTTGCAGAGGCACGTGCATTTGAAATTAGATACAGTGCCTTTTGTTTTGTTGCATGGGGTGCGGTATCGGTAGAAACATCACAAATAAGAGAGAAGTTATGGGAGGTGATTGTTTTTGCACTCAAAGTGCAATATTCTGCTCTTATTTCCCACATTTGTGGAAGCTGCATAACGTGTAAGCATCTGTCGGATCAGTGCACTCAGTCTTTCTTGGTTTTATATCTTTATTAATTTATTTGTGTTTAAGGTCAAGTAAGCATTTGGCTCCTGTTCTCAGAGTTGTACTGTAATTATGGAAAACAATTCCAAGTGAGCATTTCTCTGTTAGCCAGGAGCCTTAAAGCAGATCACCGCTCTTGGTGCCAGGCACGGGTGATAGTTCTGTTTGGCTGAAGAGACCTTAGATAGTTGTTTGGTTTTGTTGGGGTTTTTTTCTCTGTGGTTTAAACATAAAAAGGATTTTCTCTAACAGATGTGGTGTTCATCTTCCCAGTTTTGTTCTAGTCTCTTTTAACAGGCATGCCTGAAATATATGGGAAGAAACCAGTCCTGGTTTCCTTTACTGTCTTGAGTCACTGGTGTCCTGCTTCTGCTTTTGCTGAAGGATCTTACTTTATAGACGGGCAGAAAGGCTGCAGAAAATATTAGCAGTTGTCATCCTATTTTCTCAAGCAGTAGTTATTATAAGGGAAAAAAGAGATTGGATTTTACTATACTATTAATGGGTTTATGCCTTTTGGGTGAGTGAGGGCTGCTTTAGTTCCTTTATCTGGAAACAGTTCCTTTGTGAAGCTGGAAAAGTGGTAATGCTCTGATGGTGGTAATACTCTGGTGATTCTGTGGTGCGTTTTGAACTTCACTGTAGTTACTTCAGCTCCTACTAATATTCTATGCAGAAAGGCAGCTATTCGTATGGAGCCAAATAAATTGCTGCCTTCTTGAATGGCATCAATTTTAAATTGAGACACATGGAAATAACCTTTGCAAATATGAGGAAAGCAGTGCTCCGGTGGAGTGGAAATTAAGCAGAATGCTGTTAGTGCATTCAGTAGTGTCTTTTTGTGTTTGCATGTGTGAATTGGATTATCAGTGATTCTGAGTTACTGAAAAAGCTTGAGTATTTCGTGTAAAATCAAGAACAGAACATGCACAGCAAGGATGCTCGCTGAAACACCTGAGCTTGCTCTGCATCTCTTCCAAAATTAAGATCTTTTATATGTCGCTCTTCCTTTTCCCTAGATGGGAATGACAAGAATAACTTAAGACTCCTGCGTGTGTGTGTTTCAGATTGTGTAGTGAATGTCCACAAGAACTGCAAGAGTTTACTGGCTGAATGCAGCAGCATCAGACCCAAGGTGGGTTTTAAAATTTGTTCTTCTTTTATAATAACAGTGCTTGACGTCTTAAGTTTAATTTAGTGCGAGTGTTTTAATTTACATCAGTACAGAATCTTGCCCTACATCTTCAAGGCATCGAATAGTTATTAACTTGTCATTATAGTAATCTATGACAATGTACGTAGGGAAAATAAAGTGAAACTGAAGATTACTTACCATTGCTTGTGTCTGTCAGAACTGTGACTAACCCTTACAAGAATGCTTTTTTGGGGAACGTGATTGAGTTATATGGTACCTCTGAATTTTATGCCACTGTATTTTAATATGTTGTGCCCTCTCAAAGCAAGACAGAAGAGTGTTGAGGGGTGTTTGGTTAGAACAGTCGCGTATTATTTATAAGCTGAGCAATGCAGAATAAGTTATTTCATTTTTGCACTGTGATGGACTTTATATCTTGCTAATCTGTTCATTTTTTATCTATGTCACTGTGCTGCTGGTGATTGCGTGTAAGGTCACAGGCTGGTTTCAGATAGCTGTCTATCTGTCAGGGTTTTTTTATTCTGGTATTGGTTTTGAAAACCATTTCCTCCTCTTTATAACTAATTATACTTGAGGGAGTTTTTAGTTTGTTTTAACCTGCAAGTGTAGATGATTACAGAGATTGATAGCAGATTAGGGAGTACTATGAGGGGGGGAAAGAGAGAGCAGAACAGCTCAAACCTGGCCAGTTAGAGGTTAGAGGAAGTGCTTTCAGCCATTGGTGATTTAGGATGCAACTCTTTTGAGGGCAGAAATGTTCTGGTGGGGTTTTTGATATGTACTTTTAAACTTCTGAAGGCATTGTGCATTTTCCTTTTAAACCAAAAAAAAAATCACTTTCTCTGATGCTTTCATTTCCATTCTTTATCATCTCCCAGACTTTCGTGGTTGAATCATGACAAAGCCCTGACAGACCACTCCTGAAGAGAGCAAAGAGGGAGCGGTAGCACAAAATGATATGAGAAATGAAGTCAGAAAAGTGAAGCAAGACTCCCAAAAAGCCATTTGTTACAGACTGTATTACTTAATTTCTTTGCATCTTTGATAAATTGTATCTCAATGAATTGTAATATCCTAGTGCTTTCTAGTGCTTTAAGAAGAAAGTTGTACAGATCAAAGATGCGATTTTAAATGGGCAGTCTAAATTTTTGTTGAAACTGGCTGGGTTAGTTTAGTTAGTATTGCTGTAAGCTAAATGGCAACAAAGTATAGGTGGAGACTGCCTACATAAAGGGTTTGCTTTAATTTGATAAATTATGTATCATCATAGCTTTAATTCAGCTATAACTTAATTTTTGGTTCTGTTTCAGTCTGATTTATACTTTATGGGATTTTTAGACAAAGTGTTAATGTTGATATGCCATTCTTCTGAAATGTGGAAAAGTCAAAACTGTTGCTATGTCAAATCTTTTATACTTTCAGTATACAGATTCACTTACAAGTTAGTGCTATATGATAGGACGAATACGATTCATTTTGGACTGAGTTTGGTCTGTATGTGTAAGGATATTGTATTTTTTCCTATAGCAGAAAGATTTGCAGCACAGACCTTCTGGATCTCCACAAAGTTTGCCCCAGTGCATTTCCCCAGGTTTGTACTAAAGACTGATTTCTGTGCTCAAGGCTTATCTGTTCGATTGTATTTTTTTCTTTAATATGTTTTAAAGGCTATATACAGTGTCTTATTGAAGTATAGAAAAGGTCTCTTAATAAGATGGCTTCATTTTTTTTTCTATTGGGAATGGCTTAGAGGCTCCTAGCAATCTCCTGTGTGTTTTTATCTTTTTATCTTTTTATTTTTCTTTATACCTTCTTGCTGTGTAACGTCAAAATATCATGGTGGAAAGGGATCAATAAGCTAGTTTTTCATTGATTGTCTATTCTCTGGCCTCTGAAAAGACTAGAACTGTGAACTTTGTTTTACATCAGATTTTCATAATTGTCTATTTAAAACTTGCCTGCAGCTAGTGGTTGCTAGAAATCTCTAAGACAAGCTAGCACTAATGGTCTGAACATAAATCTTTGTTGAAACAAAGTGGGAAAAGGGATCTGGGAGAAAAAAACAAGAGGAAAGAACAGCTCTATTGCAGCATAGCCTTTGAAATAGCTTTTTGCTACTGGAACAGACCATCACAGCCACAGGTGTATAATTTAAAAGGCATTTTAATTTGTAGACGTTACAAGGTCTGCATAAACAGAACAGGCTTCTTGGCTCTCAGGTGACTGACCGTAACTAGAGCCAAATTATTTTCTGCCTTGCAGTTGGTCTGTTTGGCTACTTTTGATGGCTGTAAGAAACACAGCTGACATGAACGTCTGAGTATTACTATGCGTGTTTCATATGTTTTTGTTAGGTATCATTTGACTTGCATTGCAAGGTGTGCTTCTTTATGAAATGGTTCTTACCAAGATGTAGCGCAAAGGGAATAATTGTTATAAGAAGAAAAGTGGCTGTTTGCATTACTGAGAATGGTTTTGTGCATTTAGGGGAAAGTGCAGAGGCTAAAATAGGAAACAGTAAGGAATAATGAAAATAGGAAAAGTTGGCTGTAGGGCTTGTCGTTGAAACAGCTCTGTGGTATACACTCTGGTCTGGTGTGGTAGGTTAACAGTGATCAATACGGACTCTCAGCAGTGTGCAGACAGTGCTAATTGAACTCAGAAAATGGCTTTTTGTTGGTGCAGACTCTGCTAGGCAGCCAGTACTTATTTTCCATAGTCAAAAGCAGAAGCTGTAAGTTAAAGGAACAGCTAATAGCATGGGCATTGTATGTCTTTACCCACAGTATAACACTGCAGACTGCAGTGCTGAGCAAAAAAAAAGCCAATATTGTGTCAATGTAAAAAAGAAATACATTTTAAGAAAGGTATAAACTGTGGTGTTTGTGTTCCCCCATCCCTCTCCCCATGTTTTGCCTCTGGAAATTTTTAGATTTGGCGTACCATTGTGAAACAGAACTTGCTATTGGCTTGTGGAGCACAGAAAGAGAACTTGATGGCTGATGATTTCAATACTTCCCCAAATGGAAATGGGAGGACATTTATTATTAAGCCTTTGTTTAAGAAATCTACCTTTACAAATCTTGCTAATATTCATTTAGTGTCCTCTTTTGGGACAATGGGCTTGGAGCTCATCACTTGGAGATGATGGAAGACGACTCAGCTTACCCAGTTTGTTGTACACTGAGAATGTGCTATGTGTCTAGCCAGGAGATTTCAAACCCAAACGGATTTTGGGAAAGGTATTTCCAACGGGAAAAGATGAGGTGATATAATTTCTATTAAATGTCATTGATGAAGCCTTCCCTGCAGCCCTAATAGCATTCTAGTCAACTGTTTCAAGGAAGGTGAAATGAGAGACAAGCAGAAGTAGAATATGGGATATTAAGAAATGTGGAAAAACCTGTTTCGTAAGAAGAAACATGAATACCTTGATTTACCTGTGTTTCGCTGAGCAAGGCAGAAGTGGAGAGAGAGGCAATTGTTAGCGGAGGTACACTGAGGAGTGCAGACTAAGAAAGGGGAACTTCTGGGGATGGGTAGACACCAGTGTTTTTACAAGAAAAGTTGCAAATTGGTGATGCGTAAACCTTGGTGGGGAACCGGAGACCCCCTTGAAGCGCTACAACAGCATGGTCCTGAAGCAGTCTCCCAGACACAGTACTGGAAGAGGAGTTCCGTCTGGGTGTAAGACAAAGGTTGCTTCCAATGGCAGAGTCCTGGGTTCAAGGATCCATGAGATTTCTTCCACTCCCTTGTCCTTAAAAGCACTTTGAAAAAAGGGCAGCTGCAGACTTTGTCAGTGATAAGTTTTAAAGATTATCTGGCTGATTCTTCATCTTTGACTTCCCTGAAGTTCGTTTTGTGAAAGGGTGTATTTTGTCTCCTGTTCCTTATCATTCATTACAGACATTAGTGGTAAATAATTGTATCCATTTTTTATAAGTCTATTACAGGCTTCCATGTATTGTGTAATAGTGATTAAAGTTTTAAATATATTTCCAGTTCACAGTCTATCTAGATTTAAAAAGCATTAAAAAGCTGCAGTATTAAAAGTAAATTTAGCTCTGGTATCTTATTATGTTCAGTGTGTGTGCATGCAGATATTAATCACTGTGTAGCAGTAAGTGTTGCAAAGAACTTGTGGTTTTTATGTGATCTCAGATTTTTCTTGTTTGCCATGAAATGTTCTGTGCCCTTATATGGTAGGGTGTGAATAATTGTGTGTAGGTTCTGGTGTTTTACTAAAGGAGATACTTTGCAATTTCCACACTAAATGGGCACAGTAGGGACCAATTTCCTGCACTTCAGACCTGCTGATTTAGCCAATACAGTAAGTTAAGTGGCAGCTTTACATTTCTAGAAGGATCACAGGTAGTATAAAAACAGTGCATCTCTGGGGCCACTTTACTGTGCCAAGTCTGAGGGCAGCCAGTAGTGAGCATGGGGAATACAAATTCAAAAAGCAGCAGCAGAAGCAGTACAATTCCAGCTCATCCTGAGCTGTCTTTTTGTGGTTCCTTTTCAAGAAAATGGAATGAGAATGTTTTTTTGGACAATGAGCTCTTGACATCCAAGATCCTGTCTGTTCTCCGTCCGCATTCAGAGAGAGCTTTGAGAGCAGGCGATCTGCAGTGTACGCCTCATTTTCTGAGTACCAATTCAATTTTTGCCTCTCTAGCCGCTTCTTTGAAGGAGCAGCCCCGAAGTCTTCTCCTGGGACCGGATGGCACCCCAGTACTGTCACGGCATCTCGGTATGACTATCGCCCAGAGAGGAAATTCTCAGTCTTCATTGAATACTTCTGGAGCTGTTAATAAATTTGGGTAAGTAAACTGCTTCTCATCCAATTCACTAGCTTCTGCTGCCCTCCGCCGCCCCCCCCCCCGCCCCCCGCAGCCATGTGAAAGCTCGAAAGAGATTTATTGAGCTTTTAATGCTGAAATTCATTTCTCTGAACAGTAAGCTTTTTGTTTGTTTAAATCAACTTGTCTTTAGTCCCTCTGTACTATATCATGAAAGATACCATATAAAATAGAGCAATATTTGAGTACCTCTGATTGTGGTTTTCATGGGTATATTTGTCTTCAGACTTCTTGAAATTCAGTAATCTCTTCTGAGTTCAGTTATTCTAGGTTGTGCTAGTTCTGACTAGCGTAGGAGGCAGCTGTTTTAAATTGCAGGATACCTTGATTAAAATAGTAGACAAATTCAAAGCTATCTGCTGGTTTAAGTAGTTGTTTACTTTTTACGTGCCACAGTTAGGCTCCGTTCTCAGTGAAAGTGCCCTTTGTACTCTGAACTGGCTATGGCTTGTCACCAGGTGATGTCTTTTTAAAATGTCATACTAGAAGTTGCATACTTACTCCTGCTGTTCTAATTAAAACCAATACTTCGGTGATGGAGTTGCTAAATTGATTTGACTGTTTAAAGTTGGAGTGGAATGATAGCTTTTATATATATATTTTGTAAGTTAATTGCACTATAGTTACGGAAAGATGCTTGTTCAAGTAATTGGAATTTTTTTTTTTATTTTTTTTGTCAAGCAACTTTAAAAAAATGTTCTGGTTTGGTCCCTTGGTCTAATTTCTTTGGCCGTTTAGACTCATTTCAGGAGACATGGATGAAGGGGATTCAGGCTTTATAAAATTTAAGCAGACTTCAGATGACGTTGTCTCGCTTGCATCTTCAACAGCAGACTCCATTTTTCTGGAAGGTATGGAATTTCTGTGCCTTTCAGGATTTTTATACAATTTCTTACACAGTCTTAAAGCAGCACTGAGATATTTTTACTCTTGCTGTTGTTAATGATGGTAATGAGGGATATGGTGGGAAACAGTTTAATAATAATTTAATTGAAATGTGCTTTTGGTCTAGATGCATATTCTGTATCCCTCCGAAGTGAAATAGAAACAGATGCTTATGAGTTTGAGGCAGAGTCTTGGAGTGTTGCAGTGGACCAGTCTTATGCAAAAAGGCAAAAGAAAGATGTTATAAAAAGGCAAGATGTCATTTATGGTAAGAGTATTTGTTATTCTTACACCTTTTTCTGTTTCATAGTGCCATTGTTTTGAAACAAAGCAGAATCCATTTTTATTGGCTCCCATTTTCACTTGTGCTTGAAAACTAAAATTGAGTGAAGATTTTCAAGTCTGTTACCTGTCTTAGTGTGCATATACCCTCCTATTAATGATTTTAAGCAACCCATACTTTTCAGTATGCCTGGGTAGGCAGCAAAGCCCAGCTATACAATTAGGGAATAGCTCAGCTGCACCTGGGAGATGTCATTAAATAAGTAGGGTCAGTCACTGTTTTGGTTGGGAGATTAAACAGGGCAAATTTACGAGCCTCACATCAGGGATGCAAAGATTGCGGTGAAGAAGAAGGTGGTGCAAAAGATGGTGGCTCTTTTATATCTCGCTAGTCACTGCACAGCATATAAATGACTTTTGGGGTTTTTTTTTTGTTTGTTTGTTTTTTTAATTTCCCCTTGCCCAGAACTAATGCAGACTGAAATGCACCATGTTAGGACACTGAAAATAATGCTGAAGGTATACTCCAAAGCCATGAGAGAGGAACTGCAGTTCCCGAATGCGGTCATCAACAAGCTTTTCCCCTGTGTGGATGAGCTGCTGGAGATACATGGGCAATTTCTGCTCCAATTAAAGGAGCGACGAAAGGAATCCTTGGAAGAAGGCAGTGACCGAAATTATGTAATCCAGAACATTGGAGACCTCTTGGTGAAACAGGTGTGAATGAAAATCTACCAATGTTGTTGACGCTGTTAAATTTCTAAAAAGCTAACTGTAAGGTTAAAGTTACATTATATAAAGATTGATTTAATACTGGGTTTAAGATCATCTTCCCAGTGTAATGTGTGAGAATGACTCCTAGGAACATACCTGGTCATAAATAATATGAAATGTTCATTGAATGTTCTTTGGGCATGTGCGTGTGCATGTGCATGTTGCCGGATATGTGACTGCTGATGGTTTGGTTCTGTTTTTCATCTGTTCCAAAAGTAAAGTAACATATTCCTGGTGCCCATTCCAAACATGGCTCTCCTGCATTTAATGCAAAGCTTCTTGGTTCTGGCCTTTTAAAAATGCAGTAAAGACCCGTTGAACTTGTTACAGCTTTAGCACCCATTCTGGTATGGAGTGGATGCAACAATTTCTTTCATATATTGTGACCATTTTTTGCCCTTCACCTTTTACAGTCCTCAGTCTTTTTAAGTGCAGAGGCCCAGAAATCCTTTTAAAAATTCTCGTAATAACAACCATCATTTATCTTGTGGTATTCCAAGCTCTCAAATGTCACACTGTGTAAATCTCTCATTTCTGGTACAGAAGAAATTGAAATATTGAAGAAATGTCTCAGAAATCAGTTACCATAAAGCTGGGTTAAACCTGGGTCTTGCAGGGGAGGTAGGTTTACTTCTAATGATTCACATCTTTCATTCTTATATTTCCAATCAGTTTTCAGGTGAAAATGGGGAGAGAGTGAAAGAAAAATACGGTGTGTTCTGTTGTGGACATAATGAAGCTGTTAGTCACTATAAAGACCTGCTCCAAAGCAATAAGAAGTTCCAAAACTTAATAAAGGTAAACGACAACCAGAGGTCTCCCGTTCTGACTGCGCAAAATATACTTGACCACTTTAGGTTTTATTTTGTACTTGAAGATCTCTTAATTTTGAATGAGCAGGGTTAGAGGCATATTCTCATTATGTGATGGGTTGTTAGCTTGTATTTTTGATCTTTTGAGCTGTTTGGACACAAAGCCACAATTAGCCGGTGTTAAATTTGAGGCAGGTTCTTGAGAGCACATAGGACCGCAGAACAGGGTATTTATTATTTGATGGCTCTGTCACTGACCACCCTACTGTGTGGCCATCTTTGTAAATTGGCTTGATATCAAATTATATCAATGATAAATGCTGTTGATGAACTGCTATAGGAAAAAATAGGTACTTTTAGTCAAGTTTTGCCCACTACATCATCCTTCCAAAACCAGAAGATTGGCTCCAGGGTGGTTTGTTTGTCTGCTGTACACTGTAATGTGCAATTAAGAGGACGGGCTGAAGAGACATGGCCAAAGTGGAAGCCTGTAACCTGAATCTCAGGTGGCATTGCACAGTCCTAGGTATTCTTATTTTCCAGTCATCAGTAAGTGATACTGTGTGAACTTTCCAACATAGCTCTATACTTATAGCTCTTCTCAACTAGGTGTCTTTAAAAGTGAGAACCCTTTACTTTCAAGGAACTAAGTAAGTGACCAGGGGGTTAAAATATATAGCCTCAGTCCTTGTAAAGAAAGACCTTGGTACTGTATTCTGCTGTCAGGATTGTTCCGTACCTGCAGTCAGACTATCTAGTGTGATTCTGATTCTTTACAGTCTTCCCTTTCTAAACAGAAATGTGTTTCTGTAGATCAGCCTACTGGTGAACATACAGTGGTAAAATAAACACTCATTTATTCATTATTGACCTAATTTGGCTGTTAGGTGGTTGAGTCTGTCTTAAAAAGATAGTACTTTTCTATGTGTTTGAAGACTGATGCTATTATAAAAGGCAGTCAGCAAATAGGCAGCTGGTTCAGATTTGGAACTTTCTGTGCTTGGCTCCAGATGAAGTTAACAGTGGTTGAAAATAATACCTAAAATATTTTCCAGTAATAAAAGCAATTTTTTTAGTGTTATCAGGAGTTTTGCTTTAGTAAAAGAGTGCAACTAATTTTGTGGTGCTATGCCTAACTGTACAAAAATGTTTTGAGACAGAAAATGTGTGAATGGAGAGGCGAGAGAGGAGAGCAATATACACAATGGATGATGAGTCTTTCTTGTTTTCTAGAAAATCGGCAACTGTTCCATTGTGAGGAGACTTGGTGTTCAGGAGTGTATCCTTCTAGTTACACAGCGCATCACCAAATATCCAGTCTTGGTGGAACGTATTATTCAGAATACAGAAGGTAGATTGTTTAATCTTTCCTAGAAGCCTCACAGCTGTCTGCTGATCCTTTTTCTCCTGTGTTTTGCATGTTCTTTCCTCAGACGAGGAGGGACAGGCTGGTACTGCCTTATGCCTGCTTTCTCACTTCCTTGTTAGCTGAAGATGCCGTTCTAGATGCAGATCCAGATCAATCTCACCTCATCAGAGGGTCAAGAGCAGCATTCAATTTTAAGTCTGAAACCACAAAACCATAGTAGTTAAGCTTGTCAGTCAGTTCATTAGAGTTTAGGGCTTTTAAAGTTAAGCTCTTAGGAAATACTGTTTGATATTCAGTATGGAACCTTCGTGTTAAAGTATGTTTGGGTGGCTCATGTCTTGCATTCCAGAGTTGAAAGTGTGACTGACTGCTACTCTTTTTTCTTAGCTGGAGCTAGAGATTATGAAGAGCTGACCCAGGCCCTTAGTTTAATTAAGGACACAATCAGTCATGTAGACGCCATGGTAAATGAGTGTGAGAAGGGGCAGCGCCTTAAAGAGATTATGCATAAAATGGAGCTAAAATCATCTGGGAAATGCAAGAATGGGCTTTTCTTCCGGAAGGATGACATGGGACAGAGGCGGCTTCTACTGGATGGGGTGCTGTACTGGAAAGCAGCATCAGGGCGACTCAAAGGTAAAGGACCAGGAACGGGGAAAGTACAACTAGGAAACAAGAATTTTTTTTTTTTTATTATTATTATTATTTTTTAGTAACTGTTTATTACTGATTGATTGAATATAAAATAAGATGACAATAACCTGCTTGCTTAATAGGATATTGAAGGAAATATCACTTGTTCTATTCTTGTCTTGTCCAATAAGCATCTCTATAATGGTCCATGGTAAGTTCCTTATGCTGTTTGCTTATTATCTGTCTGATCTGCTTTCCAATTCAAGAGGGGGGTCTTTAGATAGATGAGGAAGCTTTGAGTCATACTGACTCAGTCTCCTGTGGAAAGGCATTATCTTGTGCAAGCTCTGGTTCACACTTTGAAAAATTGTGTTGTGTCAACCCTGTGACACCTTCATTCTGCATAACGCCTGTTTTGCCAGAAAATCAAAACAGTGTCCATCAGTAAATATTTTAACAGCTTCATTGCTCAAATGTTCAAGAAGAAGCCTCAGTGGCGCATAAACTGCAGCCAGGAGTAGGTGGTGCTATGAATGGCTGCAGTTCCAGAAGAATCTGCTGTTGAGGGAGACAGGTTCACTTGTGGGTGTTTGAGTTGATGTGTAGGATGCCTACGTAGGTGTTTTCAAGCTTTAAATAGGCTCTATTTGTATTGTGCTGGTTCTACACGACTGCAAGCTGTCTGTGGGCAACCCAAGCGTAAGTAGCTGACCCAATATTGCAAATGTTGACGTGCTATTCCCTGCCCCACAGGAAATTTAAGTAAAGTGATTTTTTTTTTTTTTTTTTTTTTTTCCTCCAGTCTGGACCAGTCTTCCTGCTTTAAAATCTTCTTTGTTGTTGTTGTTGGGTTTTTTTTCTCTGTTGTTACTGTAGATGTTCTGGCAGTCCTGTTAACTGATGTACTGTTGCTCTTACAAGAAAAGGACCAAAAATACACGTTTGCATCAGTGGTAGGTATTGTTCTCCTTATTTAATACATTCACTTAGAGTACTTATGAAAGTGACAGTAACTACAGAAGAGATACGGTTAGAGATGTTAGATACTTGTTACGGTAGGTTCAGAAGGAAAATTAAGTTGTTAAACCAGCCAGCTATTACAGAATCACTTTTTCTGAAGTAGTTTTGCTGGTACTTGTTGAATCTCTTCTGCTGTCTCAGTGCAAAATAGTGTTCCCTTGCATCAGCCGGTTCTAGCTACCACATCTCCTGTGGTTTTCTGATGCCCTGAGCGTGTTCTGAGGTTCACTGCTTCTCTGTGACTTTCCCTTTCACTGAACTTTGCTAGGCTGCTATTTTATACAAGCTGTATACGTTAAACATGCTAGAACTGTGCTTTGAAAGGCACTTGCAAGTAAGGTCTGCTTCTGTTTGTTAATGTGAAGGGAAAGAATCTTCCAGTTTGGTTAGGGACATGGTAAGCAGGGTCACAGTAGCCTAAGATTTACTGGAGGCAGAGAACTTTCCTGAAGTAAATGCAGTAAGCACTAAATGCAAATGTAATTATTGCACCACTCTAGAACGCTCAGTGGATTCGCTTGCTTTTCTAGGGCATTTCCACAGGTATCCTCAGAGCAGTTAATTGTGCACATTTTGTCCTGATCTAGTTCAGTTGTGGCTGTAAGAGAACTGGTAACAGAGAAACTATTTTATGTAATTGTTTTCTTGGGTGTATTTTTTTCAAGACATTAACATTAGAGCTGAATTCTAATGGCAGAAGCTATTTTGATGACCTCAGGGCTGTAAAAGCAACTGCTTTTCAAATTACCCTTCTTCTAATGCACAGAGTGGAGATACTTTCACAAATCAGGATGGCTGGAAGTTGTTTCCTCTTGAACAGCGTTAAGTGAATCTTTGAATAGTTCATTTTAAGACATTGACTCTGATAGACTAATTCTACCCTGTTTTCCAAAACACATCTGAGCTATGAGCAGAAGAGCAAGTTCATAGAGGGGGAAAAACATACTGTTAATGTACGGTGTCTCGACTATTGGGGCAGTTTTCCATATGACTGCTGTTGCTTTGAGATAAGTGTGAGTAGCTTACATCGAGGCTAAAGCATTGCTCCCAAGAAGTAAGAGCATGCATACATGTTCTTAGTCAGTATAGCTGTTCCACAGCAAGGTCATGCCGTCGTTTGTATGTCCCCTAGTAACTTTTCTTTTCCGGGAGCACATACGATATAGTTGCTTACGACAGTCCCCAAAAGCTGACCTCTGCTACGTGGTGGATTTTTTTTTTTTCCCCTCCAGTAACATGCTCTAAGTTACAGACTGATCAATTTTTTGCATCTTTGTATGTATACAGTGCATTTGAAATTTAGATATCGCTTCTCCATAGATAAATCAAGAAAGTGAGAGGAGCAGATGGATCTGCTCAGTGATTCTGTTTTTTCAGTGACCTCTATTCATGGCTTGAATTGCAGTACAGCTGCTCGGAGAAGCTGGCAAAGCCTAGTGTTCCTGATGTCTGTTTCACAGTTCAGTTTTCTTATCATCACTCTAGATTATGCTGTGAAGGTTCAGCACTTACAAACAGCTGGTTTCTTCTGGGGAGGATCTTTCTAGGCTACATGTATTGGACCTATGCTGTATGAAGCACAGATAGGTTTTTAGTAACTAATATCCCTCCTGTAAATTGGTTTTCATTGCAAAGACTGACAGCTAATCCAGTTAATCCTTAGTTATACAACATACCGTCACCTTGTTTTATTATTCACAGACACTGATGGCATGCTGTAACACCTCTGTGTTATGTTTTTATTTCTTTTGTAGCTAACTTGCCAACTTAGAACTTCTAACACTACTCTTCTTTCACTCACATGTGTCATTAAGGTTTTTGTTTTCTTTTTCAAATTTTGTTTTGGCGTCTTTTTGAGCAAAATTTTTGAGCCTGTTCTTGTCTTCTGGGACGCAGTGGGAATCCTCAGGTGTTTAAATTGAAACATGCTTTAATATTCAATCAGATACCAAGACCTCTTGTTTTTGAAATGTACATTCTTCATTTCATATTTTCTCTATGGTTGATGAGACAATGTCAAAAATGTCATGTGAAGAGGTCATAGCAATAAAGTTATACTGTTGCGATGTTATGGCTCATGTTGGCCCTGTATAGGTAGGAAGATGGGGGGAGCTAGGAAGCACAAACCCTAGAGAACGTATATAATGTAGTGCAGTAAAGTATATATTTTTTTTTTTTTTACAGGACTCTAAACCGCCAGTTATCTCATTGCAAAAGTTGATTGTAAGAGAGGTAGCTAATGAGGAAAAGGCAATGTTCTTAATTAGCGCTTCCTTAAAAGGACCAGAAATGTATGAAATTCACACAAGCTCAAAAGAGGAGAGGAATTCCTGGATGGCACATATCCGCAGAGCTGTAGAAAGGTAAATTATGAGTGAAAGCAGGAGGGCTTGATTTCTTGCTCATCTGTCTTCTCTTCACAGGACTCATAGGTGTAAATTTATTGTAAAAATCCATTTGACCATCCCCAAGACTGAAGCGTGCAATTCTGTTTATGTTTATTGGGAAGAAGCCGCTCATAAAGATGCAATAAAAAACAGCCAGAGAATTTATTCTGCTTTTTTAAAAAATAAACCGAAAAAAATTGGTTCATTGATGCCAAATGCAACACGGCATTGGGTAAGGGAGGAAGATTGACACAGGATAAGCCACATCCTAGGCAAAAGCTTCAGGTTGAATCCTGAGATGGTTTTAGGTTGTCTAATGTGTAAATCAAACATCTATCTGTCTGTCGTTTTTTTCAGCTGCCCTGATGAAGAAGGAGGAGCGTTTAATGAACCTGAAACAGAGAGGAGGCTGGCTGAAACAAGAGCTGCTAAGTTAAAAGACTTTCAAGGTAATGACTTAGTTATATATCCCATGAACTGCTTCTCAGCATCATTTGTGATTTATGACTGTCTTATTCTTGTATCGCATAATGTGATTGAGTTTCTCCTTCATAAGTCTTTCGCAAAGTTATATAGAAATAGTTAAGTTAAATAAGTCTAATAAGCTTTGTATGCTCCATGAGTTTTCCCCTTACCTGTTAATTATATCTCTGCATTTGATGCTCTGACCATAAAATGAGTAATAGTCTTCCAAATTGAACATTGTACTCTGACAGGGATTAGGAAGGCAGAACTGAGTTTGTTTCTTCCTTTAGAGCGTTTGAACATGAAAGATGACCTGATTATGCAAAGTCTAACTGAGAAGCAACAGATTTATCTAGAAATGTCTGAAATGAATGGGTTTGAAGACCATTCCCAAGGATCCCGATCTAGGCTACTTCTTCGGGGGGACAGCTCAGAAAATCTGCTAGGAGAGGCGATTTTGAAGTCTGCAGTGACAGAAGGTAAATGCAATGTGGGAATCTGTATGCATTCGCTCAGATGCAGGGGTGGGGATAAGCACATAGGATCTAAGTACAGATCCTGAAAATCATCCTGTAATAACATAATACTTTTATGTAACACTGGTCAGACTTCCTTATTCTCAAAACCAAGGATCAGCCAGTGGAGTCTTAGGATGAGTCTACTCAGATGGGTAACTGAGTGCTCTAATAATACACCAACCCTGAAATATAATATTATGTAAGGATTATATATTAAAATAGCCTGTCTAAAGATAGTATATGTAGAAAGAAAACAAGGACAAACAATCTTTATTGTGGGGGGAAAAAAAAAGAAAAACCAAACACTCAAGACTTGATAATCTAATTTGCAACCAAGGAAGAGGTCGTCTTTATATGTGCAATATGAAGAGCCTGTCGTAAAGAGCTAGTCACAAAGGAAAATTCATCTATACTGCAGGAAATCTCTCAAACTGCCCACTCCTTTAATGTACTTGATGGCTGAAATTTTTTTTTTTAACTTGTTAGCATTATGCGCTTGTCTTGCTGCATAGACATAGCTGTTTACATGACATGTTCTCTTTCCTAGCTGAAAATCTCCAGAACCTTATCTTCACTCACTTAGGCAATGGATCGTGTCAGCCTGAAGATGGCTCTGGGTCAGGACTCCCCAGGAGAGCAGAGACCTTTGGAGGATATGACAGTAGTCCCTCAATTTCAAATAAAAGTAAGAAAGGGACCATTCAGCATTCTTCTGAGCTTCTTAGCTCTTTACTGCATTTCTCTGTACAGAGAATGAGATAAGAACAATGAATTAAGTGAAGCTCTGATATAAGGAAGCTTCACCGGGCTCTAAAAGGAGGACAAGAGCAAATTTCTAGCATGTGGTATGAGCATGTAGTATCTTTTGCTTTTGATACGAACACTAGAGAGCAGAGTAGGGCTCTCAGTGTTATGCTAAGGGCATTACCTTAACCCATACTTTCTGATTACCGCAATTCCACACAGAATCTTAATTTT
>JAVKLA010000090.1:40690616-40725226 GCA_034782735.1 Sagittarius serpentarius
CCCCCCCCCCCCCCCCCCCCCCCCCCAAGCATGACCTGAAAACCTAGGAAATTCAAATTCAGCTGCCTGCTTTTATTACTGAATCATGAAAACTTTTTTCCACTTTCTTTTGTATTTGCACAGTCACTAAAGGGTTGCTGAATCCTTAGATAGTATAAATGGTCCTTTTGGCACAGATGATTTATCAGTTAATTACTGAAATAAGTGGAAATACTAGATACTATTTATCTCTGGTTTTGCTTCTTGCATTTATTGAAAAATAAAATGGTCTTTATTTCACTGATTGATAATCTCCGGAATACTTTTGTGTTGTCTCTGAAAGGCTATATATGTCTGTCATACTATAGGTGCTTTATACGGTATGGTTTCCATCTCCTGCTACCTCTTTCCATGCTTACAGTGGTGCAGCTTTGAATAGAATTTTTCTACTAACAAGTATACCATGTTATGAGCTTGCAATTCTGGTAGCCACAGACAATCATTTTCATGCATACATTGTGGCTGCTTCACTTAAAATAGTATAACGTAATTTGAACTTAGTCTGCCTCTTTACCTTAACCCGCTCTCCTCAAGTTTTTATATTTTTTTGAGCGGTCCTACTTGTCACTGTTGTCTGCTCTTCTGCTTTGAATCAGCCTGGAGAAGCCATGCAGTTGCATATTGATTCTAATTTCAAAGTCACAATTTTTTCCTGCTTGCTCTGTTATGCAGTGAGTTTTCAGAGGCCCTGTACTGGTGTGAGCTACTCATACTCCACTCTTCTTTCAGGTGGTAGTTTCAGGAAGAACAGTGGTGGTGACCAGAGACAGTGGGACTGGAGAGGCCCTGCAGTAAGTTCAGATGTGCAACTCCATGACCTCCCTTCTGATGCAGAAGAAGGATCTCAAACCGTATGTTGGGCTTATGCATGATTTAAATGCATTTCCTCATGTTCCCCTTCATAATAGTGGTGCAGAACAAATTTCACAAAGTTAAAAGTTGTAATAGGTGGTAGGGCTAGCCTGTAATGGAGTTCTGTCTGTCAAATTACTAGACTCGTAAGGATGTTTTGTGGGGTGAGTTCATAGCTTAGCACTTGAGAGGCACGGTCATTTGGTTTTATATTTGTTCATTTGATGCTGAACTGTTAACGCTAGCTTTAATCACTGTGCATCTGTTTCAGCCTGCCCTCTCATTTGAGCATTTTTTGATATGTGTCCTTCAGTGTTTGGGAGCGATCTCTGCTCCAGCAGTAAACACTCTTCCCTAATGAGATATGAACCCTTCCAGCTTGTTCTGGCAGCACTACCGATGCCCAACAAGTGTCTCTAGCGCAGATGTTGGTTTTGTCTTTTTTACAGAGTGATGTAACGAGGCTGGATGACAGCAGTGGTTTTCAGCCCACCATAGAGTCTCAGGTACGTTAATTCCGCTGTCAGAAAATCTAATGGGAGATAGCCGTATTATTATAATAGCTTGCAAAAACAAAACAAGCAAACAAACAAAAAAAACCACCACCAAAAAGCTCAGTATTTTTAATGTCTGTGGAACCACAAGCATGTTAACAGCCTGTACCTTGTGACTCTAACACATTATGAATGCAGAGATAAAAGTCCCATTAGAAAATAAAGATGGGTTCTGGGTATGTAGACATGCGTTTCAAAGAGCTGGCTAGCTACTCTTCCTGCATCTTTGGAAGGATTGCGTGTTCTCAGCTCACTGACAAAACTCCCATGAGTGCTATACCTGTGTAGTGATTCAGTGCTGGAGCATGGGAGGAAGTGGTCATTAAATAGCTCATGCGAAGAAAACTGGTGATGAAGATTGCTCCCTGGAATCCCAGTGAGATTTGCTGGGCAGTGATTTATATCTGTGCAAGGACTAATATACTGAAATTCATCGTGCCTGCATATTGCTGTATTGGCCGTTACTGTGTAAGAGTACTCTTGTAGCCGTGCTTCCATTGTGTGTGTTTTTGTACAGATACTGCTGATTATGTTCGCTGTTTAAAAAGAAAAAGTCTAATGCGTCAAAACAGAGCTCTGTTCAAGTGTCTAATGTCTTTTTTCCTCCCCCTGCTTCCCCTTCTCTTCAGCTTGTCCAAAGGATACAAACACTGTTACAGTTGCTCTTCAGTCTTCAGGTAAACCACTGTTTACTATCCAAGAAGTTTGTTAGGCGTTAAATGTAATAGAATTTATGCAGGTGTGGAGAGGAGCTACCTTGAAAATATCCCCTAAAGCTAGAGTGAAGTGCAGAATTTAAGACCTGAGACTCAAGGAAACAAACACTCTGTCTGGTATTTTGGAGGAAGTGTTAGATCTGTTGTCTTAAGTAGTTGTTTCCTTTTTCCTGCCCACTTAAATGCAGTTCTTTTGCTACTTTGAGCTCCATCTGCTCTCCATGCTCATTTCCTCTTAAAATTGTTGTTGATATACACATGTCTATATATTATTTGTTTTTACTGTAACCTTGTAATCAGCAATATTTTGACGGATTGGGTTCGGAGTAATAATTCTAGGTGCAAGAAATGTTAATTTTGACAGGT
Organism: Sagittarius serpentarius; assembly: GCA_034782735.1. Taxonomy (NCBI): domain Eukaryota; kingdom Metazoa; phylum Chordata; class Aves; order Accipitriformes; family Sagittariidae; genus Sagittarius; species Sagittarius serpentarius. The sequence goes on from JAVKLA010000090.1 coordinate 40,693,144, forward strand.
GTAAGCATAACCTATTTGCTTAGCCATCTTCAGTATCATGTCAGTCACGATGGGCTGTACAAGCTGGAAGTTAGATCTGCTCTTGAAGACAAAAGTCTCTGATCTAATCTGGTAGATGCTGTTGTCTTTTGTTTAGCTATGCATGTTTTTTTGAACCCATGTGCCTTATGCTGAACTTCTTATCTCCCCTCCAGGCAGTGATATCTCAGCAGGACAGCTACATTGAGATGCAACGAGCCACCATGGTAGACCGAGAGAAGCAATACCGGCTGCAGTCTACACGAGGCAATTTGCTGCTAGAGCAGGAGAAACAGCGGAACTTTGAAAAACAGAGAGAAGAACTGATGAATGTACAGAAACTTCAGAGCCAGCTGAAGCTAGAGCAGCAACGCCTGGAACGGGAAAGGAGTCGGCAGCAGAGGGAATTTGAAAGCACAGAAGCTCAGCTGCAGGAGCGTGAAGAGGAGACTCGGCAGCTGAGAGAGAAGTTGAATCAGGAGAGGGAAGAACTCGAGAGGCAGCGAGAGGCCTATCAGCATGACCTAGAGAGACTACGGGAAGCTCAGAGAGCAGTTGAGAAAGAGAAGGAGCGTCTGGATCAGCTAAGGAAGCTGAAGAAGCAGAACACAGTGTCAGGCACGTTCTCCCCAGAAGTGGGACAGGTGAGGAATACGTTGTCTTGGAGTTTTATTTCTGTTAACCTGCTTGCTTCTGAATGAAGGTTGCCCTTTTTGCAGAATTAACACATGTTCGCTTTTACCCGCCTCCTTAAACCATCATCTGAAATAGCTGGTGATGGCTACTGTCAGAGAGATCAGAGCTTGGCCCATCCCCAGTGTCTGTGAGATTCCACCGAGACATTTTGTAATGGGAATTTTTTTTTTTAAAAGATAGAAACAGAGAATAAGTTATTTTTGAACATGGTTGAGGATTTTTTTAAATACAGGCACAGCCCTATTGCAGGCAGGTGATTGCAGAAGGCATGCTACATTGATAGCATTTTGTATGGTTGATTTCTAAAAACATTTCTTACGTTTCAAAATGTGAAGGCTGGGGTCTGATTAAATCAGCTCATTTGTCACTGTCGTAAAGTCCTGCTTTCTGTCCATCCTGTCATCACCTAAGGCGGTATGCTTTTGCATTCCTTTGCTAGGTGCAATATTAAGCAGTCTGGAGCTGGTAAGGTTGTTTTCAGTGTTCAAGGACTTATAATCTTGCTCTTCTTTCTGTTTGCTAGCATGCTTTGGGCTTTGTCTGACCTGTTGCATTTTTCACTAGAAAGTGCTTTATGTTTTCAGGGCTGAGGGTGGTCTCTTGTCGTTGTATCTGAGAGGGTGAAAATACCCATTTGACTTAGAATGCCTTTTTCCTCACGTAGAACCAGATGCTGAGCCATTCTGTTAGCTTCAATGGAGAAGGGGTGGAACCATCTCTACCCATCTTGAAAACCTCTGTGAGAGTGAGCGTCTCCGGGACAGATTACCTGGAACGGCCAGACTTGGTTCGTAGGGACAGTACCACCCTGGAGAATCGTCCGGTTCTTGCATTGAAGAATGAAGTGCCAATACATCTCCTGAGTGCAACTAATCAGATACAGAAACCAGCTGCAGTCCAGCAGCAGATTCCTACCAAGCTGGCCACTTTTACAAAAGGAAGCAAAGAGAAAGGTGGGAAGAACAAAGCATCTCATAGGACAGACAGTTCAGGTAAGTGTATTTAACTGCATTTCTGATCTCTGCCAGCATTACAGGGAGACAGAACACTGCAGTTTAAATCTCTGGCTACCCACGTGGAACTGAGAAATTAATACACTACAAATTGTTAGTGTGCTTACTGCAGTTAGTAGGCTCTTCAAATTCTTAAGTTAGGAGTTACATGTGTATACTATTTAAATTGGAAATCTAGCCCAAAGGGATAATATTGGAAATGGAATTCAGTAATCCAGCAGGACAGAATGATGGTGAGAGGTTGTAAACCTAGATGTAAAATCTTCTTGCCTAACTGTAGTGTTAAAGGAAAATTTAAAAAAAAAAAAAAAAACAAAAAAAACAAAAAAAAAAAACCACCAGACAAAAAACACCTTGTTCTGCATGAGTGAAATGTTTTGAGGCTAGCTGAACCTTTTCTCACTGTCTGTCCAGAGTTGTAATGACATTGAATGCAATGCCTTTCTTAGCACCAGTCAGTCATTAAATACAGATTTCCAGGCCAGAATTGAGATTTTGTGTGTGTTGTAGAGTTGAAAGGCGCTAACTTTGTCACAAATAGAAGCAAGTAAAAATACAGTCACCCTGTCATGGTGTAATTTCTGCTGCTAACTGCTAGGTACTAAAGTAGTGATCTTTGCCAATGACAGATGCAGTAAAAACCGCTTTTTCTCTACTGCTTAAAATAGCCTTACTGCCAGCTTACGAGAATGACCTATAATTTTAAGTTACAAAATTATCTTTTTAGCTTTGTGTAGGATTTGGACTTGGCAAGCTTACCTGTCACTTGGGCCTACACTACTATAGTGGACTTGGGGCCAAACCTGTCTAGGGAGGGGAGGGGGAAAGTCTTTTGCACATTGTAGAAACGTCTGTCTCTGTCATACCTAAAGTTTAGTACAGTTACAAACTTGCTTATGTTTTTGCCAGTAAATGAAGTCTAATATCCTCTTATCCTGAATACCAAATGCTGGTAAAAGGGAAAATAAATCATAATACCACATCTCCCCAAGTTTATTTTTAATAGCTCTTACATAGCTATCTCTGCAGTGGAAATGTACTTAATGGTGTTTTTCTGTAATTTATATGAAAGGTATAAAACACAAATATATTGGTCTCTATTCTCTCATGAGCATTAGTGGGATGCATGCTTGTTATGCCCGTATGTAGGTCTTAGAATAAAATGGAACAAGACTTTCTGTACCAGAGGCAAAATACTATGTATTGAATTTGGTTTTTGTGATGTGTAAGGAATGTGTACTGAGAGGAGTTCTTTGGATCCAGAGTAACCGTGTCATGAATTGCTTTTATTGTTGAAATCAAGAAACTGACAGGCCATAACACCAGAATCAATGTACTCTGCTGCTGAGCAGCTGCGAAGCAGATGGGAAGCAGAGACAAAAGTTCGTCACAGTTCTCTGTGTTAAAAGCAGCACAAATAGCCATTGCTATTTGAATGCTAGGGACACAGGTTCTTTTATTTTATTTGTTTTTCCCCTCTGTTGTGCTTTATAATACTAGGTTTTAAATCTGTGGTTGTCAGGGGCTGCTAGTAACTGAATTAGAAGCCCTCAAGAAAGAGGAGAGAGAAAGTATTCATGGTCAAAACAGCTGAAGAGAAAATTTAGTAACTTGCAACAGAATCGCCGGCTCTTTGGGGTATGGCAGCTTTCTTGGATGTGCAAAGGTGTCAGTACAGTGGGCCCTAGCATGAAATAGTGAAATTTGTGAAGTACTGCTGGCCTTAAATACTAACTTGTAAAATATCCTCTTTAGCATCTGTTGATCAGAAGCAGCTGCTTCCCCCCAGGGTTGTTGGACGAGAGGAGGGTGTTCTGAGGGGCAGACGATCAGCAAGTCCAGTCCTCCCAAGCAGCCAGACCACTGCATTCCAGCCAGGTATGTCCTGACCAATTTGCATGTCCATGGAAATGCATTAGGCTCTGTGCAATGTCATGAATCTATCTTCTTCCATTTTTTTGTATAGAATTGTATGGCCCTACAGATGCTCAGCCGGAAGCACTTTCATCTGCCTCAGCGAACCTATTCAAGCCCAATAACATTCACGTTCAGACCCTGGTGACCTCTCAGCCGAGTCTGTTAAATGTGCAAGATGATACCAGCAAAGAAGATGTAATTTTCTTCTAGTTGTTTCCACTTAAAGATTAGTCTTCTGACATACTGTTTTAAGAACTCAGGCCCCAGTGTTCAATGTGACAGAGACCTGACATGGATGTCTTTTCACTCTTGCCCCGTTACTACTAGCAAGGACCAGACCAGGATTGCTGTTCTGTTTTTGTGGGCTTCTCGGCCAGCAGCTCAGAATGAGGGCACAGTAGTACCAATTTGCTTTTAAATTCTCCAGATGTGGAAATGTATTGACACATGGTATGGGTATATAAATTCAGAGCATATTAAAATGCTGCCATTTATTGTAATGTGCTCTTTTTGGAGAATGTACACTCTTTGTGGGCACCATCTTGTAAATTGTTATAGTTGATGCTGAACCACACAGATTTTTATGTAAAAAGTTTTAGTAGTAGGCCCCAAAATGGCTGCGAATTTTTAAATCCATTTTCACAGGTAACATGGTCAGTAATGGATTATGCTAACAGTGTGTTGATAACTAGTTGAGTAGCAAGCCAGTCTCCTTACAGACAGGCGTGACAGACATTGTGATACCCGCTCACAGGAGCTAGACTAGCGTCTCTGTTTCTTTAGTGAATTTGGTGGAGCACGCGCTCAGTGGACGGGTATGGTGGAAGAGAGAAGGTAAGCTTCTTAAGAGTCTTCAAGGGTCAAGAGCTCCACCTGCTTGTGGATCAGAAGGGATGGACGTGTGAGAACATACAGTGATAATGAAGATTTGGACTAAATGCACATTTCATTGGCCATCAGCTTGCACTGGGATACCGGTCTCCCTGGAGACACTATGTAGCTCTCCATGTTAGTGAGAGCTGTACAGGTTCCCAGGCAAAACTCATGAGTTGGTTCAGAATGAACTTAGAGACTTGGATTTTGTTCTTTGCTGAAGACGTGTTTGAATGCAGTAATTTATTGTATCATTTAATCCTAAGTTTTCTGCATCTTTTGTTTTTCTGTTAACTTGTTGGGACTTTACTTCAAGTACCAGAAGATATCAAAGCTGCTGTTACTGCAGAGACTTCTCTGCAGCACTGTGTTAGGAATGAAGGGAAACAGTTTGGGTTTAAAATTAAAAAAAAAAATATAAAAAAATACTCATAGCTAAACCTGTGTTGGTTTAGTGGCTTACAGCTAAACCAGCTTTGATACCTCTTGTTAAATGGGTCAGTTCTTAATTATGGAATGATGATGACATTAAGTGTTCTGCTCAAAAGGCATTATTTCCCTTGGTAGTAATTTGCACAGTCATTTTGTTGTATTGTATTACTTCGCTCTGTATCTCAGTTCTTTATTACACACATCACCTATGGATGTGTATTCCAATATATGTTGAATATGACCAGTCAGATATGTTGTGCACAGGAGAGATTGTTTAGAAGGTATTATTACAGAATTAAAGAAATCAGTATCTCAGAGCTTAAAAACTTGGGTTAATACCTTTCAGAACATGATTGATAATAGTTTTTTTCATATCTTTAACTGTGGTTTAAAGTGATTTTTGGCACTAGTGAATGGACTGCCTGGCCAGTTCTCTACCCAGTCGCATGGCAATGGCATCAAATGGCAATTTGTCAGTCTCCCCACATCATTGACGCTGTTTCAGTGGTTAGGCCCTATGTGATGTTAGTAATGTTCTTTAAGGCCGTAACTTCATTTTGCTTGAAAGTTTTGAAATTATTTCGGTAGTTACAGTGCAAGAAACATCATAAATTTTCAGTGGAAAATACAGTTTATTTTCAAGTGGTGATAATTTGGGTTATTGTCTTCAGACAAGAAATTGAAAAATCCAAGTTTACTGGTCAGTGTGAGAGGGGAAAAATAAGCTACAAAATACTGAATTGTTCTTGGGGAGCAAGCGCTCCTTGCTGTAACACTTCCTGGATTTAAGGGTGTTTTTCTTTGCTATGTAATACTGGTATAAACCTGAAGCAATGGCACTGAGTTCCGTGAGAGGAAACTCCAAACCATCTGCCTTGCTACCAGACTGGTGATACTCCTCCACCCTCCAACAAATTATTACTATGAAATTGGACACACTTCATTATAATAGCAAAGGACTGCTTGGTAAATCATCGGCCTTGCAGAATTTACACAGATTATCAGGGACTAGATTTGCAGAAAACGGTATGGGGAACATAGCGATTTTTGCATCTTTGTGATATGATGTTGGTGATGGTTGCAACATAGTTTTACCCTATATTCATTTTTTTTGCTTTCCTAAAAGCTAGGTTGGAATGGAGGGGAATTCTTCTTAAAATTAATGTAACTTCTGATCAAGCCAGTGTGTGAGATCCAGCAGCTCTATAGGACTGATTTTTGAATCAGCTGATGTGGAGACTCCAGTCATCTCTGATACCCACGTAATTTCTCCTGTAAACACACAGCGAAGCAGCAAGAATGCACAGTATGTTCTCTCCTTCGTGCTGTGGTTTAGGCCACTCCAAGTGAAAACTCTATGCCCCCATTGCCTTAAATTACAAGGTTTTTAGGAGCTTTAGCCTAAAGCTAAGTTGCATCAGTGGAATCAACAACCTCTACCAAAAAGGGATGTCTCTATTTGGGTATTTGAAAACAATTTTTGGAAACATTTATTTAGTTTGCTTTGTGCCTGTCCTAAAGTGTGGGAGAGAGTGTTCTATGGACTGAAGGGGTTTGGCTACTTTGTTCTTCTTCTGTGCAATGAATGAACTCAAGATACAGAACAGTGACATCTAGAAAATAAAGTCTGCAGTGAGGTCTCATTTCTTTTAGTGTTTTAACTTAAACATAACTTTTAATATTCATTGTCAGCTGTGCTTTGAGTAAGTTCTGGCTGTTAGCAAATTGATCCAGGACCGTTACAGGCTAGGCTCTTGGTTCAACATCCCAAAAGCTCCTTGGAATATGGGTCTTCAATCTGTAACTGAGAAATTACCTTAAAAGTCATTATCTGTCCTCAATACAAATGTCTAGCTGCAGCTAGCTTTATGAAAACTCAAGGTGAAAACAGTAGAGACTGCATCTCCTTTCACTTGGGTCAAAATATTTTCAGTGCCGTGCTAGGTATTCATGTGGCTTCCTGTCCAGTACCATACCCAGTGTGGAGAAGGTTTTAGAATTCGTAAATGCTGTGATATCTCATTGCTAGTGCAGAGTTTACCTTCCCACAGTATGGTAAAATTATTTGTAGAAGGCTGAGGAAAGCAAGTGAAAGATTTTGTTTAACCGAATAATGGGTCATCTCTTCACTTCTGCAAAACTGAGTCTGTGAAATTGTTATCACTCCAGCTGAGTGAACTAGTTTTGGACTCTTTATTCAAATCTCATTCCTAGATAACTTTTCTGGGCAAATTAGACTGCAAAATACTGCTGTGTCCTGGGCTAAGTAACCTGCTATTGATTCTGAGTCATATCCTTTCCATTTGACTTTTTGATTACTTCAGATAAAAGTTTCTTTTCAAGTGATACCTGAGGATTAGACAATTCAAAATTCTCTCTCCCAGGTGCCTTTTGGCTTCTTTCTGAGCTGAGATGTGGAGGAAATTACAGCACATGCTTTAAACTGCTACCTTTGCTTTGTGTCACAGCCTTAAAATTGTTATGTTTGTCCTTTAATGTTGTGATGTTGCAATGTAGAGGCTGTTTCTATGGTTCTGATTTTCAATTTTAACTCTGGTGTAAAGGATGCTTTGTCTTTCCCTTCCCATCTGGAAGAAGGTCATTTTGTGTTTCAGACTGAGGATCCCTCTGTGTTCACTAGTATTGAGCATATCTGCCCTGTAGGTATTGTAAATGCTTTCCTAGTTTTTAACCATGCTATCTGTAGTTGTAGTTGTGGCATGTCCCGCAAATTGAGATCACTAATCATTTCCCAATGTGAGGTGGAAGAATCGGTATTTCTAGAGATGCTTGCTCATCAAGGTAATAGCATTCCTGCAAAGGTAGGAGCAATTCTAAATAATTTGCAGACAGTTTTGTTTTTCTGAGTAATAGTCAGGTGATCCTGCACACGTGGAGTTTGGTGTCTGGCATTTGCATTTACAATGAAAGTTGAAAGTTAAACTAGGAAAGGGTTAAAAATACATATTTTGTTTCACTTCTACTTTCAGCTCTGCAGAATAGGAGCTAAGGCTCCCCGGTGCTGCTCAGTGTGGAGTCCCTGTGTATTGTGCCCCCCTGCAAGGGAATTTGCAGCATTTTGTTGTCTTCCCCAGCAGTTCTCACATTTACAAGAAAAAAATCTCAGCGCCAGGTTACTGTGTGCTATCCTTGCCTGACCCTCTTGCTGAAGAGGTAAAAGAAAAGCCTTTTCCCCTGCTCTCTCTTTCGAGGCCAGACCCAACATCTTTGTAACCACTGGCAGCTCTTTATCATTTACCGTCAGCATGTTATTCATCAAATACCATTTGTGCGAGCTCTGATTCGTACCATTTGTGCCATGTTTATAAATCATTTTTTTATATTTTTGTATTGAAAGAAATTGGAGCACTTTAGAAAAGTTTATTTCAAATTCTATTTCTGTTTGTACCTGGAAGGAAATCTGTCATGGAAGTAGACCATGTTGGCGTAACTGCGTGCATCTCACTCGGAGCTGTGAACTCTCTTGATGCTCTTTAGTCTTAGGTCTGGTTTCTAGGCCCACCTTGCACTGTAAAGATTTAATAAATAATCATGGTCCGTGGTTAAATGGACCATTTTGTTGGGGAAGCATTGTTTGGGTTTCTTTTTTGTTAGGGTGTAAACATTGTAAATAATTCCTTTACCGTTGATACTGCAGTAGCAACATCTTTGTAGTCTATTTTCTTTGTAAAGTTGATGGTTAAATGTTAATATTCTGTTGTTGTGCACTCCTGATTAATTGTAAGCTTGGTCTTAGCACACCAAATTTTTATTTTTACAATGATTGCAATGTTTCTTCACAGAATGATTTCAGAGCGGCAACAGGACTGAAACCAACCTCTAGCAATAAAAAAAAAAAAAAAAAATTAAATACTGACTGCCTTTATATATATAAAAAAAATTACTGTTTTCTAGCAGCCACTTCTCCCTTGCTTCTCACTTTCTACCTTGGTCAGAAATAATGTGCCATATGAACAAAACTGATGGTTTTCCAAAGGAGAGGACGGAGCATAGGCGGTGTGAAGTGGAGGACCCTGGCAGCTGCAGCCCTTGCCAGGGAGGTGGGCACCCTAGGGAAAAATCAGCTGGTCTCAGAATGTCTGAACTCGGTGTTCTAGTGAGAGTGAAATTAACAAAAGGGTTAGGGTTAGGGGTTAGGGTTGTTCTAGTGAGAGTGAAATTAACAAAAGTTGCTTATATTAGCATGTAGGTGCTTTGCATGGTGCCAGTCAGAGACATGCCTGGTTCTGTCCCAGTCAATATCTGTTCCCATTTGGAACAAGTATAACAAAAATAGAAACTTTCTCCCTCGTGCTTGTGCCAATTTGGCAGCCCTCCCTCCCTCCCAGCACCATCCCATGGCCTCTGGCTGGTGCAGTGCTTCCCAGCGCCAGAGTCAGCAAGTTCTGTTTCCTGGTAAAATCCCCACTTCTGGCATACTGGCAAGCTAACCCAAAAGTTGTAACCTCAAATAATGTATCTAGAGATTGGAACAGAGGAAAAACTGGAGGAAGTGGGAGAACTGGGACTTGGATTGGTGCTGTCAAAGAGGTATGATTTTTATCGTCAAATCCTGTGCTGTAGCCAGCACTGAGGAAAACCCACAGCCGGTTTTGGATGTGACAGTGCCAGTGGTGCAGTCTGCAAATCACTTTGCACAGTGGTGAGACTTTGTGTCTGTCAAAGCATCTTTGGAGGACCCAGGTTCTTTGTGCACAGGAGTCAGTAGAATACACCCTGTGTTCTTCAGTCTCGGAAGTGCAGTTGACATCTGGGTTGCGGCACAAACCGGAACTCAATTGCAAAAACACAAGTTTTTCTACTTTTCCAACATATTCAAATAATCAAAACCTTCTAGGCACACCAGTGTTTAGAATACAACTTGACCTTTATGGGAAGTAACAGACTGATGTGTTAGCGAATGAAGTTTTTGAGTGTGTGTGCTCGTGCTTCCTCTAAGAGATTATTTCTTGCATCTGCTTCTGTTCCGTTCAGTTTCCAGGGAGCTGAGCCACGGTGGCCGCTGGAGGTCACTGCCTCTGTGCGCTCTCAGACCTCGCTGTCTGTAGGAAGAGCAAGGCAAGTAACTTCATCTCCATTCCTAAATCCTTTTCAGCACCAAGAAATGGAATCAAAGTGACTTCATGGGGGGACAGCTGAGAGGGACAGTCTAGGACAGAAGTTACAAGGAGCTGCTTCCAGCGCAGTGGGTTTAATTTTTATTTTCTAAATGCACTGTAATCTCCTGCAGCCATAATCATGTGTCAGACCAGTAGGAATTCTTTCTAGAAAGAACCACCTGGATCAGGGAGATCCAGGGTTAACGTGGCCAAGAGGGATCCCTGCAGCACAGATTCCCACTGGGAAATGCCCGGCCTGCAGCAACCCAGAGCTCAGCAGGGGCAAGTTTAAATCCTGGGCAGAATTTGCATCTGTTAGAAGTTTGGTGCTGCTGGAGCCCTCGGTGTTCAAAGGAGTGTGGGTGTTTGCATGTTATGCTTCAGTTCTTGCCGCAACAGCAGAGCAGACATTCCTTTGGTGATTGCAAACGCCTTGACTGGCAGTATCATTGATAACACTGTCGCTCGTCTGAGAGACGCATTCTCGGTTTTTCACAAGGAGGGTGTGATTTCAGGGCAGGTGGCGGTGCCTTCAGAGCTGTTAACTTGCTCATACCAGTATTCCAGCAGCTCCGCCCTGCCTTGTCTCTCTTTAAATCTGTAGCTGATTAACCCAAAACCCAAACCACATTCTTTCTATTTGGATGAATCATTCTGAGGCCATAGGCAATGACCAGCTTTATGCTCAACCTTCCTCTTTCATGTGGGTGAGACAGGGTTGATCGCTCCCATACGTGCATTTAAGATTAATCGGCAAGCCCGATGCTTGAGGACAAACATGCATAGAGGATATTGGCTCTGTAGTGTGCTCTCACAGCAGGAATGTGCTGTCTTCTGCCTTTCCCTTTCCTTACCACTGTGACTCAAATCTGGTTTAATTTCTCATCCCAGCGATGGGGCCAGCCTGAGGCTCAACAGACAAGGGATGTGGGGCCTGTCCTTGTGCGGTGTCTACAGTGTTTGCTGCTTCCGGGCCCATGGGATCTGGCAGAGGATAAAACCCAAACTCTTGGAGCTGGCAGTGCTGGAGTGTGCGACAGCTCTGGGAGAGTGTCGCATGTGCAGGAGGCACAAACAGGGCAGGGATCGCTTTGTTACAGGGCTCCATGTACACAGGAGCACGAAAAATCCTCGTTGAGCCGTGCAAGGTGGATGTGCCTCTCCTGTGTCAGAGCAGCAGCTGGTGCCTTTTCACTGTACGGGGCAGAGTGTGTTGCTAGACCTGAAGCCATCCCCAACGACCACATGTGATATGCGGATCTTTCAGGAGATTTCAGACAGGTAGATGTATAATGTCCTTTTTCCCTTCTACAGTGTTTGAAGTCATGGATAAAATCAGACGGTGTGCAGTTAGTGCTTTATTTTTCCCGAGCTGCCATGAATTGTCATTGTAACAGCAGTGCTTACTCCTGTTCTGTGCTGGCTGCATGGTGGGTGTACTGCAGAACATTTGAATGATCCATACCCAATGTTAGCCAGAAAAGGGAATTTCTCAGTTACTGCTGTGCTCGGGTTTTTTGCAATTAACAGCACCGGCCATCCACTGCGGAGAAGGGAGAAAGGCTGTGCGCCGCCTTGGCACTCTGGCAGCCCGGGCTGCTGAGCAGAATGTGCCTACGAATGCAAGAAGCAGTATTGTTCATTTAAAATCAATGCTGGCTGTATATCTTGTGGCCAGGAGGGAGGTGGGTGAGTCTGGTGCTGTGTTTCTCTGGCTGTGGTGGCTTGTAGGCTTTCTGTGAGAAGAGGAACGTCTCATGGGAGAGCGATGTCAAGCTTAGATTGTTTTGGCTTTGAGCCTAGTGATGCCCATGTGTGTTGCCTCTTCCAGATGTAATTGTGGGCTGGGGTCTAGCTCCTGCAGCTGGAGGGGTGCAGCCATGAAGTGGGGCTCTGGGCTAGGAGGCGAGGCCTAGGTTTGAGCTACATTGAGATTCTAAATTAATTCTGTTAATTCAAGAGGATTTCTGTCCCAGTAACCAAATTCACCCCTAAAGCAAATTCACCTGCAGCCCACTTGGCCTAAATCTTCTGGCCCTAGCACTGAAGCAGTGAGTGGACCAATGCATGGAAATGTCAAACTGGGAAAACAGGTCTGCTGGGACGATGTCAAGCATGCAAGAGTAAAAGGTGTGTAGTTTTCTCCAGGGGTGCTCCCTGGCGGGAGCCGGTTCCTACCAGGAGGAGGTGGAGCTGGAGGGACAGCATGGGGCTTTCTGCCAGATGATGGAGGATGAAGGCAGTGAAACGCAGCTCTGGTTGTCTTTGTTGCCAGCAGTGGGGAGCCACTGCGGAGCAGCCAAGCCCAGGTGTGCTTGAAGAGCCGGTTTTCCCTGAGAGATAGTTAGCTGTAAGTATAGTCTGAAATGAGGAAACAATTCACAGATGCTTGCAAAGGTTTCAGCAGCAGGGCCACACGCTCCCCTAGCTGAAAATGCCATGAGCACACCTCAGATAACATTCCAGCACCAGGAGCAGGAGGCAGACAGACCCGTGTTGCTACCAGCAACTTTGTCCCTGGTGCAAAAGGCGGATGTGGCTGGGAGCCGAACTTTATTGCTTGGCAGCATAAATAAAACAGCTGCTGCTCCAATGGCCATGAATGAAACCTCTGCTCCTCTGACTTGCTGAGCAAAGTTGGACTTTGTCCGACCCTCAGGAATGGCTGTAGATACAGTAAAGGTGAAGCAGCTGCTGGCTCGCTAACAGGGATGGAGGTGCTTCCTGCTGGCTTCTAGTCCCAGCCATGTCCTGTGCCCTGACTTTCCCCGGGGCTGCAAGCTTGCCTGCCTGCCTGCACTCGCGTGTGCGAGGCACGGCCAAGCTGGGAGCTGCCCCAAGCTCCAGCTGCTGGATGGTTGGACTTGATGATCTTAAAGGTCTTTTCCAACCTAAATGATTCTATGCTGCTGCCTGTGGTGCTCCAGGCTGGGTTTGCAGGGCAGGCGGTGGGCTCGTCTCCCTTCAGCCTGGTGCACGAGCCTCCCATTAGGCTTGGCAAGTGATGGAGAGGCAGCACAGCAAGGGTATATGAAAAAAGGCCCAGCCTGGAGGCTGAAAATGGCAGAGGCAGCAGAAAACAGGATGGGGAGGAAGTCAGTTTATCTGCTTCAGGCACCAGCACCAGGGCAGCTTGTTTCCTTCCAGTCTTGCCAGTTCTTGCCTATACTAGCAGCTAGGAAGGGTTGCGACACTGATTAATTTAACACTGAAATTGAATAATGGATCACACCCAAACCATGCTTCTGTGGTGAGACAGTTGCTTGCACCTTTGGTGCCTGTTTCCTCTGACCATGCTGATTCCTGTCTCATACCTCCCACCCTTAACAGAGCTTTTCCTTCCCAACCGCTGCCCCCACCATCACCTGAGCAGGGCCCAGAGCACACAGCCCTCGGGGAGAGAAGCTTTCCTCCATTCTTTTTGGCAGTGAGGAAACCCAGCTCCGCAGAGGGTGACCACGTAAGGGCAGAGAATATTCTGCATAATCTTTGGAGTTTTAAACAGATTTGTGCATCCTTCAAAGCTAAAAGGTGGTATGAGACCTGAGCTTTCCTAAATCCCATGTTAGAGGAAGATCTGAGCGTTTGACAGCTGATGAAGGTTTGGAGTCAAGCAGGGAATGCTCTTCACTATTTTGCTAAACATTAGCTCAACGGGCTGGGAAAACTTGCAGCTTAAGCATACACAGCAAGCAAGGGACACGATGGATTTTATTCAGATTTATTGAAACAGCTCCAGGCTGAGTAATAAACACACACAACTGCTGTATAAAAAAAAAAAAAAGCACAGAACCAGCCCATGGGCAAAGTACTGTCACGTGTTAAGGCATTTCAGGCAACTGCCTCTGGTGCTGCCTGCATTCCAAGTCACAGCAGACAGAGCCCGCTGCCAGTTACGTAGGAGCTTCCTTTGTCCTTTCTAGCAAATATCACTTAAAATATTCAATGAAAGAAGTAAAAAATATTCCTCTGGTTCCTGCTCTGAGATCACACAAGTTAGAAGAAAACTTGGAAACCTTTTGCTGTCTCAAGGGACAGCACAAGCTGCCAGTCTGAGGAGGTCCCTCCATGCTTGTCCCCTCCCTGGTCAGAACAAAGGGGATTTAAAGAAGGTCAAAGCCAAAGCTGTGTTGCCGTGAGCCCTGCAGATGCTAATGAACTCCACGAAAGGGCTGGCTTCCAGTTCACAGACTTACTAGGTAGGAGGAGGCATTCCTACTGCATGTCTTCTGTCTGGAGCTTCAGTGAAGTGAGACACTGGCAAAATCAGGTGTGAAGCCTGTAGTGCAGAAGAAAGTATTGTGAAAACAGTGTGCAGCAAACTCAAGAACACTCCCCAGGCCTCGAAACTCAAATGCTGTTATCATGGAGTGACAGCTGCCTATTTCCCTCTACATCCAGGCATTTTCTGCAGGTATCGCAGGATATTTTATTACATTAAACAAGTTCATTTGGCTAGTACATCTCTTGCAAGGGGAAAAGAAAAAAACCCTGCAGGGATCTGTGATTCACTGGCATCATTTCTGCCTGGAGCCTTTAGAAAGGTTTAATTCCAGTCGCAATTTTTTTAAAAAAGTTAATCGCTGTGTAGCAAGAGAGCAATGGCATGAAAGGGACACCAGCAAATAATTACAAGCAGAGAAAGCCTGTGTTTATACGCAGACGGGGGCTTGTCTTACAAATGCAATTACCAAGCATTCTGGGACTAAATCCCAGCTATAATCTTGTTCTGGCACCAGCTCACAGCCCTCATGTCCCACAAGACATTTGGGTGCCACTAGCAGATTAACAGTGGCACCAGGAGGAGGAGGCTGTGCTAAAAGCAGCAGCCAGCCCCCCATGGCACCGCACAGTCTATCCCAGCTCTTGCAGCCAGCCTGCCTGTTAACACAAGGATCGACTCCACGAGCTTTCTGTACCCAGGATGACACCCAATCCTCCTTGCAGAGAGCATTCCCCAAAATCTTTGCATAGGCCAAGACTGAGTGGAAGGGCTAGGATGCCAGGTTAAGTGTCTCGTTATTTATACTAGTCTTCTCCCCGCAGCATTTCAGCACCAAAAGGGATGTTCTCTCTCCTGCAGGGTTTAGACGCCAAACTACCAGCCTGGAAGCATGTTTCTGGAGCTGATGCTCACACAAGGCTGTTCTCTAGGACAACTCCAGTCGAGATCCACATGCACCTGCCCCTCAGGGTTTAACCCTTGTGTGGCGGAAAGTTATATAGAGGAGTTCTGGGTTGATCCGCAACTATTTACCTTCCAGGTTCTTCGCCACACCGTGACTCAGGCAGACAGGTACTTCCAGGTACTGACGAAGGCAGTGGGGATGAGGGAATAAGGCACTGTCGTGACACTGCTCCAGGTGTCAGATGACGGGTCGTAACAGTCCAGCGTTTTGCAGCGCTGAGTCCCGCAGTAGCCCCCCACCACGTACAGTCTGTTACCCGACGTAACAGCACGGCAGCTGATGCGCTTTGCAGTGACATCCCCAAATTTGGACCACTGGTAGGTGTCACTGTGGAAGCGATAAGCGGAGCTGGCAGAGAACTCTGTGTCCCCGCCGATGACAATGATGTGGCTGCCCACCACGGCAGCGGCCGTGTACCGCCAGGGTTGCGGGCAGCTGGCAGGCACCGTCCAGCGGTTCTGGCAGGGATCAAAGCACTGCACCTTGGGCAGCTTCTCCTGGTTGGCGCTGGTGCCACCGAAAACAAAGAGCTTCATCTTGGCTCCCACCACGGCAGCGTTGCTTACACCTTCTCGGAGAGGGGCCACCAAGGACCATTTGTCCAGCTGCGGGTCGTAGTGTTCAACTTGCTTGAGAGAGACAGAGGGAGAGGCCGGGAAGGCACCACTCACTGCTGTGTGACCCCCCACCACGTACAGACAGTGGTCCAGCTCAGCGGAGCCGTGGCCAAACCGCGCCACCAGCATGGGAGCAGCTTTCGCCCACTCATCGTGGAGAGTGTCATAAACCCAGACGTCTTTGGAAGCGCCGTTCTCAGAGCCTTTGCCACCGGTGATGTACACTTTGCACCCGATGGCGCAGGCACTGCACTCTTTACGAGGACTTGGGATGTCGGCACGAGGAATGATCTCGCTGGTTTTATGATCCAGCATATAGATCTTGTCGCACATGAAGGTCTGGCCGCCCAGCAGCAGCAGGGCCTGGCTGACCTTGCGGGGTCGGGCACAGCACCCCGTCACGAGGCCATCGTTCTGCAGGATCTTCATTTTGCATCGTATGGCGTCTGCCACGATCTCCTCCCCCAGCTTGTGGCTGATGACCAGCTTCTCGCAGGCCACTTGCTTCCGCAGGTAGGACTCAGGCAGAAGGGCCAGGCGGACGGAGCGCAGTAACTCCGGTAGAACTTCATGGCGTCGGGGCGAATCGTACCGGATCCAACATATAACAGCTTCGTAGACCAGTGTCTCATCCTCTACTTCCAGCTCTTCGCTCTCCACCAGCTCCAGCAGCTTGTCTTTGGGCAGTCGCAGGAAGTCTTCGGTCTTGCAGAGGGAGGTGAAGTTGGCCAGTGCCATCCTCCAGGAGAGCTCCAGCAGCCGCTCGCAGCAGTGGGCATCGGACAGCAACAGCATGTTCAAGCAATTCCCAGGGTAGAGATTCTTCTCCAGAAAGTCAGCCGAAGCATCCCGAATATCCTGAAACTGCAACATGTCCCCAGCCTCCAGCAAGGACTCCGCGTTCTCCTCGTTAATCAGCACCCGGGCCGAGTAGGCGTAGTCCAGCAGCAGCTCCAGCACCTCAGGGTGGAGGGAGTCATGAAAGTTGACTTCGGCGTCTCTGCTCTCCTTCAGGCCCCCGCTGAACATAGCGTCGAAGTAGCGGCTGCAGGAGGCCAGGACGGCCCGGTGGCAGTGGAAGGCCTGGTTCCCTGCTCGCAGCACCACGTCGGTAAAGAGGTGCCGCTTGCGGAGCAGGTTGAGGTGGGTGAGGAGGCTGTCGGCGTGGCCCGGTTTGTGGAAAAGGTGGATGTTCACGGAGCCAGAGCTCGAGCGGGATTTCCGGTTCTCGTGGCTGCTGACAGACATGGTGGTGAGGCTGCTCTGCAAGGGAAAAGCCGGAGAGTCAGCAGGCAAAGGCCGCCAGTGTGGTCACCGGGGCCCGGGACCAGCAGGGGTGCAGCCGGGGCCGCGCTGGAGGGTTGCCGTTGAGAGAAGCTAGCGGCGGCAGTACGGTACCCGATCGGTAACGGGAAGCTCGGGGGGGGGGGCGTCCCGCAGCGGCGGGGCTCGCCTAGCGCAGACCAAAGCGGGGCACCGGGCGGTCCGGAACCAAACGCCGGTGCAGGCGCAGGGCTCTGCCGGGCCCCACGTAGCACCGGGAGGGCGATGTGCGTTGCCGGTGCTGCCCGCGCCCACCCCTCCCCGCGATCCCGCAGCTCGCTCCGGGGCCGCCGCGCTCACCCGCCGCTCTGCCGCCGCGGCGGCGCAGCCAATCAGTGACCGCAACACACTCCGCGCGTTCTTTGTGAATGGGAGCCGGGGGCGGGCCTGCGCATGCGCCGCCCTTTAACCCCTTCCTGCCCTGCAGCGCCGTGTCCGTATCCCGCCCCGGAGCAGCTCCCCCGGGGGCAGGAGCAGAGCTCCCTCCCGCAGCAAGGCTTAGGCAGCAGTTAGCAGCCGAAAAGGGGACGGCAGAGCAGCTGTGACCGCTCATAAAGGCCGGCTGCGGCTTTGGTCACGGAGTCCCCCTGCCGCAAAGGGGCCATAAAAGCAGGAGCCGGGGCTCTGGGCTGGAATCAGCAGCTCATCTGCTAACGGCCTTTAGATCTCGGCTTGCTGACAAAGGGAGGTCACGGACAGAACAAACCATCCCTGCTCAGCAAATGTTTTCCTGCATGGGGAAAAGCAGGAACTGAGTTGGGCTGATGGCAGTAGCAGAAAAGAGCAGGGGGGGCGCGGGGGGAAGGGGTTTTTTCGTCTGGGGAGGATAGGGGTCTGCCCGCATAAGGGCTTGTGCTAAAAAGAGCGTGCGCCCCCCCAGGACAGTCAGCAGCAGCCACCATAGGTGCTTAAATATTATGTGTCAGTGGGGGCGAAAAGCACTCTACAGAAAAATACAACTTTCAGAACTTCTAAATTACCGGGTTTTGCTTTACCTTTGCACATTTCAGTTTGTCCTGCGCTTCACCAGCTGCGATTTAAAATCACCTCACAAGGAAGCAGATGAAGCAAACACATTTAGGCCAGTTTACAGCATCCTTCCTCTATGTTAAAATTAAAAGCACAGTTTAGAGTTTTACTAATTTGGCATCAAAGGGGTGTGTATTTGGGGTTATTTTAAATCACTATGGCTACACCTTGTCCCATGCTAAGCAGGAGAGCGTGTTCTAAAGGAATGGTTTAACGAGGTTAAGAATACAAAAAAGAGATGGAATCCGATTTCTTATTAAAAAACACCAAACACTAAATTGCAGCAGGAGCCACTGCAGCAGGTGACAGGACAGGGCAGTAGCTACAGCTCTCGCCCAAGAAGCAGCAGGACCTGGGTGTTCCGCTTGTTCGGGCACAAGACCCGCAGCGTGACTAGAGGAAAAACGAGAGTCTCTTGCAGATCACGCCTACCCACTCTCCATATTGTACCAAAACCTGTAAACCTGACACCAAATTCTGAGCAGAGTCAGTAAGGCGTCCTCTGGGGCACTTCACAGGGTGAAGGTCCAGATAAACAGCGAGAACAGGGCGAAGGATAAAGAGTATCGAGAACTCGCTCTGCTCTTTGAGCAGAGGCAAGAGATAGTTTCCCACGTCTGTGCCAAAAAAAACCAGCAACAACAACAAAAAAAAAATAGAGAGATCAAACCTCCTGGAAACACGGTGTGTGCTGTACTGCGTTGCAGGGAGCAGGAGCACTGCGCAGACTAAGCAGAACTGTTTTCAACAGATGCATTTCCATGACAGTTAGTCAGGTGCTCTGAATTATTTCAGGAGAAGGAAGGCTGACAACAGACAGGGAGCTGCAGCTAACGCAGCACAAAGGTTTTCTGTCACTCAGGCACTGTTCGGAGCTTTCTAGAACCAGATAAAGAACATTTGCCCAGTTATCAGAAGGAATGATCACTCAAGGCCACCTTTGAAGCATTCATCTTGTTTATTACTGGCACCGCCTAGAAATACAACTGTAAAACTCATCTTGGCATTGGTTTAATTGGTCCTCTGAAAGGTGATTAATAAATTTGCTGAGTCTTTGCGGTTTTCTTTTTAAAACAAAAAAAAAGTCTGTTGGCTGCTGCCAGAGCCTGGTGGAAGGGCTCCACCCGGTGGCATTCCGTAAAGGCACAGCTGGAGGCTCAGTGCTGCTTCTCCCTTACCCAGCAAGTCCCAACTTCCAGTATTTCTCCTTAAATGAGCAACACAGACTAGAAGAAAGCTTTGCAAGGCACTGCTTACAGTTGCTACTTCTTCCCCCTCTCACCTCTAAAGAAACACAACCGTCACAAACAAAATAACTGCTTGCTCCTGTTTGCACTTAGGGGATCTGCTCTGGGCTCAAACACTACAATACCTGACGGAGAAACTTCCACAATATAGGTCACCTCCCTGGTTCAGATGAGGCACCAAGCACCGAGCCCAGAGCTCGAACTCGCAGGATCTGTCCCTTAGAAGTTTTGTGTGACAGAACTGTGGCCGTTTCTCTGCCTAACGCTGACTTTGTGCTCTTTGAAGTGACAGCAAAGACTGGTGGGTTGCATTTGTCTTTTGGGACAGAGGAAGGAAGGATGGATGGAATTGACTTTCTTCCCCTGTATTTTACCAGTCCTAGGAGACTTCTTGATTTTCAGGGGATTTGCCTGAAAGATTTCTCTGATAAAGAGTAATAAAAATTGTTAACTGTAAACAATCCTCTCTGTAATAGACATCTTGACTACAATCCCAATTACAGGATGCATGAAATTACAATCATCGACACCCAGGCAAGTTAAAATACACCCTGCCTCACTAAAGGTGTTTTTACCATGTAAAAATTGGGCTCCTGAAGCTTAATTATGGTTTACACAGCTTCAGAATTTCCTCCTCTAGATGCTTGGTAGATACCAATCAGGGAAGATATAGTCCCCAGGAGACCTACTAACCATGGAGGAAAGCGTCCAGCCCAAAGAAATCCCGGAGGCAGCCAGTGGATTGCGTTGGAGAGATCTGCCACGTCTGTGAGGATGCTCAAAACTTCAGTCTTCACTTGGGCTTTCATTTCCTTTCGACTCAGAGACGAAGATGTGCTGTTAGAAGCAAGAGTAACATTAGCAATAGCCCAACACGTAATAATAATTAGTGATAGCTCACAAATGAGAACAGATCTATTTGGGTTAAATTAGCTGTAGAGCCAAGGCGGGAAATCATACCACTTGTGCTGCCTCAGCTTTCTTCTTAACTGGAACAAGATTCTCAGGGATCTGAAAACAAGACAACAGAGTTATTTCTCCTATAGCATCAAAGGGGAGGTGTTTTTTTTTTTTTCTCTAGCATCAACTGCATCCGTGAGGAAGAGCACCCTTCTGCAGCCGAGAGGGTCCTTCATTTTAGCCTGATTACAGGGAACACAGTTCATTCCCCGTCCGTCTCCTTCCCACCGCAGACTGCAGCACCCCAGCCAGCCTTACCGCAGGATGCCCAGGAGCAGGGAGAAGGCCCAGAGTGCCATGCTCAGAGTCCACCACTTCTGAGAGCCGACATGGATGATGCCAGCGTCAGCCGCCCACGCGATGTGCTCGCAGGGGTAGTAGAGCTGGTTGGCCAGGTTGCACAGCACCGACAGCCCCCGCACCAGGCCGTCCTCGTCCTGCGAGGAGCACGGGGGACACATGTCGGCGCCTGCGGCGCAGCGCGGCACAGCCAGGGAGCCTGCCGGTGCAGCCCGTGCCCCACACTCACCTTGGGGCCCAGCCCGTAGCCGCAGCTGTAGCTGAGCATGGCGAAGTCGTCGAAGAGGCGTAGAGCCGTGCGGCAGGCGCTCAGCTGGGCCGACACGGCCAGGAGGCTCCCGGGCAGCCCGGCCGGCTGGGCCTGCAGCCCGGCCAGCGCCCCGCCCGCCAGCTGACAGCCATAGCAGAGCGCACGGACCTGCGGAGGCACAGGCCGGTGAGAGCCCGGCCGTACCGGCAGGCACAGGGGCCCGCCGGGCCGCTCCCTCCACTCACCACCCGGTCGCGACCGCGATAGGTCTCCAGCACGGCGGCTAGGCCGTTGAGCGCTCCCGCCGCCATAGCAACGCTTCCGGGATGTGACATCACAGGGCGGGGCTCACGGGGCCTGTTTGGAGCTGGAGCGGGGCTCGCCGGAAAGGTGGCGGAGCCGTCGCCATGGCGACGCGCCCGGTGGCTGTAGAAGCGCGGCCGCGGCCTCCCGCCTCCTCGGCCATGGCGGGCAGCGCCGTGCCGGCGATCCCGGCGCCCCTCACGGGCCTTCCCTTCCTGAAGGCATCCCATCTTCAGCTGGGGGCTGAGCGCTGGGCGCCGGGAAGCGCCCCTCAGCCATTTTCTCACACCCAGTTCCCCCCTTTCTGAGGGGTTTACAGGCCGGCGCCGGCCCCGCCGCCCTGCAGCGGGCGGGTGCTGAGCCCGGCTGGGGGTGACGGCGGGGAAACCTGCTCGGAAACTCGCCTGGCGTTTCCAGAGAGGCCCCTGCAGCCGGTGGCCCCGGCTGTTTCCCCAGAGTCACGTGTCCGCAGGCAGGCAGACCCCCGCATCCGTGTCCTCGCCTCAGCGACGAGGGAGAGCTTTCCCTGTCCCCACACCCCGCTTCAGAGAACCCCCCTGCCCACGGCCGAGAAATGGAAGGATAACATTCCTTGTGGAGACAGAAAATAAGGCTCCCTCCATCCGTCTACACCGTCTCATACCCAACAGGCGAGATCCAGCCTGCTGCCAGGCCATGGCGCTCACACAGGGGTGAGCTGTTTGACAGACCGGTCTGTCCCCACAGACCTTCCCTGCAGGCCTTGGTGCTGTGCAGGCTTCCTGGGCACCGGGTGGGTTCGGTGGCTCGGCTCAGAGTCACACTGACTACTTGGATATTTTGCTTTCTCTTTTTATAGCTGAGTAACTCGAGCTGATGCTCATAAAACAGGTTAATAGCACTAACTAGAGCCACTCACCGGCCAAGCTTTTGCTGCGCACCCCTTCCAGCTGTCTTCTACGCTTGCTGTATCCTCAGATGCTGCAGGTTTCACACCAGAGCCGCATGGCTTCTGATGCACCGCGTCCACGTTCCACAGTGTTGTGGCTCACCTTACTGCAAGCTGGTGTCAATTGCTTTGCCATTTTGTTATACGAAATAGATTCAGTAGTACTAAAATGCAAAAAGAACAGCTCCCTCGAGACTGCAGCTTCAATATCATTAGTATTTCCTTACAAGGGTAAATAGAGCATTTTTAGAAATAACACCGTTTCCCCTTCTGGCTGTTTGGCAGGATGTGTTCCCGCTATTACAGGGGATGGACAGTCCTATTACCACACTTCTTACCAAGCACAGTTTAAGGGTGAATGGAATCCACCTGCAAAGCCAAGTGGAAAGGTAACAGCACGATTTTGGGGAGGACCAAGACACAGTTAAAAGGCAGCACATCCCCATGTTGAATTCTGGCCTGAAAGGGGTGGGATCTGTGCAAGTGAAAACCAGATAGATGGAAAGACAGAGAGGGGAAACAAAGGGATTATGCTTTAAGTGGCTGTTCCGTAGCTCTCTTGGCTTCCCTTCAGCACGTCTCCTGTTAAATTTGGGGATCCCAGAAGCAGTGGATCTATGAGCAAGCAGAAGCATGCCTGTGGTGCCCCAGACAAGAAGACACACAGGTATCAGCAGGAGAATCTGGTGGGCACCCCAGGAACTGCTCTTTCTGATGAGCATTGCTAGTTAAGCAGCTCATATCTGATATCCTGCAGTGTCTATGACAAGGAACGTGCTGCCTCCCAGATGCACCGCACGAACCTGCAGCTGGGGGATGGTTGCACCAGATTCTCCACCTTGACTCTGGAGCTCTTCCCAGTGCACAATCCAGGTAGGGTGACGTCTGTGACACAGAGGCAATGTGTACAGACCGCTACTGAGGTTTATAATGAGCTGAACAGTAGGTTTTATCGCTTGATTTTAGTGGTAGAATTGTAGATAAAGATATAATGCTTTCAAACAATATGTATATAATTTTATATTTTTAATGCTTTATAGTTTTTATGTACTCAGCATCAGTGTCATCACTGTGAGGCTCTGTTTCATCCTCACTCTGCTTCCCTGGGAGGTTGAATAGCTGTATTCATTCCTGTGCTCTGTTGCATGAGGAGAAGCTGCTGTAGCTATCAATTGTTCAGAGACTGGAGTTCTTTGACATCCTTCACTCTTGCTTTTGCCAGAGCCTGTAACTACTGCCCGTCTAAACAAATATGCTTCATCCATCCCCAGAGGTCATGACGACCCTAAGAGAAATCAAGCATTGGCAAGAAATACTACTACACAGCTCTCCTACCCAGAGGTCTGTTCCCAGCTTTGCTGTGCGGGTGTTTCTCTGGTGGAGACCCTTTCTTCTTTTACATACACTACTCTGGCACCTAAAGCCGATGCTCTTGTCTGTGCAGGGTGTAATGTGCAATAGGGCTACAGCCTGTTTCTGTTAAAGCAGCTCTTGTGTTCTCCAGACTGACAGGTGGAACCTCGCACCGAAGCCTGACTTGCTACTTCAGAAACATCGAAGCAACGTCTGCTTGGGAGATGAGCATTCAGGCTCCCATTTCTTCAGCACCATGCAGCAGCCGGACTATCAGCTGCCTCGCCAGAGCCGGAGGGTGATGGCAGACAGCAAGAGCCACCGCGAGAGCACATCCCCTTCAACTATCACAGTAAGGCCACATTGCTCAGACTGTCATGGTGCCAGATGAAGCCTGCTGAGGTGCTCTTAGCTCTGCGCAAGGGACAGCAATGCCTGGTGCTCTGGGAAAGGAGGCAGCCCAGACATCTCGGGTTGGAGGTGGCAGAAAGGCACTGGTATCTTCAGTAAAATGAGACTGTTACCCCAAAACCACACAGAACAGCTGTGCTCAGCCCCATGCCTGCTGCTGCTGGTTGTCACAGCGGCTCCTCATCTCAGGCACTTTCACCTCCCCAAATGACATCTCACTTACCAGCCGCTTTGATGCCTGTGCTAGCCATAGGCATTCACTGCCATCATACAGCAATGTTTAGCGTGTTCAGGTGACGTGGATGATTTCTGGGACATGAAAGAGTGGCTTGATCTTTCTCCCTTGCTACATTTGTTTTTAGAAGGATTTGTTTTAGAGGATTTTGATCAAAAGCTGTGCTTATGCAACCTCAGGAAGGGATGTGGTTAGAGCTGGTCATGAAAGGCATTAAGAAAATCCTCCTCTGACATTGCCTCCTGTTTCTGATAGCCAGTACTCTGCAGCTACGAGAGAGGTCCCTTCGTGCCATGTATCTGTTTTTAAGCCATTTGTTTTACTAAATGTAGAACAGATCACAGTTGAATTGATCTTTTCCTTGGCCCCAGACTTCTGGAGCAGGTCCATAACTAGCATATAGAGTGATATTTCTGTAACTGCCATGTGAATTTCTTCATTTACTTCCTCACCCTGAGAATTGTTTTCTGTCTGGGCAAAGGTTTTCAGCAAAGTGCTGATGGGAAAGCCTGTCTTTTCCTCTTGTTAATGGAAATGCATGCAGATCTGTGACTGCAAGTCAAACTGCAAAGCTTTTCTGATGTTGCCTCCTAATTTACTGGCTTGAATTTACTTTTTATTTCAATTCCATCTGTCAGCAGATGAAAGTTCTGTCACAACCATGCAGGCCACGCTGGTCCCACACAGACAGCAGAAACAAGGACTCTCCAAAGACATGCTACAGCAGGTACAGCCTTAATAGGCTTGGATTTACCACGGGGCATCTTGGGGAAGCGGGATTATAACAAGCAAAGCCGTAGCCTCCCCATTAACATCATCAGTTTTGGCGTGTGCTCTTGAGCTACTGGAGATGGAACAGCCTTGCATCAAATCCTGTCTGCCTCCAGTCTCAAGTAAATGCTCTGTGGGGAGCAGGGTCGTAGCTGAGAAAAATCTTTGAAGGGAGAGGAAGGACAGGAAACCAAATCCTGAAGCCAAGAAACATCAGAGGGAGGGGGAAGGTGATTCTGGTCCCCCATGGAGGGTTGGAGGAGGAAAATTGGCATGGCTAGAGGCATCCAGCCAGGGTAAAAGTCTCTTTGCACCACAGCAGAGAAGGCTGTGCGTCTGCCAGAGAGAGAGGATGCAGGCAGGCACAGACTGCAGCTGCCCAGCGGGGTGACCCCTCAGGTAGCGACACGGGGCTCAGATATAAGGGGTTGCCAAGTTCCATTTTACCACCTGCCTCTTCCCCAGCCCTGTCCCCTGTGCTGAAAGCTTTTCTCTCTCCTCAGATCAAATGCTTACACCTGGGGCTACCCTGGAGAGCACAGGACCTCTTCAGGACTGAGCAGAAAGATGAGTTCGTGCCCAAGTCCAGAGGCCCAGCAGAAATCCAAAAGGCAAACTCCCAAGTGAGCTGCATCCCCCTGGGGACCCTGAAAGCATACTGTCCGCAGAGGAAAGTGCTCTTCACACCATGATGTTCTTCTCCCTTTGTCGGTGACTGCCCAGTACTTCCTGCACTGTGCACTGCCTACACGTCGTGTTACATGTTACCCATCCCGGTGCTCCGCTCTTGGCCTGTCTGTGTGTTATTATGGGGAACATTTATTTCTCAGATTGAATGAGGACACAAGAAGGTGTTGTGACAGTGAGAATAAACACTGGGAGATTAGCCCAAAGGCATGGGTGACACATCTCTCTGGATTGCAAGACCCACAGAGTACCTGTGGGCAGGCACTGGGGCAGGAGGAAGCAGGTGGGGTAGAGGCAAGCTCAGAGAAAGGGTGAGAGATCAGAAGCAAAGTGAGAGGCACTGTCAGGGCTGTGTGTGGGCTGGAATATTCCCTTATTATCTGTTTGGATGTTGGTGTCAAGGCCTGAAACCAAAGGTCAGTGAACAGTAGGGCAGAGAGGTAGCTCTCCCCAGCTTATGATGAGTGGGCTGTTTTCCTAGAGGTGAGCCGTGTATTTTTGTAGAGTTGATAACCCACGTGAGTCTCCTGAATGCTGAGCTTGCACTAACTCTGTCTAGGCTATAGGTATTTTAAAGCGGGACCGGTGTGGGCCAGTCAACCCCCTCCCTGGGGGAGCCGAGTGAGCAGGGTTAGCTGCTGCCTTGTCGCCGCTGCCACTTCACAAGCTCTTCTCAGCCTTTTGATGCAGATGGGCTTGATTCACCATGCACCAAAGCATTTGAGCAGGGTTACTAAACCATTTCCAATTGTTGCAGTTTGTGTGTGAGCAGTGGCCGGGCCCACAATCCCCCTGTGCTTTCCTCTTGGGATTTGACTCTACATCCCTCGGGAAAGGGACGGTCTTTGCTCCACGTGTACTTCAAAGAAGCCACGTACTCAAGTCTTGCAAGAGCACACAGGCACCTCACGTCAGTATCTTATGCCGGTACATTGCAAACACCTCGATTTAAACACCTTGATTGCTTCATTTGCTGTAATAACAGGGAGTTGCATCTGCTACCAGTTTGCCCCATTATTTTTATGTGACCCTGAAGTGGCATTGTCACCTGTGCTACCATGGAAACAGGCACGGTTCACTGGGGATAAATGGTGAACATCACCCTTTTGGTGGAACCAGCTGTCTGGGGAGGTGTTGCTGGGAGGACCCTGTGGTTATTCACTTTCTTTTTCATGTGGATTTTGATGCAACTTCAGATACAGAAAGTACAACTGGCTTTTGGGGTAAGGGTCTTTGCTTTCTAAGCTCCTCTCCCACCCCTTCCAGCAATGCCCCAGGAATGCCTGAACTGGGAAGGCCAAACAGTTTTTCTTTGATTCCCCCAGCTATGTGAAATCCGCCAGCACGGTTGGTGGTGCGTGACACCCCTCCCTGCCGATGGAGCCACCAGCACGTACCAGTTGCACGTCGACAGTGTCTGTGACTCAGAGATAAGATGAAGTCATGTTATTTCTCAACTGTTTTAAAAAACACGTCACTCGCCTCCACGGCCCCATCCTTGGCACGGCATTGGCCTCCCGCACATGAGGTTGATGCTAAAGCATCACTGCAAAACAGCGTCTCGGTCCAGCCTGGGGGAAGATTAGGCCTGCAGGGTTGGGCCAGGTTGAAGCAGGGATAAATTAGGAGATCTCGGTGTAGCCTTTGCTCTTTCCTCCCCTGCCTCGAGGGCTGCACAGCCGCCTGTCCCGCTCACCTCGGCCCAGGCGGGGACCAGCCTCCTGGAGCTGCCGTATAAGCAGGGCCAGCAGCAATGCAGCCCCCGGGGCGTGTGCGGAGCTTGGCGGTGGAGCTGGAGGATGGGCGAGCGTGGGGTGCCTATGGCAGCGGGGAGCTGTTGCATGGCCGGGTGCAGCTGGAGCTACGCGGCGCGCTGCGGCTACGGGCGCTGGAGGTGTGCGCTCGCGGACGTGCCGTCGCACACTGGCTGGAGAGCCGCAGCGTGGGTATCAACACTGTCTACCATGACTACACAGCCTACCAGACTTTCCTGTATCGCCGCTGCCAGCTCATCCCTGGTAAGGCTGGGGTATGGGGGTGGTTCTCCGCTCCAGGGCGCTGGGTTGGGACCCCCTTGGGCTGCAGGCATCCCCTCAGGGTGAACCTCTGCCCTGATGGGTGCTTGCCAACCCAAGCAGGGTTGTCCCTCTTGGACACCCTCTTGCAACCTTTGCCGAGGGTTTCTCTGCTGCTGGTTTCTAGGAGGCTGCCTGCAAACTTGGGGCTGGTGAGCACAAAAAGAGTTGTGGCTTTTGTTCTGTTTGCCCAGGGAAGTGCAAACAGAAGTGTCTGTTCGCAAGTGTGGAAAGAGCACTTAGTAGTTCAGTAAATATTTGTTTTCAGTTTCCTGATGCTGGGGCCACATGCCCAGCTGGCAGGTTGCTTAGATCTACTGCAAGAGGACAAGCCACTTGAATTCTTTGTGTGGTTAGGATGAAATGATACAAAGCCAAGGGACAGGGGACATCTCAGTTGTCCATCAGCTCATTAACTCTGTCTTTTCTTATGAAAGTGTATGTCTTTTATCCTCCCCTCCAATGATCGTGTTACAGTCATGGCTCTGTGGCTCTTTCTTCCTCTTTCCCTGCTTCTGATGGCCTTGTTATTGCCTGTGACACAGTGCTATAGGCCACCCAGCCCTGGAGATGGCCATAGGACTTCACTCATGCTGAGGGCATTTAATTGTGTTAGTGGCCAAGAGCAACCCAGAAAGTGGTGCCAGCCCTAGCTGGCAAATGTAGAGGCTGCAGGAAGAAACTGGAGTGATGGAAAGAGGATGTGAGCTGCCTTCCTGGAGGTGTTCTTGTCTCTGGACTGCACTGGGGGGGTCATATTCTCTATTTCTGGATGATTGTACCTTGCCATCTTCTCCAAACACCTGCATTAATCTGGTGTTTCTGTCTTTTGGCGGTGGCTCTTCCGTGCTGTGCCTAAGGATGGCCCCTTTGCAGCTACAGCTGTGCTAAGTGCCCTGATTACAAATAAGGACATAGGAGAAGCCCTTGACCTGAACTCCAGCAGGGAAGGTCCTGAGCACTTGGTCGCTGCAGAGTTTGGACGGTGTCCACATTAGCTATAAGGTTACGGGGTGAGTTTTATTCCCCATTATCCCCACAGTGAACGTCTGTAGGGAAGCCACAAGCTGCTGTGAGCATGTTTGGATTCTGCTGCTGGGGTTGTGTACGATAGAAGCCCCTGGACCCATGTGGAGAAGGGTGCTTGGCCAGGGGCTGGAGGAACTGCACGAGCTGCTCGGCTTCACCAGCACCCTGCACTCCTCTAGCTTGGAGCTGATGGTTTCTGGCCCTTGCCTACTGCACGGGGATAGCTGAACTGGGCTCCCTGGGGAGCAGCAAGCTTCACCAGAACTTGCGGGCTGGGATTTCATTGTCTCTGTCCATATGCAGATTCCTTTTCTGCTTTGTGAGAGGGACACGGGCACGTGATCACAGGAGCATTTTAAGGGAGCGAAGGCTGTGGGCTGCAGCGGAGTGCTGTTCTGCAGCCAAAATCGCTTCCTTTGGATCCCGCTGGGTCCTGCTCTGCCCCGCTGTCCCCAACAGCAGCGTGAGGACCTTCCTGATGTCAGCTGGTGAGAAGCTGCTGAAAACGTGCCATCGTTGGAAGGTCCCTGTGACTGCTCCCTTCTTGTTGCTTCTCGATGAGATCAGCTGTGTCTGCGTGGTGTTTAAAAAATGCAGGTTTTGTCATGGTAACAAGGCAGTGCAGAGGAGGGAAGCTAGGCAGAGATAAGAGCCCTCCCTTCTGCTCTCCACTGAGCTGTGAGTTTATCTGCAGTTTCCTGGCAGGGTGGTAAGTGCTAGCACCGGGGTGCTGCGCTGTGAGACAAGAAAAAGGGTGAAAGAAGGATGTTCAGCCTGTGTGGCAGGGCCATTAAATGTATATTGTGTAATCATCTTGGATAGGGAGCAGGAAGAGAGGAAAAGATAGGGGTTTAATGGGCAAAGGGAAGGCAAGGAAGACCCTGGACTCTTCCGCATAAGGTGATGTAAGAGAGCCCTAGGAAACAAATGCTTTTTGTGCTGTGATCCCTTCTGTCCCAGGGTCCTGCAGCACTTCCCACAGGTGTTAAGTCCTGCCCCATTGAGAGACAAACATCTAGAAGCCATTTTATTTTTGTGGAGACATCCAGGAGAGTTATGGCACATGGGCTAAGAGCACATCGGGGCTCTTATTCCATTGTGGGGTGGCCCTTGATCAGCACCTTAGTCCTCCTACATAAGCAACACTCGCAAATTCGGCAGGGATGGAGCTTGTTCCTCAAGCTGGCAGCGTGCGCTTGTGCAAGGCTCTGCGTTGTCCCATCTTGTCCCAGTACTGGGTCAGGGTAGAGCTGCTGACTCGCCTTTTTACCTGCTGCATCCCCCTCTCTGGCTTTCCGGGGACCCTTGTGTGGCTCCAGGGTCAGTGGGGAGAAGCCACCGGGTCCCAGCAGCGGGTCAGGGAAGGAGAAGCCCCTTCTGAGCCGGGCAGGGTGTCAGCTCCTGTTGGGACCGGCTTAAGCCTGGCCAGACTCTAGGTGGGGCTGAAGAGTTGGAGATCTTTCCTGCACCGAGACTGGCCTGGGTTTTAGTTGGGTTTGGTCACGCAGGAGCATTCTTGAATGGAAAGCCCATGGCTGTGGTCCCACAGCCCCTGCACCTGGAGATCCCGGGAGAGAGGAGAGACTCTCTCCCGGCACTGGGGTCCCAAAGAGGTCAGAGAGGGGCTTCCCACCCCACGTGAAGGCAACGAGGGGTAGCTGTGGACATCTCGTGCAGCTTACACGGGAGGGAGGTTTGCAGAGATTCTCATCCCGTGGGCGTGGGCGAAGGCTGAGTCATGGGCTGAGGGGTGTATGTCCTGACAGGCGGGAGGAGGAAGGTGCCAAGCACAGGATGGAGCTACCTTGGCACGGCCGAGGCTCCAGCCCCTCTTGAGAGCCCCACCACCTCTAATGTCACTGTGCATCGCAGCGGGGACACCAGGCACCTTCCCAGAGCTGGTGTGACCCGTTAACTCGTGCTGTGACATGCCTGCCTTCCTTCTTTCCGTCTCCTGTTGCTGTCGGGCTCCCTTTACAGTGTTTGTGATGATTCACGTTTGCTTGTGGCAGCAAATGGTCGTGCACATAAAATAAAACACGGTCCCCTTCCCTTGGGGAGGGAGGCAGACAATTCCAGTTAGACTTTGGAGACAGCTAAAGCTTTGCAAGGCTTCAGCCCAGCTCATTTTCAGTGGCTGAGATCAACCCAATTCAGCACAGCAGGTCCTGCCCAGCATGGCTGGGAGCAACTCAAAAATCCTCAGATCTTTGGTGGCCAATTGCTGAGCAACATTTTTAATGTCTGTTTTGTCTTATCCCCAGCCCATGCCCAGGGTGGAGAGCTCTGGTGCTCTGCAAATGTGACAATCATGATTAAAGTGGAAGTTTCTAAAGCTGCATTAACCCTTGGGGGGGGCATAGACCCCTTTCTCCTCCCTTTTACAACATCTTGGGGTGCTGCTAATGGTGATGTCCACCCTGAGAATCACCAGTTCCCAGTTTTCAAGCTTTTACCGCAGCTGATGCTGCTGACAGAGCGAGTCCCCATGCCATGTCTGCCCACACAGGTGTAATTTGTCGCTGGGTTTTGGAGCGGCACCACACACACCCCAGTATGAGCTGGTAGAAAACCAGCGCTCGCCTGGTTAAAAAGCCCAGGGAAGATGTATTGCTTACTCTGTAATTGCACAAGCTGAATGGGAGCCAGTTCTTGATTTCTTAGAAATAACTGAAGCGATGTCCCAGACCAGTTTTCCCTTCGTTGCCAGTTGGCCCTGCCACGCTGCGCGAGAAGCCCAGATCCAGTCGCAGCCTGTCCCAACCCCTGGGAACCGCTCTTGGGAAAGGAAGGACGTGGATCCGCGTGTGGCCTTCGACCCTTGCCTGCGGGAAGTGGAATGAAAGGAGCTGCTGCTCCAAGTGAGAAATCCCACTGGCTGTGACCCTGGGAACGCGATTCTGGACGGTGCTGAGTCAAGGACGTGGATGGGACGGGACCGCAGGGTGGGAGCTGGAAGGAGGTTTGGGGGCGGGGGGCACTGAGCAACACGGCAGCAAACAGGGTGTTATCCACGGCAGGGCTGGCAGTGCTCAGCCCCGTCAACCACCCTGCTCCCGGACACCTTCCCGTAGGCTTGGGATGTCTCGGTGGCAGCATGGGGGTCGCAGGGTGGCCGGAGGAGCCGGGGACCCACGCTGGGATGGGAGCGACGCACCCCCACTGACCACCCCCCCCCCCCGGCCCGATCCCACGGGAGGCCCACGCAGCCCACGGCGTCGGGAAGAAGCGGGGCCGGCCCGCACATGCTCGTTCCCTTGTTTTGCAGGGCCCGGCGGGGCCGCCCCGCCCCGCCCCGCCCCGCCGG
>JAVKLA010000090.1:40725810-40747931 GCA_034782735.1 Sagittarius serpentarius
CGCCCCGCCCCGCCCCGCCGGGGCCGCCCCCGGGCGCGCCGGGCACTTAAAGCGTCGGCGGGATCGGGCTGCGCCACTGCTTGAAGAGTTTTCGCCATGATTTTCGAGCGCCTTAAACGTTTCTTGATCGTACTGGAGGGAAGGGAGCGGGACGCCCCCGTCGCCTTTAGCCCTGGGCAGGCGGTGTCGGGCCGCGTGGTGCTGGAGCTGGCGGCGGCGGCGCGGTTGGGAGCCCTGAGGCTGCGGGCGATGGGCGCTGCCCGCGTTCACTGGACCGAGTCCCGCAGCGCCGGCTCCAGCACCGCCTACACGCAGAGCTACAGCGACCAGGTGGAGTTTCTCAACCACCGGGACACGCTGCTGGCACCCCCAGGTACGGCACAGATTCCCCCCCTCCTCGGCGCGGTATCTGTTGGGTGCGGCACCCCCGGGGAGCTCCGATGCGCCGGTCGGCTGCAAGAGCTGGGGTGTGGGTGCACCGGAGACCCCAGGGGCTGAAATAACGGATGTGGGGGGCAGCCCGGGACACCACTGGGTGCTCCAGACACCCCAGCCAGCTGAAATCTGGGTGCCTGGGACACCCCGGCTGCTGGGTGCACAACATCTCAACCAGCTGAAATCTGGGTGCCTGGGGCAGCCTGGGACACCGCGGCTGCTGCGTGCATGACAGCCCAACCAGCTGAAATCTGGGTGTCTGGGAACACCCCGGCTGCTGGGTGTAGGACAACCCGACCAGCTGAAATCTGGGTGCCTTGGGACACGCTGGCTGCTGGGTGTAGGACACCCCAACCAGCTGAAATCTGGGTGCCTTGGGACACACTGGCTGCTGGGTGTAGGACACCCCAACCAGCTGAAATCTGGGTGTCTGGGAACACCCCGGCTGCTGGGTGCATGACACCCCGACCAGCTGAAATCTGGGTGTCTGGGGACACCCCGGCTGCTGGGTGCATGACACCCTGACCAGCTGAAATCTGGGTGTCTGGGGACACCCCGGCTGCTGGGTGCATGACACCCCGACCAGCTGAAATCTGGATGCCTTGGGACACGCTGGCTGCTGGGTGTAGGACACCCCGACCAGCTGAAATCTGGGTGCCTTGGGACATCCCGGCTGCTGGGTGTAGGACACCCCGACCAGCTGAAATCTGGCTGCCTTGGGACACCCCGGCTGCTGGGTGTAGGACACCCCGACCAGCTGAAATCTGGCTGCCTTGGGACACGCTGGCTGCTGGGTGTAGGACACCCCGACCAGCTGAAATCTGGGTGCATGGGGCAGCCTGGGACACCCCAGCTGCTGGGTGTTCCAGACACCCCGACCAGCTGAAATCTGGGTGTCTTGGGACACCCTGGCTGCTGGGTGCATGACACCCTAACGAGCTGAAATCTGGGTGCGTGGGGTGCCTTAGGGTCTGGGCACTCTGGGGTTTGGGTGCATAGCTCCCCTGCAGACGCCTCAAATGCTGAGTGCGCCCTGGGGTCCTTGGATGCACAGCCAGACCCTGCTGCTCTGCAGGTCACCCCGGTTAAGGACTGGCCCCACACAAGACTTCCCCTTTGCTGTGGGTGCTTCCTGGCAGGAAAGCAGCATTGGAAAACTCCTGCGGAGGTTCAGGAGCTTGCTTTGGGGTGGGGGGGGTTGAACTAGATGATCCCCAGAAGTCCCTTCCAACCCCAGCTGCTCTGTGCAATGCAGGCAGGATGGGGGTGCAGACCCTGGGGAGCATGGGGGGCTTGGCTGGCCACCTTTGCAGAGCTGCTCCTGGCTTGGCCGGGCACCTTTGGGCTCTCGTTCCCGAGCCGCAGTGCAGGGTGGCTGCAGGATGAAGCAAACCCACCTGGAGAAGCTGCCCAGCTCTCTGACGAGGTGCCCCTGGGTCCTGCGTGCCTGGAGACACGTGGAAAGCAGACAGTGCCCGGCCCCCATGGGGCATGCCAGGCTTTCATGTCACAGCTGTGTTAGTCCTGCTGCAGTTTAAGCCTGGAAGAAATATTGCTGTGCCATTGTGCTGCTCTTTTACTGTGTATTTTACATCTCTGCCACCCATTTGCCCAGGGAGGAAGTTCTGCAGGAGAGAGATAATAGCCTTAAATCTGTTTTGCCCACAGACAATGGTGAGGTCACCGTCCTGCAGGCAGGAAGGCATGAGTTCCCCTTCACCTTCCAGCTCCCCGAGTAAGTTGGCATTTTTTTGTTGCCTGAATGCAAAGGGGGAGAGGAGCTGCTTGGTGTGTGACACAGGTCCTGGGAGGGGGGATAGGGCACCTCAAAAATGAGATTCTTTCAGCAAAGCCCTTCTAAATTGTTTGTTGCTTGTGCACAGGACCCTGGCTACCTCCTTTGAGGGAAAGCACGGCAGCGTGCGCTACTGGGTGAAAGCCAAACTGCACAGACCCTGGTCGACAGTGAAGAAAGTGAAGAAGGAGTTCACTGTGATTGAGCCCATTGACATCAACACTCCTGCGCTGCTGGTGCGTTCCCCCTGCTCCACCTCAGGGCAGCGGCATCCAAAACTTCCTGGGAAGCCCATGGGGAAGGTGTCTGGCTCCCCTCCGGCATTACAATGCAGGCCTGATTTCCAGAGGGAGTGTTAACCCCCCTGTAACTTGTGCCCTCCAGCGTTACCTGGACTGGGCAGAGGTCATCTATGTCTCTTAGTTTTTTGGAAAGTTTAATGCATTGCAACAGCATCTTGCATCAGATACCTAAGGAGTTGCTGATGCTCCCTGGCAGGCTCTCAGTGCCAGGGATGTGCTTGCTTTGAGTTTTATCCTTTTGTACTAAATAGCTTAAATATTTCCCTTTCTCCAGGCTCCCCAGGCAGGTGCTAAGGAGAAACTTGCTCGTGCGTGGTACTGCAATCGTGGCCAGGTTTCTGTGACTGCCAAGATTGACCGAAAAGGCTACACCCCTGGTGAGACGATGTGCTGGTGCCCTTGAAGCTCTGCGGGCACTGGGGTAGACCCCAGCGGGAGGGGCTTTGGGGTCACTCTTGATTTCTGGCACAAAATCAGTCAGAAAGCTGAGCTTTAGTGTGCCCACCTGATGTGGGCAGCCTCCGCAGGACAGGCTTCTGCTAGATTAAACCTTGTGCCTGCAGTGCCGAGTAGCGTGACCGACCCTTGGTGATCCTATGCAGGAATTCCTCGAGGCAGGACCGGGCTCCGTCTCCCCTCCTCCAACATGTGCGTCTGTTTCGGTAGGTGAGGTCATCCCTATCTTTGCTGAGATCGACAACTGCACGAGCCGAGCGGTGGTGCCCAAGGCGGCCATCATCCAGACTCAGACCTTTATTGCTCGGGGCACCAAGAAGCAGAAGAAGTCGGTGGTGACCAGCATCATTGGTGACTCCATTGCAGCAGGGAAGCGGGAAGTGTGGCACGGGCGGGCGTTGAAGATCCCGCCAGTGGGTCCGTCCATCCTCCAGTGCCGCATCATCCAGGTGGAATACTCCCTGAAGGTGAGGGCCCTCACAGGGAGCATTGCAGGCGGCTCAACTCAGTCTTGAGCCTTCCCCTTCTCACCAGAGCTGTGCTCATTGTGCCCACTTTGGGCTGGTACAGAGATTTAGGGGCTGGTGATTTGTATGAGATCTTGGGTTCTCCCCATTGTGTGCTCTCCCCATTGCCCCTCATGCACAGCACAAGGGCTCGTGCAGGAGCATTTGAATCTCCCTTTGCAGCCCGCTGCAAGAATTTCCTCTTGGCCAGCTCAAGCCAGTGCTCTGTGGACATATCTGCCCCTCCAGACTGGGAAAACACCACCAGCTAAGCTTCCCTGCTGTCTCCTGTCTCTGCAGGTTTGTGTGGATATTCCTGGGACGTCCAAGCTGCTCCTTGAACTGCCACTTGTCATTGGAACGATCCCGCTGCATCCATTCGGGAGCCGCACATCCAGCGTCAGCAGCCAATACAGCGTCAACCTGGACTGGCTGAGCACTATCCCGGAGCAGCCAGAGGGTGAGTGTCTCCCTCGCCCCAGGATCTGTCTGGGTGCTGCAAACCCCCTTGGTCAACCCGCTCTGGATAGCAAGGGTCAGAGCAAGTTCTCAACCGTGCCTTTTACTCCAGGACCAGCTTTTGCTGTTTTACTTAACTTTTTCGTTGGGGTGCTGCACCTCCTGGGTTCCTTTCCCAGGGAAATGGGAGGGTTTGGGAAATAGTGGATTTGGAGCCCTTTTACCTGCATGCCTCCCATTAATGGAGAGTGTTTCCTATTCCCTGATGGTTCTCTTCCCTCTTCAGCTCCCCCTGAATACTCGGCGGTTGTGTCCAGCCTGGAGGCCGAGCAGAGCCTGGCTCCGCCGTGCAGCAGTGAACTTGGTGGCATCCTGGAAGGTCCCTTCTTCGCCTACATCCAGGAGTTTCGCTTCCGACCCCCTCCACTGTATTCGGAGGTAACAAATCCCCCTGGGCTGGGAGGACTGGTGGAGGTGGCTGGGAGGTACCTGCTGCTGAGGTTTTTGACTCTAAACTTGGCTTTGCAGATTGATCCAAACCCCGCTTCAGACAACATCCGTCCACGCTGCATGACCTGTTGAGAGAAGCGCATCGGATGCCATTGACAGCGTGGCGATCCCTTGGGATGAAAGCTTGCACCCTCGCAGCACTTCAGTCTGGAAATGGGGACGTGGTGGCTGTGAGACCAGAGCTCCTGCAGTGCTGAGACCCCAGCTCCACTCACTGCCCTCGACTACTCGTCATGACTGTCCTACGGACTGACACCAAGCGTGGTGGTGTGGACTTGTGCATGGTAGGAGAACACGTGAAGGCCCGTGATGTGGAGCAGCTCCGTGTGTGGTTGGGCAGGACATGGAGTGTTAATAACTGCCCCAGGATTTGGGGGTTCAAAGGGGGGATATTTGCTGTCCCTTTGCCTGCAGTGGCTGTGCTCTGGCAACTCCTGTCACAGAAAACAGGAGCTTGGAGGTGTCTGTCAGGATTACTAGAGAATAACGTTGCTCAAATTTGAGTCCTGTGGTGATGCAGGTGCAGCCCTTCTCCTGCAGTAGCTCACCAGGATTGCAGTTCCCTAAGAAAGTAAAAGGCCTTTTTCTGGCCAGATGAAGCAGAGACTTTGTCCACTGCTGATAATCTTTGGCATGAGCCTAGTGATGCCTGCAGGGGGAATGGTTTGAGCTAGTCTACCAAAACTGTAAAGGCTTCCATGGGCTGTTACCAGGACAGAAGGCTTGGGGGATGAATTTATGATCTGTGGCAGCATTTTGGTGCTGTTTACCCAGAACAGGAGAGCTGGTTCCTGTGTGTCGGCACCAAACCTGCACAATGTGCTGATGCCTCCCCTGCGATGGGGCTGAAACCAACCCCCAAACTGCGGTACCGCCACAGGGGTGTCGGAGCTGTGGCTCTGGCATCTCCCTGGTGACCAAGGAGATGAGAAGGAAACCTGGTCCGAGGCTGGTGGCAGCCACAAATGCTGATGGGAGATGTGGAGTTGAAATGAGTCCTTCAGGGCCAAGAGCCCTGCTCAGGACAGGCTTGATCCTGCACCTGTAGGGGGTCGGTGGCCCTGGTGTGGTGAGGACACAGCAGCAACCTGTGCTCACTGGTGTGGGAACTGGTGAGCTGGGTGTTGTAGCAAGGATTGCTTGAGCGTAGGTGCTAGGGGCTGACCCCGCTCGCTCCAGCATGACCTGAGCAGAGTTTGGGTGCTGAGGACCTTTGCATTCCCTCACTGAGACAATCCTGCCCGCGAGGCTCTTCCCCATGCACAACCAAAGCCAAGCATGCCTTAGCCTCCATGCTGGGGCCACGCTCTGCTCGCTGGGGATTGCTCAGATGATTTAATTTTTTTTTTTTTGTATCTGTGAACACTTTTGTAATGACCACTCTTGTCTCTATTCTTTTTGTATGACTTTTTGTTGGGGAACTTTTGTTTGAAATAAATTCTTTAAACCCAGATGTTGCCGGGATATTTTTCTGTTGGTCTCTTTCTGCTTCCCACTGCCTGGAGCCGTGCAGCTCATGTGGCTTGTCGGGATGCAGAAGTGGGAGTGCCCCTTCATCGCCCCGCAGGCACCCAGCTCCACATGGCACCCAGGTCTCGCTCTGCACTGGGATTAACTGGATTGGTCCCCTGTGCTCAGAACCCTGCTGCCCTGCCTGGATGTTGGGCTCCCCTGGCGAGTGTTGAGAGCAGTGCTCTGTGCCGTGCCTCCAGCTCCTCCACCTCCGTGCAGGTTTGGCCCTTTTCCCATCACCGATTTAGCAGGGCTGCAAGCGATCCTGTTGTATTTTTCCACACTTGCTTCCTATTTGTGTCTGGACTGTCGGCAGACAGACATGCCTGGCAGGGACCCGGCAGGTCCAACTGGGAACCGGGACTTTCCTGCAGTGGCTCAGTCATTCCTGAGAAAGGTTGGGATCAGCCCCACACTGTGCTGCCTGGGAATGGCTGCTGCCGTGCAGGAAGAGCAGGAAGGCTCCTTCACCTGCTTCCTTGGGTTGGGATTTGGGTTTTAACAGCATTTCTGTGCTCTGCATCTCTGCTGAGCACAGCAAATCTTGGCACGGGCAAAGCAGGGCTGGAGTCAGGGCTTTAGTTATGTCTTCCACAGCCTGTGCTGTTTAAAAATATTGCCACTGGAATGTGGTTCCCCCCCACACACACTTCTGTTGTTTTGTTTGCTGAGCTGCTCCATGGCTGCATCGGAGCATGTGCACCTGTGGTGGGCCAGGCGCTTGGCCACAGCCCAGCGAGGTAACTCGTCCCCGTATTTGCCTGCAAGAGCCTGGTGCTCATGCAACCTTTATTCAAATCTGATTTTTATTTGGCATCCCCAGCCACACTGAGTAATCTTCCTTGGAAGGGAATTAATCAGCCTCATGGTGAATTTGTTTGCATCCTTTTTCAGGGACATGCATGCCCAGATGCGCTGCTCACAGCGCTGGTAGCTGGTGCTGCGTGGCCTTGTCGTTCAGCCATGCTGGGGCTTTTTGGTGATGTCAGAGAGAGCATGAACCACAGTGCTGCAACCCCCTGGTTAAAGATGCCCCCGAGGGAAACCCTGTGATCAGCACCCCCGGGGCCGGCATGCAGCCAACCTCCGCCATGCCGCAGCGCGGCACAAGGGAACCATTCTATGCTGCCAAACACCAAGCGGCAGAGATGGCCAGGGGCTGCTGGTCAGACCCTGATCATCTGCCCCAGCTGCACAAGGGGCTGTTTATTCCCAGGGCCAGAGGGGCAGGAGAGCTGTTGAGCACCCCGTCTGTCCCCCTGCACTTTTCTGGGAAAGCACGTCATGCCGTGACAGTGACAGCCACGGGGACAGGCTATACCGGGCTGGGGAATCCAATGCTAGTGGGTGCTGCTCCCAGTCCCCATGGGGGAGGGATCTTTCCAGTAGGAATTCTTGCAAATGCCTCCATGTTTTTCTCATAAAGCCGGACAGTAGTGCAGCGAGGCAGGGGGCACGGCTGGTCTGGGTCTCTTGCCAGCAAAGGGCTGTGCTCCTGAATCCTGGAGGGTCTAAAAATACCTCATCTGGATAGTTGGAGCCGGCGTGAGCCGTGGACCCCCCCGCCCTGGGCAGTGCTTTTGCAACTGCTGGTAGTGCCACTGGTGCTCCGTCCAACCTTCTGCTGTTTATCTTTGCTGGTTCCAAAGTCCATACTGGACAGCTTGAGCTGTTCTCCTGTTTATTGGCAGGGGGTGGCGGGGGTTGGGGCACGTGGGATCTCCCTGGGGGTCTGCTGAGCCCGGACAGCCCCATGCCACGTGCAGCGATGCCAGCCGTGGCATGGAGACCCAAAGCCGGGCAGGAGGCACGTTACGCAATTACAGTGCCGGGAGTATTTATATCTCTTGGCCCTGCATGTTGGAAAATGCTTCCCAGACCACCCAGCAAAATCTGCTCCTCTTGAGGGGCATGGAAACACCCCCACCACCCCACCCTCCCCCCTCAGCTTTGCTCCTCTCTCTTTTCCTTTTTGCCCTTCAGTCCCAAAAATGTGTGGGACCGCTCTGCTCTGGGTGCTGGGACCCCACACCCCTGCAGCTCACAGCCCTGCAGGGTGCCAGGACCCTCCTGCTGCAGCTCATAGCTCTGCAGCCCCTTTCTGCAGTGCACTGGGGGGCTGCTCCTTCCCCCCCAGCTCTCCCCGTCTCCAGAGGATGCTCAGTCCCAGCACGGCAGCCATGGCCTTTGCTCGAGGATGTTGTCCTCTGGTGACGGGGTTCAGTGGCGGGGGGCCAGAGCGGCTGTGCCGCAGGGAGGGTGACACGCGAAGCTCGTGGCCGTCCCGGCACTGGCAGGGACAGAATGTGCCGGCGCAGCCTTGCGAGAGCCAGGGATTAGCTGCACGCCTGCTGCCTCCTGGCCCGGGCGCCCATCCACCTCCCAAAACAAGCGCCTGTCTTCCCCCATTCCAGCTGGGCTGAGCCCCACGGGGTGCAGCTCACCCCAAAACACCTACCATGGGGGCACCGGGGGCTGGTCTGTTTGCAGGAGGGGTGGTCGGTGAAAATAAATCTGGATTTTTGCCTGAATGGGGATGCCCTGCTCCGCCTCCACGCTGGGGACGGGGTCGATCGGCTGCCCAGCTTCAGCATCTTTGCAGACGGTGGGATGCTGGGCTCGCACCCTGGGGAGCAGCAAGTCCATGCTGATAGGTGCTCCAGAGCACAGGGACCTGCTTGTCCCCAGGTTATGGGACCTGTGCTGTGCCTGGAGCACCTTGGGGAGACATGTTCAGTCCCTGGCAGCTTTGGTTTTGCTCCAGCCCCTGGCACTGCAAAAGCACCAGGGCTGTGAACGGCACAGCTTAACCCTGGCAGCATCTCCAGGGTTCCCCTTCACATGGCAATGCCAGAGCTCTTCCGGGGCACCGGGAAGCAGCCATGCACCCCAACATGCCGGGGCGGCATTGCAGCTGTCCTCCACCCGCTGACTCAGCCACCTGTTTGCTGGAGCTGCTCCCACCCACGGAAACCGCAGGCAAAGTCCCTGCATCACTGCACTGGGGCTTTCTGTGCTGGCTCGACAGGAATCGCAGCTTTTTCCCAGAGCAGCGGCCAGGCCGGTGCAGGCAGCGAGCCCCTCCGGGTGCAGGGGAAGACTGCAGAGAAACCAGGGTCAGTTTATGCCAAAAAAACAGGGTCTGGAGCAGCCGGATGGATGTGTTGCATGTGCCATGTGTTCCGTCCCCTGGGAGCATCGTGGTGGTGCGAGCGGGCATCATGGGGCTCACCGAGACACCTCACAAGCCCCAATGGCGGCAGCGGGTGCTACCAGTGCTGGTGCAGGGTTTGCCGCAGGGCTGGCTGTTGCCACAGGCTGTGGGACACAAACCACCACCTTTATTCACTATATCAAACCCAACCTCTTGTTTCTGTGGGGCCGACCCCCCCGCCATTTGGGGTCCCTCACTGTGGGCCTGCCCGGCCTCTGCCACAGTCACTGCTCCCTCCCTCAGGCAATGGAAAATTTTTATGACTTTTTGACTTTTATCCAGTTGTTTGGGAGCAAGGAAGGAGCCGGGTGCTGCGCACAAACATGTCTATGTATAAACAGCAGGGACTGTGCGGGGGGATGGAGCCGCCAGCACCGGGTGCCAGCAGGGACCCTCCCCACCGAGCTGGGCGTCCCCGCTTCTACCAGGACCCCAGTGCGGCGTCCCGGGATCGGTAACTCAGAGCCATCCCCATGGGGGATGCAAACAATTTGGTTTTGTTCAAAAAAACACCACCACTAAATAAAATCCCCACACACGCACCCGCCCCGAGTCATCCGGCGGCGCGTGATGTATTGGCACACAAACAGGGCACGTGGGGATGGTGCTGGCCCAGCTGGGGATGCGGCCCGGCTCCCAGCCCGGCCCTGCATGCCGGGCTGGGATCTGCGGGTGACACAGCCGTGCACCGTGCCAGGGACATGGCACGATAGGACTTTGCTCCCAGCATCACTCCCCACCCTGACCATGTTTGCCATCGCTGCCGGGCAGTACTTCGCAAGTCATGCAGAAACCCCTGTCTGGTTTGGAGTGCCTGTCCCCTGCCACGACTTGGGGGACGCAGTGCGGTGGCATCCCGTGCCTTGACCACTGCATCTCCCCACAGCTAAAACCTTGCTCCCACGGGGCATTTGGCACCAGGGAGGATGTGAGCGGCACTGCCACCCTGGTGCTGGTGGGCTGCTTTAGCTGCTGGTGGGGACACAGCTGTCCCCTGCCGAGATGGGAGGACTGGGCAGCCGTCACCCCTGCTCCTCCCCGTCCCCCACCATGTTGGCCCCGCTCCCAGGGCAGTTCCTACAATGGAGCAACCCTGCGGCTCCGATCCCCCCATCTGCTCCCCAGTCTCAAAGCCTCCAGAAACAGGGTCATGCTCCTTTTTTTCTTCCCCTTTTCCCCCCACCCCTGCAAGAAGCAGCAGTTTCAAGCTGGTTTCAGGAAAAAAACGTTGAGCCAAGCCCCGTTTGGAGGAGAGGAAGGCTCTGAGCCAGCTTGCAGGGATGCCCACGCATCACCAGGAGTTTGCAATTAAACCAACCTCGTTAGCAAGCCTGCACCCAATTACTTTTAAATGCAAGGTTTTATGTGGAGCAGGGAGAAGGATTTTCCTGCTGAGCAGCTGTGTAAATGCCACCATATCCCGGCATGACAATGGAGGCAGCGATAGCTCGGGGAGGGGGGGGGTCCCAGCCGGTTGGAGGTGGCTGTGGCTGGGAGGGCAGCCACGGCTCCATCAGACAGTCCTGGGAGGCCCCGAGCTGGTTCACTCCGCTTTCCTGGCGGTTTTGTGTGTGAAAAAAATGAGGGAAAGTCAATCTGCTTGTAAAGAGCTGGTAAACATGAAGAGAGCAGAGCAGAGCGGGGCGGGGGGAGGGCATTGCTCTTAGTCCTGTATTTATTGCTCCAAAGCTCAGCTGGTTGCTTGCTCCAGGATCAGCCCTTTCCTTGCATGCACAGATGGGGATTTGCTGCAAAAATGGGATTTTTGGGGGGTTCTCTGGTTCCTACTGAGGCAGCTATCCTTAGTTCAACCCCGGCTGCCTGCTTGAGCAAAATATGTTTACGCTGCAAACCTCTGGACGGCTCCGCTGCCAAGTGGGCAGGGGAACGTGTGTGCTGATAAGGGCGCCGAGTCCTTTCCTTCCAGATCACCCGATAGCCGGGGAAGTGCATGGAGGCGGTCGCCTAGCTGCCAACACCCTTATTTTATGATTTCTTTTATTATTATTTTAAAGTTCTGGTTGAAAAAAAAAAATTCAGTAGCTGTGGTTTTGCTGTGCCAGGCTGCTGCCAAAGCCTGGAAAGCTTCGGCCATGCCAGAGGCTGAGCTGCCCCTGGGGCTGCTGGCCCTGAGAGCAGCCATCCGAAAACATTAAAACTGCAGAAAGAAAATATTTCCTGCCATCACCCGGGCATTAC
This sequence comes from Sagittarius serpentarius, assembly GCA_034782735.1. Taxonomy (NCBI): domain Eukaryota; kingdom Metazoa; phylum Chordata; class Aves; order Accipitriformes; family Sagittariidae; genus Sagittarius; species Sagittarius serpentarius. The sequence continues at coordinate 40,737,199 of JAVKLA010000090.1, forward strand.
TCAAATGGCAGAGGGAGAAGATGGTTTCTAACCGCTTCTCCCAGCTCGCGTGCCGTGGCACGCAGCATCCCAGTGGGATTTTGCAGTGATCCGAGCACCCAGTGCAGCCCCGCAGAGGATGGGGTGGCTCTGAGCCCCTCTCTGTGGGGAAAAAAACATTAAATATTCAATTTTGATGCAGCTTCAAGTCATTTTCCATTCTCGGGTTTGGAAATAACACTCTTCCGGGTGAAGCTGTTGCAGCAAGCGAGCTCAGCCTGACGCGAGCAGGAAAGAGCCGGGGGTGCTGGGCGGCCGCGGACCCTGTTTGCAAAGTAAAACTGCAGTTGTTGTTGTTGTGACACCCGTATGGTTGCGAAATGCCGGCGCTGAAATACCCGTGACTTTCAAAACAAGCCGAGCCCAGCTGTGGCCAGCGGCCATCTGTCCAGCTGTGGTCCCTGCAGCCCCTTCCCTGCTGCACAGGCACAGCTGGGATGCCTGTGCCAGCAATGCTGGGGGCGGGGGGCAGGTTTTGGGGGCAAGAACCCCAAAAGCTTTTCTTAGGGAGGAAAAGCAAAAATTCCCCAGCTACAGAGGTTTTTCTACCCTGAGGATCTGCTGGGCATCCCAGCCACGGGGGTTTTGCAAGGCTGGGGGGGTGATGAGCCACCTGCCCCTGGGTGAGATACAGCCCTTGAATTCTGCTTTAATAATAATAATAATAATAATAATAATAATATCCTAGGGATCAGTTTGTTTGCTTAGAGATTAAGTCAAAGCAGCTCCTGAATGGGTCACCTAATCCCCCCGGGAGCGGGTGGCATTGTGTAGGTGGTGGCAGCAGTGGCTTTTTGCCAGGTAAATAATCCTCCTCCCTGCCACAGCTCATGGTCGGGCTGGGCTCAAGCACCTCGCTGGCGTTGGCCCTTCTCTGGTCTGGGGCTCGGGGAGGGAGAAAGAGCTGGAAGAGGGAAGGACGGACAAGGGAAGGGGCTGCAAGAAGGGCAGATGAGGGAAGGGATTGCAGGGTTGCAACCTTCTCAGCTGCCCATGCTAAAACCAGGCTGTTGATCTGCGGGGCTGTGTTTCCCCGAAGCTGAGAAACAGGTTAAACTCCTCAACCTGGGAGCAAAATCCCAGCCCGGACATGCAGGGATGGACCTCGCCTTCCCCAAGGGCTTGGACCCCCCAAGAGCTGATGTTTATGGGGCTGTAGCAAACCCCTCTAGCCATTTTATGGTTTTCCTCTGGTGCCAGCTGAGCTTGCATCCCCCAAAGTCAGGGAGCCCAAAGCAAATCCCCAGGCTCCGAGCATCTTCCTGCAGCTCCGGCTGGCTGCACCGCGTGCTTCCTCGGGATGCAGCGCTGAATTTTCCACTTAGCAAGAGCAAGCAGAGGCAGCAGGGGGTAAATCCACCCCTGCATGCCCCGGTGCCATTTGATTTTGGGGACACGTCACCAGAAGCCTGTGGGAATAGGGAGGGAATAGGGGGAAGGATGCAGAGCGCTTGCCCCGGCAAACGGCACCTTCACCCACGGCGTTTGGGCAGCGCTGGCACCGGCGGGTGTAAACAACTGTACAGAAATAGTCAGCGTATCAGGCAATATAAAAAGGCATTGCAGGACATAATCAGATATCCCCTAAAAATAAAAGGCAGCAGATCTTAACTTAGCTGCTTGTAAAGGTGTCGGGGTACATGTGTGCAGATGGCTGGGGCTGCTCCACTCTGCTCACCCAGGAAGACCCCAAAGCCGGGGGGGACTCCACAGCTCAGGGTGCCTTTGGGATCAATGCCCATCCGGCCATGCTCCTGCCATCCCCCTGCGCTGGGCTGAGCCTTTTTTTGCCCCGTTGCAATGGCCTTTTGCTGCTTACCCTGGAGCTGTCCTAGGAGTCCCCCACTCGGTGTAATGAGTTGCCTGTTCTCAGGCTGTGGGTGGCTGTGTAACTGAGTGTAACCGATGCCCTGCGGTGCGTCTGGGTCCTGTACGGGGTCGGATCCAGATGGAGGAGCCGGGAAGGTCATGTCCTGGCTGCAAAAGCTGGCCCAGCAGCTGTCCTTGGGTCGCTGGGCTGAGATTGGCTCCCAGAGACTCATTTAGAAAACAGTCCTGTGAAATTTAAACTAATTAGAAAGTCCTGAGCCAGTCGCTTGCACTAATTGGCAAGGCCAGCTTAATTAATTTTCCCCAGCACATTGCCTGTGGGCCCTGCGCAGCACAGTGTTCCCAGCAGAGAACCGGCCAACTCAGGACACGTGTGGGAAAGGATGCGCGGGGCTGTCGGTGGGGATGGGGCTGACCCTGAAGGTATTGGGGGGGACATGAGTGGGTGGGATGGATGCACGGAGGGTGACCCCATGGGGGCTATGAGGACGTCTCCCATCCCCCCGTCTCCCCAGGGTGTTAAAAACACGCAGCAAGCGGGACTGGCTGTCCTGGCATGAACTTCTTCCATGAACAAGAATGATTAACTGGCGGCGGCGCTGGCCTGGGGCCGGGCGCTGTGTTTACCGCTGCCGCCCAGCCATGCCGAGCCATGACGCCAGTGCTGCTTCCTTCACCGCTCCAGCCCCAAAAACAGGCTGTAAACAGGGGCCGGCGCTGAAACCTGAGTGTGTGCTCAGGCCAAGCCGGTAACCGAATACTTCCTCCGCGTGTGACTGGCCTGGTGCGTTCCGACGGCGAGCCCACCATCGCCCAAATCCCAGTAAAATCCCTAAATCTGATCTCTCTGGCTGGGTTTCTGGGCCAGGAGGATGCTGGATCCCCAGCCTCCAGCCGATCCCCAGGGTTTTGGGGTGCTGGAGAGCAAGGATGGAGGCTACCGGTGATGCAGGGGCCCATGGGGTGACATGTGGTGGGGAGGGAAAGATGAATTTGCTCTGCCGGGAGGTGGGGAAGCACCGTGGGGATGCGGGGCTGGTGCCACCTCGTGGCTCCGCCAGCAGCTGAGATCCCCCGGCCACGCGGTGCCGGACACCGGTGGGGCATGGCGGTGGTGGACACTGTGACAGGGCGGTCCTGCACGCACACAGCTGGCCGGGACCCCCTGCCATGGGAATGACAACATGGCAGCCATCCCCGGAGAGCCGGGAAGAGCCATAAATCCCAGCCCACCCATGGCTGGGGGAGGTTGTGTGGGGGAACCCTCCAAAACACAACCATGTGCTGGCCCGGCCGTGCTCCGCGGTGCATTACCTCCAGTGAGCATCAGAGTGGTTTCTACCTGTGCATGCTGGTGCTGCAACCTTAATTTTGGTGAAATCCCGTGCAAAACGCGACTGGGGCTAAAGGCAGCAGCCAAGAGGCTGAGCTGTACACCGGCGGCTGCAGCAGAGGCACCATGGCTGCGCTGGCACCGCCTTTCCCCAGACTTCCTCGTGCTACTAACCCCATTTTTTTTTTTCCTTTTTATTTTTTGCACTCTCAGCAAGTAAACGATGACACCTCCAGCCCCTGTGCGCAGGGCAGACAAAACCACAAACCGCTCTTCGTCTTCAGCAGCGTCTCCGGTTCTGCCCCAGATAAGGCAGGAGGCGGTGGCGCGGCCCCATGCCAGGGTGCTGGGGGGGCCCTGCCTGCCCCGGGTCACCCCCAGTCCCAGCCCCGCTGCCTGGCTGCGTCCTCTGCAGTGCTGTGGATCGCCCTTGACTCTAAATCCTTGCTGTAATCTGCCTGGTCAGGCAAGGGAAGCCAGCTCAGCCCTGCCGCTTCGTGCATATTTTTTTTTTGTCTTTGCTTCCCCCCCCCCCCCATTTTTAATTTTTGTATATTTTTAAATTTTTGCACTTTTTTTTATTTTTGCACAATTTTTATTTTTTGCACATTCTTTATTTTTTGCAAGTAGCCAGAATTTGGTGCTGGGGCTGTTTGTGACCCGATCCTGCTGGGGTGATGCTGGCCCCAGCTGCGGCAGGCGTGCAGGAGGCAGACGGCTGGCATGAAGCTCTGCCTCTCCTCGCGATCCAGCCAAAGGAATAACCCTCAGCCCCGGCTGGACCCTGCAACCGCCTTCCCTCATTATTTATCGTCAATGAAAGGTTGAGGCTGGGAAGTGTGCGGCCGGATCCTGGCCCTACGCAACGCTGCATCTGGAGGCATCACCTTCTGTGTCCTGGAAACCAGAAAACCCTCTGAAAGTGCCAGTGCAACCATGAACCCACGGAGTGGGTGCTTGGCATCCCGCATGGGTGCTTGGCATCCCATGGGACCCCCCCTCCTTGTCCCCCTCCTGCCATCCATGCCTGCTGCCCCAGCCTAGTGATGGCTACAGCACCAGCTTCTCCAGCGATGGGTCCCATCCTTCCTCATCCCTGATGATGATGGGTTTGTCGGAGATGAGCAGGGCAATGGGGACCAGCAGCTGGTGCAGTCCCTGCCTTTCCTCCTCTTCCTCCCCCTCCGCCTCCTCCTCCTCCTCCTCCTCCTCCTCCTCCTCCTCCTCGCTGGGTGGGTGGCCAGTGCAGCAGGTGCTGCCAGGCGGTATAAATCCCACTTGGCTCAGCACCTCCTGCTTGCGGTAGGTGAACGGCAGCTCCTTCTTGCAGGCCAGCGGGCACACTACTGCCAGTTCGCTGGCCACGTGGCCGGGCTGCGGCGTGCCAGGCTGTGTGCCAGCGTCAGTCATCTCCTTGCTGGGATTCGGCTCTGGTATCAGCAGTTCGGCCGGGCTGAACCTCTCCGAGGGCTCCAGGAAGCCTGGCCGGGGCTGGCCCTAAGGGTCGGATGTGTTTGGGGTGGGAACATCCCATACCAGGGCTGTGCATGGGTGCCTGCCAGGGTGCAGGATCCAGCCCCTCCTGCACCTTGCATCTCACCTGGCTCATTTCGCTGACACAGAACTGGATGGCTTTGCTGCCCACGGGCTTGGGCAGGGGTGGGAAGAGGAGGCGGCGAGCCCTGGAGAGGGGATGGTTGGTGAGAGGGTGGGTAATGGGGAAGGTAGAGGGGGTTGGCGAGGGTGGGGGTGAGGGTGCTGCCGTCACCTCTTTTTGCTCAGCTGGTAGACGGTGGCCACGGCGGGAAGAGCAAGCGAGATGCCCAGGTACTTCAGGTTGGATTTCCACGCTGCTCCCTGGGGACCTGGGGATGGGCACAGCTAGGTGGTGGCATTTCTGTCCCCAGCACCCCGTGTGGGACACGGGAGTTGTTTTGGGGTGAGGGTGAGCACTCCATGGAGAGCACCCCATGGGGATCGCAGAGGGGACGGGGCCTCCAGCTGTTACCCAGCGCCTTGGTCTGGAAGTGCCACCAAGTGCCACAGGTCCCCCCGCTCTCCAACGTCACCTCCCAAACGCCCACCCTGTAGGCTGTGCCGGGCCGTAGGTTTTGGAGGGTGTAGTGTGACGCCGTGGCGTCCGTTTCACCATCTGGGCAAACAACAACGAGCAGGCAGTAGTCCAGCAACAGCCTGCAGGTTGCAGGCGTCACCCTCCTCCTGCCCCACGGGGATGGAGGGGGTCCCACTCACAGGTCACGTCGTCCCCTTCAGCTGCGTGGCAGATGAGGTACTTGGCCAGTGCCCCAGGACAGGCGGTACGGGGGGACGGGCTCCACTGGAGGATGACGGCAGCATCCCCGGCGCTGGCATTGATGCGGATGGGCACGGCCAGCGAGGCTGCGTGTGATGGTGAGGGAGTGCAAAAAAAATGGGGGAGCATTTTGGGAACCCCCCCTTTTTGCAGTTAAACTGGGCACAGACGCTCCATGTTTCCGTACGTACCATTGCTGGCATAGTGGTGCTGCAGGGCGAAGGTGGACCAGCCCTGTGCTGGGGCCCAGCCGTGCACAGCAAGGCGGTAACACGCAGGCCCTTCCAGTGCTCCTGGGGCAGGAACCGGGGATGCCAGTTAAACCTCCATCAGGATCCGGCCCCAGGTGAGGGGGATGGGCAGGGGGCTTGGGGTGCTCCCTTGCCTCTCTCCACATGGATGCTCTTGGCAGGGAAATCCCGTTGGATGCAAACGCCCCGTTTCAGGGCTCCTGGCAGCGGCTGCTGCTCGAAGCAATAGACAAAGCCAGGGCTTGGTGCTTCCCACCGCGCCGTCAAAGTGCTGCCAGCCACGCTGACATCCTTGAAGCTGAGATCTGGGATGAAACAGGGGGTGTGAGGGATGGCTGGGAAAATAACGCCCTCGAGGCTGCTGGGGAGCTCGGTCCTTCTGCGGGGCAGGTACCTGCGCGCTGCTCTGCTGGCACACGGAGCTGCTGTGCTGGCCCTGGCCCCGCAGCGTTGACTGCCGTCAGCAGGATTTCGTACTCAGCCCCAGAGAGGGTCAGGTTGTAGGCTGTCACCGCTGTCCCCAGCACCACGGTGTCCTCCTCGGCCGGCTTGGCGCAGCGGCACGCCGGCATGCGGGCACGCAGCATGTAGGTAACGTCCCCTTGCTCCTCAGGGGCTTGCTGGTGGAGGGAGAGGGAGCGGCTCGGGGAATGAAATGGTGGGGGAGCACCCAGGAGGGACCCCAGGGGATGCTGCCGTACCTGCCAGCCCAGCCTCAGCACCCGCTGCCCGTCTCTTCCCAGTTTTCCCAGCTGGTAGCTCAGCGCTGGGCTCGCCAGGATTTCTGCGAGAGGGATGAGCCCGGCTGGGCTATCGGCATTTTCGGGAGCTGTTGGGACCCCACCCACCTCCTCTCCTCTTCCTCACCCTCGGGAACAAAGATGGAGCTGCTCCAGTCACTCCAGTAGCTGCTCCAGTGGTGGGGCTTGTGCCTGAGCTGGACCTCAAAGGCGCCGTCCTCCGCCAGGGTGCAGGTCACTAGAGTGGGGTGGCAGGGTCAGGCAGGGGGTGACCCCTGCTTTTGACCAGCTTTTGGCCATTGCGGGGTGCTGGGGGGCCGGGGGAGAGCGCAGGGCAGAGCCCCCAGCAGGACCTGGGAGCACCCCCAGGAGATGCTTGTCCTCTGCATCCCCACAGGCTAAACCAACCTGAATCATCCTCATCCATCACCGACTCGCACGTCACCTGCAGAGAGAACCGGGAATGGAGGCACCCATCCAGTAAAACCAGTATGTTACTGGGACGTGAAAGCAAATGCTGCCCTGTGTCCCCTGAACATCCCAGGGGCTGGGAGAGTCAAACGGGGTGCAGGGGACATGGTGGCCAGGATGGTCCCCTCAGCCGGGGTACCATGGCTTTGTCCCCAGGACACCCTGGGCAGCAATCGAGAGGGGTGGGGGATCCCTGGCTGCGGGGGGTTTTGCCGGGGACAAGCATCCAGATTTCATCCATCATCATCATTAATATAATCTGGGGTTTTGCCTGTGTAATCCCTGTGAATCGCGGCCTGATCATGTTATGGGCGGCAGCGGGATCCTCTGGCCAGGAGGACAGGGCAAAGCCGATAACACCATGCAAGATGGGACGTGGATGAGTTTCGGGAGGAGACAGGGGTGTCACTGAGCCCCCACGCTAATCAGGCTGCCTGGGCTGCCATGAAGCTACTGACCATCCCATCAGTCACCGCCAGCTCCGGCAAATGGTGTTTTTACCTGTGTCCAGCCGTCATCACCCATCCTCCGGAAGCGAGCCTCCTGCTGCAGCAGCTGGCCCCCACGGTGGCACGGCAGCCGCGGCACCCGCAGCCGCAGCTGGCCACCGGTCTTGGTGAAGGGCATCCGGGCGGGTGGTGGATCCAGCTTGACTGTAAAGACACAGTGGTCTCGTGGTTATCGGTGCCGGTGCTGGCACCCGGCCTTGCCCCGCCAGCACTTACCGGCCTCGTTGAGATACAGTGTGAGATTCGGGGTCCTGTGGAGGTGGTCCCCCCAGCGTGCCTCCACCCAGGCTGTGGCATTGGTGAGGACGTAGACGTGGTGATGCTTCAGGGTGTACGTTGTCCTTGTGCCCGCCTCAAACTGCTGGCACAGCCGGGGCATCACGTAGCTGGGGTGGAGAGCAGGCACAAGGTCGAATCCGGATGGGGCAGTGCTCGCCCTCCAGGTGGGCTTGGGACATGGAGGGCACAAGTCCCCATGTGTCCCCATGTGTCCCGGTCAGGACACATCCCATGGGCTCCCCAGGATGTGGTGCTCATCCCCACCGCGGTGCCTGACTCACCAGAGTGTCAGGAGGTAGGAGGTGTTGCCAGCGGGGCCACGGGGTGGCCAGGAGCAGAGGAACGAGCGGGAGCCACATTGCTTCCAGCAGGAGAAGCCAGGGGCCATGGCGGTGCCTGCAGGAGAGGGCAGCAGCTGGGGGCTCCTGCACCCCAAACCCCGGCGGGTTGGGCAAGGCTGAGATGGAACAGCGGCGTAGCTGTTGCCTGATCACCGTGTTGCTGGCCCAGGGGATCAGAGGAGCTGTGCGGGTGATTCTCACGCGAAAACCCACCATGCCCCCCCCGCCCCGGGATGTGGTGCTGGCCGGTGCTGCTCGTCCTGGCTCCTGCCCGCTGCCAGTGGGGATTCACCCAGCTTTACTCTGTCCCCGTCATTTTGAGCGAGCATGTCCACTGCAGCAACAGCTCCTCGGGACTCATCGCCCCCAGATCATTCATTGAAAGTCTTCTGAATTTATCTCTCATCTCCCGGTGCCGCAGGAGCACTTACCACCCCGCGCCAGCACCGCCAGCACTGCCAGCAGCCACCCCAGCATCGGCCACTCAGGGTGTCCCACGCCGGATCTGGGGCTCTGCTGCCCTTCCTGGCTGCCCGCTCTCTCGGCACCCGGTGGGTGCCCCCCCCCAGCTCGGTGGCAGCCCCCGTGCTTGGTGCAGCTCCCCGTGCCCGGCGTTTCCCCTTCTGCTAAAAGCTTGCCGAAGAGTGGCTGTTCCCAGTCAGGGCAGAGGGTGAGGCGTGACTGCATGCCTCACTTTTACCAAAAGCAAAAGAGAAAGCAACAAAAATATCCCCCTTTTCTGCCTGCACGCCTGCTGGGACTCAGCCAAACCCTGCCTTGCCTGCACCGCATGCCCCAGCCGCACCGCGTGCTCTGGCCCGGCGAGAAGCACAAGGTAAGCAAAAGAGATGTCTTGGGGTTTTGGGGGTTTCTGGCTTTTTTTTTGCAAACTTCGGGGCATGTTTTGGATCCCCTGCCCGTAACTGGGCAAATCTCCAGTGGCTGCTCCAAGGTTGGGGTTGTTTGGGTTTTCGGCAGCTTGTGTGTGTGCCTGCAGGTGTGTATGCGCACAGCTCTCGCCGAAACCAGGCTCCTGTGCCCATCCAGGCTCCTGTGCCCATCCCCGGCACAACTTGTCCCATGCGGCCACGAACAAAGCCCCAGTGAGGCAGGAGAGAATGATGTCATTGGAACACTAGCAACCGCGTGACGGGGTGGGTGACCCCGGGACGGTGGAGCTGGGTGGCACCGAGGGCTGTGCACAGAGTCCCCTTGTTCCCACAGAAAGTGTCCCCTTGTGTGGCTTTTGCTCAGGGCCGGAGGGCGGCAGTGGTGGGAGCGTCCCTGCACCAGGACGGCACTGCTGGGACCCTTCTGTCCCGCTGTGGGTGGGGGCACAGAGGGTCCCCTGGCACCTCCTGCCCTCCTGCCTCACTGTGTGCCCTCTCCTGCCCACCCGGGTTGGGGTACACACCAAGCTGTGCCATGCCAAACTGAGCTGTGCCAGGCTTTGCCGTGCCACAACATACAGCAGGACTGGGCTGGTCTATGCTGTGCCATGCTAAACTGGGCCAGGCCATGCCGTACCATGCCACGCCAGGCTGTGCCATGCTGGACCATGCCATGCCAGACTGGGCTGTGCCATGCCGTGCCGTGCTGGACTGCACCAGGCTGTAAGGACCATGCTGCGCCAGGCCAGCCACAGGACAGACCTGGGCTGGCCCACACTGAGCTAGAGGGTCTGTTCCCACCCTGTAGCCTGCTGTGCCAGCCCCAGGCTGTGCTGGGCTGGGCTGGGCTGTACCGAGCCAGGCAAACTGTGCTAGCCCCATGCTATGCTATGCCATGCCAGCCCCAGGCCATCCTGTGCCGTGCTGTTCTAGCCCTGTGCTGCGCTGTGCCATGCCGTGCCAGACCCTGCCATGCTGGGCTGTACCAAGCCAGGAATACTGTGCCAGTCTTGGGCTGTCCCGTTCCGTGCTACGCCAGCCCCATGCCATGCTATCCTGTGCTGTCATGCTGTTCCAGCCCTGTGGCATGCTGTGCCGTGCTGTGACGTGCCATGGCAGACCCTGCTGTGGTGGGCTGTACCGAGCCAGGCAGACTGTGCCAGCCCTGTGGCAGCCCCATGTCATGCTGTGCCGTGCCAGCCCCATGCTGTGCCAGCTCTATGCTATGCCATGCTGTGCTGTGCCGTGTCGGCCCTGTGCTGTCCCGTGCTGTGCCATGCCAGCTCTGTGCCGTGCCACGCTGGGCTGGGCTCTACTGAGCCAGGCAGACGGTGCCAGCCCCGTGCTGTGCCATGCCATGCCGTGTCATGCCGTGCCGTGCCGTGCTGTGCCGTGCCAGACCCTGCCATGCTGGGCTGTACCGAGCAAGGCAGACTGTGGCGTGCCAGCCCCACACCATGCTGTGCCGTGCCAGCCCCGTGCTGTGCCAGCTCTGTGCCGTGCCGTGCCGTGCCCTGCCACGGCAGACCCTGCCGTGCCGGGCTGTACCGAGCCAGGCAGACTGTGCCAGCGCCGGACCGTGCCCTGCCACGGCAGCCCCATGTCATGCCGTGCCAGCCCCGGCCTCGGTTCTGATGCGCGTCTGGTGACGCGGCGGGGCCGCTGGGCGGCGCACCGGGCGCACCGGGCGGCGGCGGCGGGGCGGACCGGGCGCACCGGGCGGAGCGGGCGCAGCG
>JAVKLA010000090.1:40757432-40801288 GCA_034782735.1 Sagittarius serpentarius
CCCATGTGGTGACATGACCTGAGCCTGGGTGAGAGTCCCCAGGGTGCCCCGGGGTGGGTGGGAGGGGCCCAGTCCCCTGTAGGCAGCCATGGGCAGGGCTGCAGGGGAGCAAAGTTGGGGGGCAAAGGGCTCACTCACTCTTTGGCAGTGGGGCTGGGGCAGTGTTGGGGGCTGCTGCATAAATGGAGGGCTACCCTAGGTGTCCGGCTACAACGCCAGGCTTGACCTGGGCAGGCAGGTGGGACACGTCCCCAAGGAGGGGGACAGGCAGCACTGCTGGCCCTGGGAGAGGTGCAGTGAGCACCCGCTGCGCCCACCGGGTGTGGGTGGTGGAGTCTGGCACCTCCATCCAGCAGATCTGGGGTGTTGTAGCTGGCCCAGGCAGAAAACCCTTCCACGGCTTTATGTAAAAAAGGTGTTTAAGACCATGCAGAGGCAGAGGGGAGATACTCCTCTTGTCAATGTCTTTTAATATTACTGTGGGCTGGCACAAAGCAACACGGTTGCTTAGCAAATGAATCCATCCAGCACTGATCCCATTCCAGAAAGGTGCCTGCTTCACCTGGGTGGGCTGTGGGAATTACTGCTGCCAGTGCACGAGGATGGGCAAGGGGGGCCCTTAATAAATAAGAAGAGGCATTGGATGGGGTTTTCCAGCCTGGGGTAGCCGAGCCGGGGGGTGCCCTGGGAGAGGTGTGTAATTGGAGAGATAATCTAGGCAGTCATCTGTCTCCAGCTGAGCATGATGAGGCTGTAATTCTCATGAAGGGCAGAGGATTTGCTCTTCTGTCATCGGTATTCCTAGAATCCACGTCGAGAATCGGTCTGGCCTATTTTACAGCAGGCAGAAAGCATATGATGTTATTTAGTGGGATTAAGAGGTCTGAGGGATCCTAGTTTCCTGCGGACATTGCTAAGATGGCCGGCACGGGGCAGGACAGCCAGTGGTTCAATGGCTGACGGGGCTCTTCTTCTCCGTGGATGCTGCCCGTGGTTGTTCACACCTCACGCACCACAGAAAAACGTGCCAGCAGACGTAACCGGTACCATTTTCTACACGTTCATGGGAAACTGCGGCACAGGGACGTGCAGGGATGCAAACCAGGGTGCGGGGCTGTTTCTTCAGGCTGTTCTCTTGCAGTGCAAAGAAATAAGTAAGTCTATACCCAACTCGTTATCCCATGATTCCCTGCGAGAATTTGGGATTTTGCTCTTGGGAGGTGCCCAGCACGTTGCTCAGTGCTCCGGGGTAGGTTAATAAAAGCATCTGCAGCGCCAGGCTTTCGGCTGGGGTGGGACGAGGGGCCAGAGCAGCTCAGCAGAGCGATGCCGGGTGCCTGGTGGGGTTGCGAAGATGTGGTGGGGTTGTGCATGGCCCGTACCAGGCAGCGTGTTGCATTTTACCATCTAGATCCCGGTCCACAGACTCCCCCACCCCAGCCTCTCCCGTCCCAGCCTCCATCCCGGGAGGCAGCCGAGTTCAGTGGCATCACAAGTCATGGAGGAGAAATGTCATGGAGAAACTTGGGATGCAGCTGCTTGGTTCAGTGACTTTCGACGTTAAACACAAACTTATCCCACTGGAAACCAATTTTTCCAGGACGTGGTGATCCGTGGCACTTCCCCAAATCTCCAGGCACGTGAGCGCTGTGTGCCCATTTGGGGGATATGGAGGAAAAATGTCGTACGCAGCCACGCAAAGAAGGGAGCCGGGAGCGCCGACTCATGCTCTTAATCATGCGGCCGGGAGCGGAGCCGCCTGCTTGCCTTTTGAGACTGCGCCCGCTCCCTTATCAGCCTGACCCTGCCCTCGCAGCCACACTGCTCCCACCACCCTGCACCCGCTTTGCCCCAGACTGCTGCCTTTGTGCCTGGTATTCACCTGCCGGCAGCGCCCAGCACCAGGCTGGCATCTGATCCACGATGCTCTACTGTCCTGGGAAGTTTTAGGGGTTGGATACTGCAGGAGAGGAGTGGGATGCTGCAGTCCCTCCGTGCATTTCCCGGTAATGGCCCTGCCTATGGCCGGGTGGTTTAGCATGACCCTCGGTATTGCACGGTGCTGACTCCTTGCCACGCAATGCCGCTCGCCCGGATCCTGGCAGAGCCATTTGCTGGTTAGAGACAGCAGTGTTGTGCGGCGTGGCTGGATCCTGCCCTTCCCGCAGCTCCGAGAAGGCAGCCTGCAGGAAGCTGCCAGATTTTGCTCCGTCTCCTGCCTGTGGGCATCCTGGCCATGCCGTGCCGAGGCCGGGTGCTGGTGTGGGTGCCAGCAGGCAGTGGGAGGTACCAGTTCCTCCTCGAAGGCAGCCTCGGGATGGGTGACACATTATTTTGCTCCAGGCTTCAGGGTCACACCGGCTGTTATACACATTCCGCATCCTTTGAAATAGGTGCCGGACGGCAACGGCAATGCCGAGGCTGAGGCAGCCTCAGCATGAGCAGCGCGGGAGATGCTGACGGTGATTTTCCACTCCATTTTTGGTGCCAAATGTGCAATTAGGTGATGGAGACAGAGAGGACAGCGGCTCTAGCTTCTGCCTTCAGGGCTTGGCAGCTCGTCTCTACCCCGAGCCTTGTTTCTAGCCCAAGGTTTCCGTGCCATGAAGGATGAGAACCAGCTGTAGACGACACATCAGGCGGGGGGTTAAAGTGGCGCAAGATGGTTGCGGAGCTGAGGGTGGAGCGCGCGGAAACAGGAAACGTCGGCCTCCCTCTGTGTCACCATTACTGGAACTTGCTTCGTTAAAGGTTTGTTTTCACTTCTAAAATGGAACCGAGCAAGCAGGAGCGAGACCCTCGTCCCCTGGGATGTCCCCGCCTCTGCAAGACACAGACACACATGCACCCCAGTTCCTGCAGCGGGACCGAATGGTGAAGGAATGCCAAAGCTGGCTGCTCTCTGCAGCCCTGCTGGTTAATAAACCTCTGCTTGTGCTGCTTCGGTGGTGAAGCAGGTTTGCTTGCAGTGCCTTGGTTTCCCATCCGGCACGCAGAGCCAGCGGCAGCAAGAGGCTGTGGTTTGCTCTTGCTCCGGGGGTGGGTGCTGGGCTGTGAGTTTGCAGCTGTGGGTGCTGCAATTGGTGTTCAAGCCTGCGTTTAAGCAAGAAAAGCAAATGGAGGGGCCAGGCAGGGGTGGGAAGGGCTGAGTTGTTGCAGAGGGGGAAGGTTTCTGCCTCCTCCCCAGCATGATGGGTCAGCTCTGGTGTGAGCAGGAGGCTCCGAGCCCTGAAGCCGCGTGCAGCTCCAAGTGAGCTCAGGGTGGTCAGGGGGTGCGTATCCCAGGCAGGCACCCAGGGACCCCTCATCCTGGGTGCAGGCAGGGTACAGCTGGCAGAGGAAGGTTTTGGGGGGGCCCAAGCAGCTTCCCCAGTCGCCAGCTTGGCCGAGACCTTCAGTCTCAAGCAGAAAAGTTGGGGCTCCCAGTTTTAGGCTGGGAGCAGGAGGAGCTCCGCAGGGTGGGAGATGCCAGCGGGAGGTGCCAGGGTGCCGGGCGTCACGTGCGGAGCTCTGACTGCATGTGCGGAGCTCTGACCACCCGTGGCTGGCGTTGGCTGTGCCTCGGTGCCGTGTACATCTGTCTGGAGGAACGGCATGTTGTAAAATGCCATCCTTTGCACCCCAGATACTGCGTCTGGGGTTCACTTCTGGTTTGGGGATCTGGGAAGAATCCCTTCGCTCCGGGTTCATCCTCTGAGTTTTGCGGGTGTATCTGGCTGCGGCGTGATGTTAAACGATGTCCTTTAATTAATGGCATCCGTGTGGGTTTCCATTCCCAGCCTGGCAAGGAAATTCAGCGTCACCTTTGCAGAATTTGCAGCCCGAGGAAGCGCAGATAGAGGAAGGGGAAGGTTGTCCTCGTGCTTGAGCTTCTGCTCTGTGCTGTGGCTATCTGCAGTTCCCTCTCGGCAGAGTGAAAGAGGACTTAAATGAGCTGATCGTGTTTTAAATGGGGTTGAAACGGGCTGCATGCGCCGGGGGTGGGGCTGCAGCACCCCTGTGGGCAGGTGGGCTTTTCGAGACTGGGCCATGCTTACAAGGCAACCTTGGGCTCAGGGCTTGGAGAAGGGCTGAAAGGAAAGGAAAAAGGAAATTCCTGCAAGAAGGGATTGAAATCCTGTGAGTTGGGAGGGTGGGAATGGAGATGGTGATATGGAGACGCGGTGCTTGCGGACGTGGCCTTTCGGTTGTTCCAGAGGAGCTTTGCGGGATGCTGGAGTGCGACACTGGGATGGGATTTTTGGGGTGTCGAGGTGGCAGCGCCATCAGTGCAGACCTGCGCATGGTGCTGCTTTTCACCCGGCGCTGGCGCACGTGGCTTCCTCCTGCTGCCTGCCGGAGCGCAGCCGAGCTGGACCTCTGTCGTGGCATCGCAAATGCCCAGTGACACCGCAAAGTCTCAGGGGGTCCGGGACCAACTGTCCTCCCTGCTGTGACCTGGGGACCACCAAGTGCAGGGAGGTTTATGGGAACTGGGGGGCATTTTCCAGGGATGGAGCAGGTAAGGTTGTGGCCTGAAGCTGCTTGACATTTCCATCGCTTCCTCCTTTTACATCCCTTTCTCTATTCCTCCCCCCGGCCCGCTGCCCAAGGGGCTGCTTGCCTCTGCCCTCCTCAGCGAGCCAAAAACCAGAAGTGGGACCTTGACAAGACAGTTCTTCATTAAAAATAACCCTGTTGGCCCATCGCTGGCAGCGTTGAACTGGGGATGGACCTTCCCTGCGGTGGGAGATCCATAATCGATGGGGTGCTGGCAGCAATGTCCTCTGGCACAGGGCATCATGTACCAGTGGACCCATATGTGCCTGAACCCGTCCAGCCCTGCCCGTCCTTTGCTTCCCCAAGTTAATTCCCTGTGTTTCTTCCCTAGTTGCCGAAGCAGCAATAGGAAGAGTTTAGTGGTGGGCACCCCCTCTCCGACCCTCTCACGGCCTCTCTCCCCCCTCTCCGTGCCAACAGGTAAGGGATGTCCCAGAGGAATGGGTTGACCATCTCCCAGAATTACCCGAATATTTTGGAGGGGCATCAGGGGACCCTTCTGCTTCTGCAGCACCTTGTCAGCAGCAGTGGCCTGGCTCCTGGCCACAGGTGCCTTTTCCAGGGGGGAATAGCTTGGGAAGTGATTTACCCCCTCTTTCCCCTGAAGGTGCAGCCAACGGCACCCCAGGCATCTCACCGGGCCGGCTAGTGGGGTGACTTTTCCCCCTTTCTCCCCACAGCCGGGAGCAGCCCCTTGGACAGCCCACGCAACTTCTCTGCCAGCACCTCTATCAACTTCCCCTTTGCTCGCAGGTGAGGTCCTGGCCCTCCTCCCAGACAATTAATATTCACTAATAACTATAATCCACCAGCTGGGACTGTTCTGTTGATGTCAAATGACTTGGGTTTGTTTGGATTTTTTTCTTTTTTCTCCCTTATTTTTTTGGTCTGGTGTTGTTTGCTCTGCCACTGCCGTGACCGCTGCCTCCCGCCCCGCCAGCCATGCTCCTCGGACTGACAGGCAAGTACCAAGGATGGGCTGGGGCTGCATTCCTGGGGGGTGTCTGCTCCTCATCGGCACGGCCCTTTGTTGTGTGCATCCCTGGGTGGGAGATTTTGCCCTGGGATTGGGAGCAGAAATATCCCTGTTCCCATCACACCGTCCCCGGCCACAAGCTCAGCCCCAGCTCGAACCCGCTCCGAGCGCTCCCAACGGATGCTTGGCAGATGTCTGGGGACGGATGCTCAGCTGGGTCCCCACAGAGGCAGATCTTGCTGCATCCCTTCCCCAGCCCGTGCTGCTCCAGACACAGATGCCAAAATCCTGTTTAACTAATTAATTAATTGCACGCATGAGGGTGGACAGCTGATTTTAACCTATTGATTGTCACATGGCAAAAAACTGGAGGGTTATGGATGGTTTTCACGCTTGTAACAGAGTGAAAAGCCAAACTGCGGGGCCAGGGGTTTGTGAGCCTGCCGGTGGCGAGGGCACACGGTGGTGCTGGTGCCAGATCCGGCACCCTGCCAGCTCCCGCCGTCCTTGGCCCTGCACGGGAAACGGCGGTGGGAGGTGAAGGGCCTCATCTTGACGTGGACATTGCCCCATCCATGAGAAACGTCTCCAAGAGGAAGCATTCGCCTACGTGTGAGCGGTTGCCTTCCTGTTTATAACCAGGCTCTGCTCCGTGACGCCTATTGTCTCAGGACGGGTCTTTAGGAATCCTGATTTCTCATAGAGCAAAGTCCCAGAAGGCTGAATTTCGCTCTAATTAAAAATCAGATTCTCACAGGGTTGGGGTGGTTTTTTTCCGTCTGAAACAGTTTTGCCACTCGACCGAGCCCCGGTGCTGTCCCTTCGCGGGGACCCTGCTGGCTGTCACTGTCCCCATGGTGGCCTGTACGCTGGGGTTGCAGAACAGCCCCCCTCACCTGCAAACTCCTCTTATTTCACCCAGTTTCAGTCCACTCTTAAAAGAGGTTTCAGGGCTTTATTACTCAAGCCAAACCTGCATCTTCTTCCCTGTCCTTACCGCTCTGACATTATTTATTTGCATTTAGATGTTGTTTTTTTCCTGTATGTGATTGCCACGTTTGCACTCACAGGGCTGATGGCAGAAGGTGGTCACTGGCTTCGCTACCCTCCTCTGGCTATGGGACCAACACCCCCAGCTCCACTGTCTCGGTAACGTTTGCTTTCTCATGACAGCAGGCGAGAAGAACCCAAACTCCTTGATTTTTGGTGAAATGCCTCCTGAGCCCCACGGTGTCAGTTCCTAGGCAGCCCCTCCGTTCCTAAAGGACCATGTTCTTTAGCCGCATTGTGCTTTCCAAATGTCCTTTTAAGAAAGCCACAGAGCCCAGAGAATGGCTTACAGCATCCCTGGGCCTTACAGCATCCCTGTGTGTCATGTTTTGAGCGTGCACAGGGCACATCCCGACCATGCGGGGGGATGGCCAGGCAGGAGCTGCCCGGGATGCTGCGGGTACAAGGGATGGGGCTCAGCGGAGCCGGACTGAGTGGGAGAGCGGGGGGAAGTTTGGGATGGGACTGGGCAGCGCAGACCTTCCTGGGCTGGCCTTGCTGTCTATATTTCATGTTACAGGAGCACAGAGCATGCTGCCCATCAGTGTTTCCAGCCTCCTAAGAGGCTCCGAGAAATATCTTCCTTGCGAACGTGCTGGTTTCCACCCCACTGCTGGCAAGCATGGATCCATTTCCTGATCCCCTGCATCTCTCTTTCTTTCCAGTCGTCTTCGTCCTCCCAGGAGCGCCTGCACCAGCTGCCGTACCAGCCCACACCCGACGAGCTGCATTTCCTTTCTAAGCATTTCCGCAGTACGGAGAGTGTCACGGATGAGGAGGGGCGGCACTCGCCCTGCCTGCGCCCACGATCGAGGAGCCTCAGGTACGGCACCCACTGTGGGGAGCACCCACAACGCTGTTGGGGCGATGTACCAGGTGCTGGCGCATCCTTTGCCCTCTCGTGAGCTGTTCCTGGGACGTCCTGGTCCTGCTCAGCCCATCCCAAGGTGTTGACCCTGATACGGGTTTTCCCCTTGCAGGGGAGTGGAGAGGCTATGGCTTGAGGTTGTAGATGCCCCATCCCTGGAAATATTCAAGCTCAGGTTGAACGGGGCTCTGAGCAACCTGATCTAGGTGGAGATGTCCCTGCTTATTGCAGCGGGGTTGGACGAGATGACCTTCAAAGGTCCTGTCCAACCCAAACCATCCCATGAGTCTATGATTCTGTGATCCTAAGCTCTGTGATTTGGGGCTTTAAAGTCTGGTTCTCAGCGTCTTCTCGGCTGTCGGGATGTGACATTGCTCTCCTGGTAGCAGACAACACCTCAGAGTGAGGTTTCCTGGGGCTGAAGCTGGAGAAAGTGGGATTTGTTCCAAAATAGTTGGTTTGCAGCTTCTTGCTCAATTGTCTCAAAGGTTTCAGAGGAGAGAAGGGGACCGCCGAGCAGAAGCCTGAGCGGTGGCCATCCTTGCAGGGCACGGCTGGGAGGCCACCAGCCTGACCTGCTATTAAAAGGTTAAAAATCCCATTTCTGGGCTTGGGTTGGGAAACATCACCTCTGTTTGCTGGGGCTGAGCATCAGCCTGGCCTTTGCCTCTGCAAAAAACAAGGAGCACAGGTGGACAGGCATTTGCGGGCTGCAGAGAGGAAAATTTGGAGAGAGCATCAAGCCAGTGGCCGTAGCATCGTGTGAGCTGACCCTACCGACCTGCTGAGCTCTGCATTGCTACTCAAAGATCGTGTCCTGCGCAAGGAGCTGGTCATGTTTCCACTTGTCCAGCACCAGGAGCTTGTGCTTTTTACAGGGGATGTTTCAGTTAAATCCTCTTTTCCCGCTGAAAAATCTCCCAGCCCTCTTTGTGTCAGAGGCAGAGCCATAGCCCTGTGTGTTGCCGGCTAAAATTTCATTAAAATCAGATTAATTATCTGACAGGGTTTTGTAGGTGGTGAAGTTTTCACCGAGGAGATGCCAGCTCGACAGTCGGCATAGCACGGCAAAGGCTGAGCTGGGGCTGGGCTGGGGCTGGCAGCAAGCGGCTTGGGTCTGGTTTTAATCACTGCGTTTATTACATAGTGGTTAATGAGTTGCTGGCTGCTCCTGTGACGTGCTTCGCATAATGGGATCACCAGGAAGGGGCCTGAGAAAGGCAATGTTGGGTGAGGGTAAGAAAGAAGCCTTGTTTAATGAAGGTCCGTGCATCCACCACAGGATTTGGTTGGGGTTTTTTTTTGCTGCTGAGCTGCAAAAAGGGCAATGATGGCAAGAAATTCTGGGATCCAGAGGAAGGAAAGGATGAGCTCGCTCTTCAAAGCCAAGTTGACTGATGCACCAGCCTCTCAGCTCTGGATTTTCAAGTGACTTCAGTTTGGAGAACTGGGTCTGTGGGCGGCTAACCTTCCCTGGACCAGGTCCCACAGACTTTGAGTTCCATGCACGGTGGGAGGGATGCTGCTGGAAGTGTTGGCCCAAGGCTGATGTCTCTGCTCGGATGAGCTTTAACTGCTTGGGACCAGGGGTTAGGAGGAGGAAACAAATTGCTCTCCAGGGGTAGCAGCTATTTGCATAGATGTAAATGACTTGGACCTCATAATGCAACTGGTTTTCTCCCTCCACAGCCCTGGACGGACGAGTGGAACATTTGATAATGAAGTTGTGATGATGAACCATGTCTACAAGGAGAGGTTCCCCAAGGTAACTGCTGGGACTGGGTGGGGAACGAGCACGTTAGTCCCTCCATGGCATCCTGACAGCATCTTCTCCAGAACAACCTCTTCTCTGTGCTGGAATATAGAATGTATGGGTAGATACCAGGGGGTGTTGAGGACATTGGAGTTGTGGTAATGAACTGGGGAGGCAGGGAACTGCAGGTCTGCCTCATCACACATGCAGGCAGAGGTCTTTGGGAGACCTTGGTGGAGCTTTTCCAGTCTGCTGGAAGCTGGGTCCCAGGTGGGGCCACGATGTGCACGTGGATATTGGAGCTGCAGGAGGTAGTAGCATGAGACTCTGGCTTGCCAAACCCGGTGCATGGCATGGGCACGCATGTTCCCAGGCATCACCGTCCATTCTGCTTTGCAGGCCACAGCCCAAATGGAAGAGCGTCTGCAGGACACCATTACAAACTTCTCTCCGAGCAGCACTCTGCCACTGGCAGATGGGGTGCTGGGCTTCATCCACCACCAAATCATTGAGCTGGCCCGCGACTGCCTGGCAAAGTCCCAGGGAGCTCTCATTACCTCCCGCTACTTCATGGAGCTGCAGGAGAAACTCGAGAAGATGCTCCGAGATGTGAGTACAGGGCAGTTCCCTGCCTGGTGCCATCTCCTGAGGCCACCGATAGATGTCTGACTTCTGTCTCCTCTCTGGCAGGCTCAGGAGCGTTCGGAGAGCGAGGAGGTGAAGTTCATTGACCAACTGGTGAGGAAGCTGCTGATCATCATCTCCCGTCCTGCTCGCCTTCTGGAGTGCCTGGTAAGACATGGCATCTCCTGTTGTTTTTTGTCTTTCATGGTCCACACCCGCACGGAGCGGAGGCTTTGCTTCTACTCTGGGTGGGCGCTGAGCATGAAAGACAAGGCATGTGCTCACCACCTTGCCTGGCCCACCATGGGAACTGCTGCTCCTCACCATCCTGGCCAGGCTGCAGCAAGGAGCTAAGACCATTCCTAGCATTAAAGCTGTCTCTTGGAGAGGAGAAGCTGGTTTGGGCTAGTGGAGTAGTGGGACGTGAACTTCTTAGCAAGCTTCCTCATCCACTTTCAGGGTTTTTTTAGCTGTTGCGCTGAATTTCTAAAGCACTTGCCTTTGTGCTGTGGTTTCTGCAGCTGAAAGAAGGAGCCATGATGAAGTGTGCTGCTGGTGTGCTCTCCTTGGTTTCCCCTCCAAGGCCAACTCATGGGGCTACATTTTTTTTCCGTCAACGCTTTACATGGGGAACAATGGGGGAATGGTGGGGGAATGATGCCCGAAACAGGAGCAAAGTGTGTAGCTTTCTCCTGCAAGCATCCAGAGCCTGTCCCAAATTACAGGTGTCACCTGCAAGGCTTAGAGGAAAGGTTTAACTTTGCAAAGTCTCGCTCCTCAACTGTCCTTGGTTTTCCCCATCCAGGAGTTTGACCCGGAGGAGTTTTACCATCTCCTAGAAGCTGCAGAAGGACACGCCAAAGTTGGCCAGGGAATAAAGACCGATATTCCCCGATACATCATCAGCCAACTGGGGCTCGTCAAGGACCCACTGGAGGGTAGGGAATCACCTGCGTTGGTGGCCCCAAGGTCTGCAGTGGGATGCAGACTCCCAGTTTGGCCACTGGCGAGTGTGAACGAGCACTGGGAGGTGGCAGGGGGACCGGCAGGGCTGAGCTGGTGTCATGGGGTGGGTCACCGCAGGACTAGGATGGTGTCCAAGTCTCCTAGCCAGCCCCACATCCCTCGTTATTGCTCCCAACACGTTCAGCAAAGCAGATTAAGCTCAAGAACACTTAATCCGTAAGAAGCCATGGCCTTGGGGGGGAATGATAATCCCTGAAGAACACGGGGGTGACTATGGAAAAAGAGAATTATATAAATGTTTAACCTGCTGTTGAACCTCTTAATGCCATGACCTGAATTTCTCTGTACAATAGCTTGAGCAAAGCGTGTGGCTAAATCCCTGCGGGATCTCTGAGTTTGGAGGGAGAGTGGTTGGGGGGGCGTTATTTTGGTGGGCATTGAGCATGAAGAAGGTGAAAACCATCCCTGTCTTCTGTAGAAATGGTCCAGCTGGATCACTTTGACAGCGGGAACACCATCACACCACAGAACGATGACGCCTGTGAGGTGAGCACGGTCCTACCTGCGTGTCCCATCTGCTGCCTCCAGCTTCATCCTGCCTCACCCCACACCAAAGCTCCTTGCAGCAGCTCCTCTGCTATCTTAGGCTGGGAGATGTTAATTCGAGTTGTTCCCAAGGGTGACTTGTATTCAGGTGTAATATCTCACATTCCCTCGTCTGGCTTCTTGAGTGGACAGAGCTCAGAGTGGGCTCTTGATCTTGGTCGTCTGGTTTGGGGTTTGTGGCTAGAGAGAGCTCAGGGAGGGATGTCTTCTGGCAGCGAGGAGCACTCAGAGGTGATACGTGATGGTGCTTGGTGAATTCCTGCCTGCACTCGGAGCGCCGGCATGCCAGGAAACCTTAAAAACTGCTGTGTCTTTTTCAGAGCCAGCCTTTGGCCACCGCTCCTCGGAGGAAGCCCTGTGAGGTGGACTTTGAGACCATCAAGCTGATCAGCAATGGGGCTTACGGGTGAGTTGGAAAGTTCCTAACACTTGTCTCCATCTGTAAACGTCTCCAGAGTCCTCCCCGTCCGAGCCCTGCGGTGCTGCGTGGTCGATCCTGGCAGCTGGAGGACATGTTTTGAGGTCCAACCATTTTGCTGTCTTCTAGGGCCGTGTACCTGGTGAGGCACAGGGAGACGCGGCAGCGCTTTGCCTTGAAGAAAATCAATAAGCAGAACCTCATCCTGAGGAACCAGATCCAGCAGGTGTTTGTGGAGAGGGACATCCTCACCTTCGCAGAGAACCCCTTTGTTGTCAGCATGTTCTGCTCCTTTGAGACAAAGCGACACCTCTGCATGGTGATGGAGTACGTGGAAGGTGAGAAGGGGATCCGGGGCTGGATGGTGCAGTGAGGAGGAGGGAGTATCAATGTCTGAGTACTGAGGGCACCACCCGGACGTCTCCTGCCCTGCTTTGCTCCAGGGAGCAGAGGGAAACACGAGGAGGTGCTTTGGTGATCCTGAGTCTCACCTTGATGAAGGTGGTGGCCATGCTCACCTAGGAGAGCGTTTGTGCCCCATGTCCAGGGATCAGCGCTGCTTCCAAGGAGGGATGGGAGGGTCTGGCTGGGAGCCTGCTTGGCAGGAGAGGCAGCCCAGCCCTGCCTGGTGCCCTGCCTGCCTTCTCTGAGCCTCTTGTGTTCAGGAGGACCCATGTCCCCGCAGGGGGGGATTGTGCCACGTTACTGAAGAACATGGGCCCGCTGCCCGTCGACATGGCGAAGATGTACTTCGCCGAGACCGTTCTTGCGCTGGAGTATCTCCACAACTACGGCATCGTTCACCGGGACCTCAAACCCGACAAGTGAGGACGCTGGTCAGGTCTGAGCAAGGACAGGGTTGGGTTTGGATGGGGAAGGGAGAGGGGCTGATCCAAGCCACGAGGGTAAGGGAGAATGAGGTCAAGGATTTTGGTGCCCTAAGACCTGGTTCTGTGCCATTGCACCAGGAACAGAGCTCTTGGGGTCCAACTGGTCCTGCCCAGGTCTCCCCAGAAGCAAACAGCATCGTTGTAGGGCATCTGTCTTCTCTTGCAGTCTGCTCATCACCTCCATGGGCCACATAAAGCTGACAGACTTTGGTCTGTCAAAGATCGGCTTGATGAACATGACCACGAACCTCTACGAAGGGCATATGGAGAAGGACACTCGGGAGTTCATGGACAAACAGGTACAAGGTCCTGCTCCACCTGGCCGATCTGCCATCACCTGGGACTGGGATAGCCTTGGGACTTGTTGCAAAGGTCACTGCAGAGGTGTCAGCCACTGCTTCTCATGCAGGTGTGTGGCACTCCGGAGTACATCGCCCCAGAAGTCATCCTCATACAGGGCTACGGGAAGCCCGTCGACTGGTGGGCCATGGGCATCATCCTCTATGAGTTCCTGGTGGGCTGCGTCCCCTTCTTTGGAGACACCCCTGAGGAGCTCTTCGGGCAGGTCATCAGCGGTGAGTATCAGTGGCAACTTTGCTCCTCAGTTCGCTCTTGCCAGCAGTCATGGCTCATCCTTAACACGCGGAGAGCTTCATTCCTTCATTTCATACTCAGCTAAATGGTGAGAAGACTCCTCAAGCTTTGATTTCCCAGTTTGGGAGGATGCTTTCATCTGCTGCGGTTCCTGGGGGACTTTCCTCTTGCCCAGAAGCGACTTCTCCTGCGACCTCGTATCACCACAGCCCCCATTGTGTCCAAACTCTTCTAGCCACTCCAAATTCCTTTTCCTTTTTCCTTGCAGATGAAATTATGTGGCCGGAAGGGGACGAGGCTCTTCCCACGGACGCCCAGGACCTGATCACACGGTTGCTGAGACAGTGTCCCCTTGAGCGCCTGGGCACCGGTACGCGTGACAGCCCCCACGCAGCGCTCGGGGGGGTTACCTGGAACCCTAATTCATGTCGAGCCATTTTCTGAAGCCAAAGCATGTCCTGCCACATTGAGGATGCTCAGGGGAGGTCCCCTGCTCGGGGTTCACCCAGAGAAGGCAGTGCAGGGCTCCAGTCCGTCCTGTTTTAAGCCATTTGCTTTGCATGGAGGAGAGACCGTGCTATTTGGGCTGGCAGTGGGAGCATCCCGGGTCCTGCCCCGTCCCCCTTATGCAAGTTTCTCTGCCTGGCAGGGGGTGCGTACGAGGTGAAGCACCATTCCTTCTTCCTCCACCTGGACTGGAACGGGTTGCTGCGGCAGAAGGCCGAGTTCATCCCCCAGCTGGAGTCAGAGGACGACACCAGCTACTTTGACAGTGAGGCCAAATCCATCCCCTTTCCCCCGCTCTGCCAATCCGTTATCTCAGCTGCAGGTCGGATGCTTCCACGGGAGATGGAAATCTCCTGGGTGAAGTTGGTCACTTTACAACCGAAGTCACAAAACAGATGCAATCCTGTTTCCAGGCTGCTCAGCCTTACCAAAAGCCTTGCTTTCTCACCTCAAAACTCTCCTGGGATTTGGGACTGGGCTGTGAGCAGGCAGGACGTGGTGTGCCGCAGGCAGGGTGACAGCCCTGCCTGCTCTGGCTCTTGCTTTCAGCTCGCTCCGAGAGGTACCGCCACTTGGATTCGGAGGATGAAGAAACCAACGATGAGGAATCATCTGTGGAGATCGGGCAGTTCTCCTCCTGTTCACATCGCTTCAGCAAGGTGCTCCAATCCCTCCTCTGGCATCCGAAACGATGGGCACTGTGGCTGGCACGGTTGTGCCAAGCATCGGTGTCCTGACAGATGCTGGAGCACCTGGGGATTCCCAAATTTCCGCTCTTTGCTGAAGGCTCGTCTCCTCCTCAGGTGTACAGCAGCTCCGAATTCCTGGCAGCTAACTCCAACCTCAGCCTCTCATCCTCCGACCGGAGTCACAGCGAGGACAAGGAGGAGCGATGGGACAGGCACTCGGGAGACGAGGACAGGAGCCGGCTGGCGGGCACAGAGCCCCGGTGCGTACTGAGACAAGGGATGCAACGCTGATGTGGGTTTGTGCCAGCGCCAAGCGTTTGGTCCGGCACCGAGGGTTTGCAGAGGCATTGGTGGGACATGTCTGGGGGTGCTGCAGCAGCTCAGTGCCGTCCCCCTTGCCCATCTGTGGTTGTCCCGAGCCCTCCTGCTCTCCCCTCACAGGCTCCGCTCCTGGACATCCTGCAGCTCCACACCGTACACCTCCCGGCACGAGCGAAGCCGCAGCCCCGCTGCACTGCCCAGCACCTACAGCCTAGACACCATGCCAAAGTTTGCCTTCTCCTCGGAGGATGAAAGCCCTTGCGTGGCATCCTCCAAGCCAGAGAGACCCAAGTTTGTGCTGGGTGACCCTGACACGGGGACTGGCGGTGTGGTGAAGCCATCAGCGCTATCCGGTGCGTAGGCTGCAGGCACTGGTGCAGGATGCTCTGGGGCCAGCCGGGCTCCCGCACAGCATGGGGTGGCTTCTCTATGTCCCCAAACTTTCCCTCCTCCCCTCTGTGCAGCCGATCTTGTCAGCCTGAACCGCATCCGCCTCCGGAGCAATAGCACTGGCACCAAAAACTCAACTCCCCGGGGCCTGGAGCCAAGCGGGAGCCGTCAGCTGAGCAGCCAGAAGGACGTGCCAGACAGGCAGAGAGCCTCGCCAGGCGGCCGCGTCCCCAAATCCGCATCCGTCTCAGCCTTGTCCCTCATCATCACATCAGGTCCGTGCGCCGTGCGGTGCTGGACGGTGGTTGCCACGTGGTTTTCCCGGGCTGAGCTGGCTTCTCCCACTTGCAGACGACTTCGGCGGCGGTGCCCTGATGAGCCCCATCTCCCCCCACTCCCTCTCATCCAACCCCTCTTCCCGTGACTCCTCCCCAAGCCGAGACTCATCCCTTGCCATCGCCAGCCTGCGGCCCCCCATCATCATCCACAGCTCGGGCAAGAAGTACGGCTTCACCCTGCGAGCCATCCGCGTCTACATGGGGGACAGCGACGTCTATACTGTCCACCATATGGTCTGGGTAGGTGGCCTGGGCTCCACGTGAGGAGGGACTGGCAGTACCAGACACCGTGTTTCCCAGTGGGAAGACCCTGGGAGGAAACTGAGGTTTGTATCCGAATAAAACCTTGGTCTTTCAATTGCAGAGCGTGGAAGAGGGGAGCCCTGCCCAGGAAGCAGGGCTGAGAGCGGGTGATCTCATCACACACGTGAACGGCGAGTCCGTGCTGGGTTTAGTTCACCGGGACGTCGTGGAACTGCTGCTGAAGGTAGGTGACCGGCGCTGCTCGGTTCGCCTAGGACTGGTGCATCAACCCAGCAGCTCCCTGGCATCACTTCTGCTGGCAGCCGGGGCAGGAGCCAGTTCAGATCCAGTGCTTAGATCCGACATGCTGCAGCGATTCATTTTCCACCCCTCAGAGTGGGAATAAAGTGGCCCTGCGGACCACTGCCCTGGAGAACACCTCCATTAAAATTGGCCCCGCGCGGAAAAACAGTTCCAAGACAAGGATGGCGCGGAGGAGTAAGAAGAGCAGGAAAAGGGACGTCCAGGACAGGTGAGTAGAACCAGAGCTGGATAAAATGGCATTTGCCCCAGGGTGTCCTTGGAGCTGGGGAGGGGATGCTCCAGCTCTGCCATACTGGGGTGTCCAGTGGGGTCTGGTCCTGCTGGCACCAGCTCAGCAGACGCGGGGCCACCAGCTTTAAGGAAAAGCCGAGGCTATTCCTTTCCCGCCACCTTTGTCCCCCCCACCAGGAGAAAATGCCTTTTCAAGAAGATCTCCAAGCAGTCATCGGTCCTACACACCAGCCGCAGCTTCTCCTCTGGTCTCCATCACTCGCTGTCCTCCAGCGAGAGCCTCCCGGAGTCCCCCACACACAGCCTGTCCCCAGGTCCCGCAACGCCCTGCCGCAGCCCCGCCCCCGACCTACCCCCAGGTACCCCAACCCATGGCGGGGTGGGATATTTGCTCCGGGCAGGGCGGGGATGCCATATGTCCCTCCGTCCCTCGCGGTGACCTGTTTCTCTTTGTACGGCAGATGCTGTGTCCCCGCAGAGCACCTCTCCCTCCTCCAGCACCCCAACGTCGCCTGCTGGCCACGTGCGCCCCAGCTCCCTGCACGGGCTGGCACCCAAACTGGGTGGGCAACGCTACAAAGTAGGACGTCGCAAATCCACCAGCAGCATCCCCCCCTCACCCCTTGCCTGCACCCCTTCCTCTGCCCAGCGCCCGCCTTCTCCCCAACGCTCCCCATCTCCGCTCCCTGGGTACCCCAAAGCCCCCCATTCTTTCCAGGGCAAGACCCTGTCCCCCCCCACCATCATCCGGCAGAGCTCACGACCCCGCAGCGCCGACTGCCCCCGCTCCCCTCTCCTCAAACGTGTTCAGTCGGCCGAGAAGATCGTCACCATCCTGGCGGAGAAGAAAACCAGCAGCAGCCGCAAACTGGGGCTGGAGATGCCTGCAATGGATGGGGAGGCCACTGGGGAGGGTGAAGCAGCGGCATACTCCGGGGAGCATGGTTATCACCCCGCCAGCTCCCGGCTTGGGGAGAGGCATGACCGGGACCAGGAGGTGGTGGTGATGCGGCGCTTGAACCTCTCTGAGCGCCGGGACTCCTTCAAGAAGCAAGAAGCAGTACAAGAAGTGAGTTTTGACGAGCCGGAGCCGGTGCCAGCAAGTGAAGACAGCGGCAAGAGCCAAGCCGGGCAGGGTGTAGCTCTCCAGTGCGGCGGCACAACTGGCATGGAGCCAAAGCTGAAGCCCAGCCCGGTCCCGCAGATCGCAGTGCAGGGCTCCGAGAGCGACGAGCAGGAGCCGGCAGCAGCCGAGTGGGAATGCCAGGGCTCCTACCCCATCGGCAACACCGAGCAGCCGGATGGCAGCATCTCATCACTGCGGCGGGATGGATGCAAGTATCGGGATCGTGGCTCCCGGCAACACTGGAACTGCGGGGAGAGAGCAACCAGCCACCGGCAACCACCGCTGGTGCTGCCAGCACCGCTGGTATGGGGCCAGAAGTCAGCAGCTGCTCAGCACCCAGCACCCCAAGGCAGTGTGTGGAGCGGGGCCGAGCACGCCTGAGCCCCACACTGGCACCCAGGGATGGTTCAGGCTCCCAGTGGCATCCCACTGCCTCCCCAAAAGACCCATCCCGCGTGGCGTATCCATGAGATAAGCGTCCTCGGAGCCATTTTGGACGTCGGGCTGGCTGTGCCCCCAGCACTTTGCCTCCCTCGAAGGCTTTTTGTACTCCCTGAAAGATGCTCATATTTTTATAGCGACGCGGGCGCTTTTCCGGCAGCGGCATTTCCCTGGCAGGGCCCCACCCCTTGTGTATAGAAAGGACTTGATACAAATATTCGTTAATTAATTTATTACTTTTTATAAGCTAATGCGCAGTGCAGGACCATCACAGGGTCTGACTTGACCCCGGGGAGGTCCCAGGCTTTTCCATGCATCTCTCAGCTCCCAGCCAGATGACATGCTGTTTTCTAACCTTGCAAAGACACACTCGCTTTTCCCCAGTTTTTAACTTCAGTTTTAGCTGGAAACACCCCAAATCTCCTAAGAAACCCCCATCAGGTGGTGGGGGGGTAATTGTAATATTTAAACTAAAAAAAAAAAACCAAACCACATAACACCCCCCAAATGCTGGCAGCCCAAGCTGGGATGCATATGGGTGATTTTATATGAATCTGGTTCATCGTATGATGCTGCATATGGTTCATTTTATAAGCATATAGCAGATGTAAAGGTTTTAATTCTTTGATTCGGAGTCTTTTGGAGCCACCTGGCTCCATCGGCCCTTCCAGGAGGGAAAAGCAGGGACCTCCCTGTGGGGTCAGCAATCGGATGCAAATACTAATGGGATTTTTAGGGTCGGTTTTTGCTCTTTGCATTTCTTCTGCCACCACAGCCCACAGTGTTCATCGGTCGGTGCATACAGACATCCATAAAAAGCCAGTATTTCTTTTTTTTTTAAAAAAAAAACCACACCCAACCCAGCGAGTGCCTGTGCTGCTGCTTCATTTGTAATTTGGAAATTTCATTCCTCTCTTCCCCCGCATCGCTTTTTATCCAGCAAACTACAGTTCAACCTGGCATCCCCCCCCCCCCCATTTCTACTGTTTTCTATGAAATAAACATTTCCATTTGATAATGCATGTACCGGCTTTTCCCCTCTGCTGCGGTTTGCCACCCCGGTGCTTTGAGCACTGTGCTGGCAATGGGGGGGGACTGTCCCCAGTTTGCTGACCCCCCCTGCCATCGGGCATCACCACACCACCGCCAATGGGTGCATTTCCTACACCAAAGCAGCCAGTGGATTTTTTTGGCTGCGTGTTGGACTATTTTGTGCACATGCAGTTTGTGCCATGCTCTGTATCCTGCTTCTCCTGTCGTTAAACCAGCGCCGGTTAACCCCCAAAAACGAGCACCCAGAGCTGCTTGGCGTTTGGCGTTTCCTTTGCTTCTTCCTCCACTGTCTGTATTAAGGTCTCAGGAAGGCAGCGGGGTTTGGGGGAGACACCGGCCACCCCTTGCCCACCAGCACCGTGGGAAGGGGGGCTTGGCCATGCGCCAGTGGCGTGGATATGGTGGGAAAAGGATTTTTTTAATGGAAAATACCTTAAAACCCAAGAGGACCGTGTCTTCCTGCCCAGCACCTGGCTCTGTTCTTGCCTTCGGGAAGTTCTATGTTGTATTAAAATTGTTCCTTGCGATGAGCCGTGGTGTGGTGTCTGCAGCCAGGGGGACGGATTCGGCACTGCCGGCTCTGGCACGTGGCTGGGCAGGGAGCGCCCATTGCATGGGGTGGTGGCAAGAGGTAAATGGGGGCTGGTGGGTGCTGGAGCTGCCCTAGCTCAGGCAGGGAGGGCTGGGGGAACACGGCCCTGCCGGCGGCACTCCTGGCACTGAGCCTGGCTCTGGCCCCGGGCCTGGATTGTGGCTGCCCGGTGCAGTGCCCGGTGCCCAATGCAATACCCGGTGCAGCAACAGTGCCCACTGCAGTGCCCAGTCCCCCATGCAGTGCCCGGTGCAGCACCCGGTGCCCAGTGCCGTGCCCCATGCCCGGTGCCGTGCCCAGTGCAGTGCCTGCTGCAGTGCCTGGTGCAGTGCCGTGCCCCTACCCGGTGCCGTGCCTGGTGCCCGGTGCAGTCCCGGTGCCATGCCCGGGGCCTGGCGCAGTCCCGGGGCCGTGCCCGGTGCCCGGTGCCCGGTGCCCGGTGCCATGCCCCATGCCCGCGGCAGTGCCGGTGCCCGGGCCGCGGTCCCGACCCGCCGCTAGGGGGCGCCGCCGCGCTCTCCCGCAGCGCCGAGCAGCTGTTGTCGTCGGCGACCCCTCGGCTCCTTCCGGAGAGGCTCGGAGAGGGGCGTGGCCCCGATTGCTGGCTGCGACGGGGGGGAAGGGGCGGGGCCGCGGAGGCTTCGGGCCGGTTCGTCCTTCTCCGGATTCTGTCGGGTCTTTCCGGGGCGGGTTCGGGCCGTTCCGGAGGCGTTCGGGCCTTTTCCCAGGCTGCAGCCGGGCGGTGAGGCAGGAGCGGGCTGGAGTCGAGCGGCGGCGGATGGGGCCGGCGGAGAGGTGGGATGGGGCCCGGGGAACCGGGGGGCCGTGACCGGGGGGGAGGGGGGCCGGGATCGGAACCAGATCCAGATCCAGATCCAGGGCCCGGCGGGCACGCCGGCGCCGGGACCCGCGGTGAGCGCAGCCCCTCAGCGTGAGGCGCCTCGAGGCCCTGGGTGGGAGAGTACCGCGCCGGGCCCCCCGGGCCGAGCCTCCGTCCCCTCCCCGGGGGCAGCACTGGGGCTGTCCCCGTCCCTTTCCCGGTGGTGCCAGCGCAGGGTACCTTGCTGCCAGGGCAGTGTCACCCCCTGGGCCGTGCCACCCTCGGGTTGGCCCTGTCCCCCTCCGCCCCGAGGTGCCAGGGCAGGTCCCTAGTGCCAGAGCTGTGTGTCCCCCGCCGCGGTACCAGGGCTGTCCCTGTCCTCTCCCTGTGCAAGGGCTGTGCCCCCCGATCCCCCCCCAGGCTATCTCCATCCCCAGCAGTGTCAGCACAGGGACCTCTGTGCCATTCCCCCTGCAGTGGTGCCAGTGCAGGGACACACACACACACCCCCACCTTGCCTTGGCAGCATGCAGCCCACGTTGCCAGGGGTCCTGGGCACCCTTTCTGCATGGCAGAGCCAGAGAAAAGCAGGCTGTCAGGGCTGTGTGGCTCCAGCCTGGGCTGAGGGCTTGGCCCTGCTGCGGTGCTCCCCTGCCCGGCTGCGGCTTGGCCCCACCATGGTTCTGCCCCAGCAGACCCCACCTGGGGGCTGGATGGCCCAGGGATGCGCCTGTCCGGCTGGATGTGCTGGAGTCCAGCCTGGAGGTGGCTGTGGCTTTGCTGGCTCTAGACTCAGTTGCCCCCAAACCCTAGCTCTGGGACGGTGGCCAGCCCAACTCCTTCCAGTGAGGTTTGTGCTCTGTGTCTCTTCTAATCCTGGGGATGTTTCTCAGCCCCTTGAAAAGGAAGCTTCCCATGGTCACATACCTCCAAAACTGAGGGTCCGTCTTCAAGGGGAAATAAAACCTGGGGGAAACCTGTCTAAAATGAGCTCTGCGAGAGCTGCAAATATCTGGAGTGGCACCAGCATTGCGTCTTTGGGTCCCCGTGCCCAGTGCGGCAGAGGAATGGCTGCCTCTCCTCCCCATTAATGCATGGCTTTTATTTCCCAAGTAGCTCTTAGAGTCACTGGGGAACTGGCCCTGTGACTTTCTCTTGTGAGAGCAGAGAATGGAGACAGCTGAGTAAATATAGCCTAAATCACTGCTTTCCTGGCCATACCCCCACCCTTCCCTAACATGTGAAGGGCTGGTGTGTCCCCGAGGCTGGGTTGGCCTCTGCTCCAGTCATCCACTCTTCCATGATGTGGGAAAGTCCAAGCCATGGTTTGGTTTCTTTGGTGACTCTCTTTGACGTGGGCAGATCGTGCTTTAGTCTGCCTGTGCGGTTTGTGGCGAGGCTTCCGTCCTCCTAAAGGTGATCGCTGCCCCAAACTCTTGGGTTTTAACTCCTAGAACAAGGTTTTAAGCACACAGGAAAATCCTTTCTGCCTGCAGTTGGGTCTCAGTGGACAAAAGCTCTGGGTTGGAAGAGAAACCACAGCTCAGCTGGAATGCAGCGAGGAGCAGAGTGGTTTGCGGAGCCAGTTGGGAGACATGTCAGAGCGCCAGCAGTTCGCTCTGAGTGCTGGGGTGTGTTTACAATGAAAAAGAGTATTTATAATATCGAGGGCTCTTTTGATTCCTCTGGGAGTATCTGGAGCTGCAGCTTGGAACTAAAGTAACCAAGTAATGGAAGATAAAAAGCAAACAGAGGAAGGGACAGTGGATTTCTCAAGTTGGAAGGTCTTGCCTCTCTCAACCAATACCCAAATAATGCTGGCCTGCTAACATGGTTGCTTCTCACCTTGTAGGTTACTTCATGTGATTGCTCCGCTGTGCAAAGCTGCTAATAAATCGTCATAAAAATCCCAAATTTATATACCCCGGGGAATATGATTTTAAGCAGATAAGTTAGCAAGAGCAGTTGAATTTTTTTTTTTTTAATGGAGTCAGGTTTTTTAGAACTGTAATTTTTGTAATTGTAGTCAAAATACAGCTCCTGAGTTTATTTCTGAAAAAAGTCCCTAAACCCAGCCCCATGAACACTCCTAAAATGGAAGTAGTGTGTTGTTGCTGCTTGGGGGCTGGTATAAAGGGAGCCTGGAGTGAAGCAGTAGTGCTGGTATAGGGTGCTTGGTCCTTCTTTGCTCAGTGCTGGCATGTAAAAGTCTCCAGCCAAGTAAAAGGCTCTTGCAGGGAGGAGGAGAAGGTCCCTAAGGTGGGTGAGACAGGACAGGCTTCAGCTGAAGCAAAAATATCTGATGACAGGAGAAGCATCCGGACAGTAAGAAAAGTCTTGGAGTAGGTCTGCAGATTGCCTGAGGTGCTCTCAGACTGTCCAGCCTTTGAGGAAAAGGTTGTTGAGACCTCCAGATGTCTCTCAAAAATGAGGGTAGGTATTGGTCATCCCAAAGCAGGGGTTTGTTGGGCTCCTCAGGTCTCTGCTAACAAAATGTTTCAGACATTCTTTCACTTCCTTGGGCTTCAGTGAATAAAGCAAAATAGTTAATGAAACTTAAGTCTGAGCAGCAAATGCTCTGTATCCAGGCAAAGGGCAGCTGGTGGCCATGGGCAGGATGCTACTACTTCTTGAGCTGTGTTGCTGGCTGCATGGGAAGCATTTCTTGGTGAGAAAAGAGATGAAAATGGCCTCGGCTGCCCCATGCCTCTGGGGCCACATGCAATGTGGTCGCTCTCGGGAGACCGGGCCTGGCTTGGGCATGGCTCACGGTGTAACTCGCCTCCTCTGCCACTTTTCCCTGATTGGAGGGAAATACCAACTGGCTTGGCAGCGCCGTGGCCGTCACCAGTCTGGGAGCGTGAGCCCCCAGCACGGCTCTGGCTCTCCCCGTTCTTCTGGCCGGTTCCCTGGGGGCAGCTGGTGGACTATGTCCAGCTCTGCTTCCCACCCACACCAGCTCCTTGCCGGCTCGCCCGGCTCATTCCTTCCCAGCTTGTCATGGCATTGCCGCCACCGCCACGGCCTCGCTTGTGGCTCAAGCCTTGTGAGTTGTTGTTCAGGCTCTTCGGCAGAGCCGGGGAGGCAGCCGGCCTGGGAAGCTGCCTGGGGGTTTGCTGTGCTGTTTGTTCCAAATTATAAACCCAGGGCTGCCGAGCTCTTGCCCTCTCCGCCCTGGTGCTGCTTGGTGTTTTGGGTGCCTGTGGGCACAGTGTGACCCACGGCATGCTCAGCACCGCTGGCTTCTGCTGCTCTTGACAGGGTGCGGGGCCAGCAAAGCTGCTCTGGCTGTGTAGGTCAGAAAGACTTGATGCAGCAGCAGTTGTCACAATAGGGCACGACGTGGCAGGTGGTTCTGTGTTCATTTTTATTTCCATCCCTAGTTGCATTTTCCTATTTTCTCCCTTTATTAAAGGAAAGGTTTGTTCTCATTGTTTGTAACCCATTAACGTGTGGTGTTTTGCAGTTCAGAACTTGATTTGGTGGTTTTTTGCTCGCTAGGGATCTGATGTAACTTGGAAAGGTTTGAGCTGTGTAGATTGTTGTAAGCATATTCTTTTAAATATTCTTATGCATTCTTTCACCTCACTGGAGGGAAAGTAATGCTCAGTCTCACTTCGAGTCAAGCTGCACTTTGAACTGCATTTGGAACTGGGTTAAAAAGCACAGGAACCACATTTAAAATGTTAAGATGCTTTTATTTATGTGCTGGGCACATACAAAAAGACTTGTAATGTGTTTTTTGTTTCAAACTGATGTATTAAACAAAGAAAGTATTGACAGCAGTTAATGAATCGAGGGATTGTTTCTGGGCACTGAGATAGATTTACCAAAGGTATTTAGATGTCTGATGCATGGGATTTTCAGAGCAGCCTAAGCAAAGTGCTTGCCAGCACGGACACACGAGGTTCTTCTCCGAGAGCTGAGCAAACCTGGAGCCAGGCCCAGCTGAAATCTTTTTGGGAAGCTGCTCCCTCTCTTCTGCGCACGCAGAGCCCCGGCTCAGAGGCGTGCTTCCAGCCGACAGGCTCGTGCATGTCCCAGGCTCTCGGCCCTGCCTTCCCCAACTCGCCTTCCCTCCGAAGAGCTGTTTAAGGGCTTTGAGAAGTGCATGTTCCCTCTCCCCAAAGACACGTTGATTTGGTCAGCTGCTCTCCGTGGGGTGCAGAGCTTTCCTGACCGGTGGCTGCCGTCCCACACACACAGCTCAGTCTGGGAAGCTGCTTGCTGGGTCCGTGGCAGGACAGAGGACCAGTGTTTCCCCTGGAGAGGATGGTGCTGGCATTAGCCATGCAGATTTGGGTTTCTCAGGGGGCTCCTCACCCCACATTCATGGGCTCTTGCTCCCCACATGGGCTGACTGCGGGGAAGGCAGGTGAGACTGCTCCAGGACCAGGCTGGCTCTGTTATCTGTATTTTTTTCGTGTGCCCTGTGACCGGCTGGGATGGGGAAGGCAGGGTGGCACAGAGCTATGCCGCTGTGTTCCAACCACAGGGAAGGAGGCTGGAAGGAGTCGACGAAGCAGGAGCTGCGGGACCTGCTCTTTGGAGACACTCAGTGCTCCGGAGCAACACACTCCTCTTCCCACCCCTCCACGCAGGTCTGCTTTTAAAAGCTACTGAACAAGTTTGCCAGGGCTGAGTGTTTTGTCCTTTCAGCCTCTTCGGCTGCACCAGCTTGTCTGAAGCGCCTGGAGTCGGGGCTGGGATCTGCGGGTGGAAGCTGGGGAGGCGCCTGTGGGGGAGCATCAGCCCTGCTGGGTTTGGGCTCTGCTGCCTCTGGGTGCATTACGGGGTCTGTCCGCTCCGGGAGGAGTGGGAGCTGCCAGACTCTTTCCCAGCAGACAGTTGGCCGCTCAGGCCCCTGGCAGTCAGACAGTGCCCCCGGCGCTGCCGACTCGGCTCTGTCGGACCCTGATGTTCCGCGTTCAGAGGGGCGAGGGGCAGGCAGTGAGCCTGGTCATAAATCTCTCTTTATGTTCTGGATTATGAAGTAATGTTTTCCTGGCTGGGGCTGGTTGGATTGGGGAAATGCGGGCTCCGCAGTCAGTTCCCTGCGGCTGCCATCCCAGCGTGGTGGGAGCTTGCACCGCAGCCGTGCTGGGATGTACTGCTTCTCCCACAAACACCCCCTGTCCCCAGGGTCTCTCCGTGAGTCCTGCAGCCTGGTTTTGCTCCTAGAGCCCTGGAGAAGCTCTCCAGCAACCCGGATCAGGCTCAATCCTGGCCGCAAGTATTTTACCTCCCCGAGGGCAGTGCCTGCTCATTCATGCCAAAGACAGCACAGCTGGGACGCTTGCCTGAGCTCAGGCAACTAGCAAGGGCCCTGGCTGCTGCACACGTTTTATGTGCCACAGCCTCTCTGTGCATTTCTTCTTTTTGAAGGGAAGGAGCCCTCAGCGTGGTGCTGGGCTGGAGAGCCTGGCTGCGGAGAGGTGAAGCTGGCTTCTCTCAGCAGGCTTGCACCAATCTCAGACTTTCTGGTAGTGTGCAGGGGTGGTAGCACGTGCAGGAGGAAAGGAGGGCCTTGTAGCTGATGTGAACTGTAACGTGTTGCTGGCCTGAAAGGGTTATTTTGAAATACTGCAGATCACCAACATTAGTGCCTCTTGCAGAGTCCAGCCAGCGGTCGGAGCAGCCTTGGCTTCATGCCGTGCTTGGTTGTGCATTGACCCCACCGGGAAGGGTGCCCTGGCTCCCTTTGCCTCCTCGCCTCCCTCTGCAGAGGCTCCGGCAGCCCTGAGATGCGCCTTCCTGCTCACTAATAGTTTTCAGATGAGACTCAAGAGTTTGAGCTGGGTTTGGTGGTTTCTGGGCCAAAACAGCTCAAGCAGCGTTTCAGCAGGCCTAGGGTGTCCCTGGGAAGGCTGGTTTCTGGCTGCCCCAGTGCCTTGTAGGTCTGGTCCTCGGTTGCATGCCGTGGCTACGGGAACCGGAATGCTGGGATTTGCCTGGGGGAGGTGGAAAACTGGTCTGTGTGGCCAGGAGGGGATGGGAAAAGAGGACATGCCTAGGTGGTGGGAATGCCCCAGCTCACACATCCTTTCCATGACGTTTTATAACCCAGGTTTATTCTTGCTGGTGGATTTCTGGGCAGGGCAGGCAGCATATTCTTCAGTTTCCCTCTGAATAGCTGAAAGGCAGTTAGCAGTTCTGAGTAGACTTGAAGGCTTCTAAAGATTATTTTAACTCTCACCTCCGTCTCTGCAGAAAGAACCAATGCCTGCACTTGATGCTGTTGCTGCTTTTGAAAAGTTCAAAAATTTACTTTGCTCAGAGCAAAGCTTTGAAGTGCTGCTCTGTGGGAATGGCAAAGCATCTCAAAAGCCTTTTGCTGAAAGCTTGGTTAACCTACATTTGTGGGCAGCTACCTTCAGAAAATGACTTTGTGGGGGATTGCATGGGGAGATGTAAAGGTGAACTGTGAAATTTAATCGATTTAACAAGGAAAGGTTAAATCTGTTTGTTTTGCTCCTATTCAGGGCCTCCAGCTGGTGGGTGCAGGGTCACCCTTTTCTGCATGCAAAAGTTCCTGCATAAAGGCTGTTTTGTCCCACTTGCCTTGTTTGCATAAGTGCTGTGAGGAGGGTAAGCTGAAGAAGCAGGAGTGAACCTCTTTAAGATGCAGAGCTGGTGCCTGACTGTAGCAGAGAGGAGGTGGCATTCCTGCCTGCAGCCGCAGGCTCTTCTCTTGCTTTTGGGAGTGTAAATTGGTAGTAGCGTGTCCTGTTTGAATCCAGGGCTCAGCATCAGCTGGGTGGTAGGAGAGAAACGAGTCCTGCCTCTCTCAGCTGCTCAGATGAACCGCTAGTTTGAATGTTGGTGTCTCAGGAGGGTGTGGGATGCCTGCCTGTGCAGTGACAGGTCTTCTTCTCTTTGCAGGCACTGGGAAGGGAGACGTAGCATACCACGCCACTCTGGGCTGGAAGCCCACTGTGCTTTTGCCCCCCGGACTCCAAGAAACCTGCTTCTTTTTTGGGGAAGCAGACCCTGATCTCCTGTTTCTTTGTTGCATGCGTGCTCACAAGTGCTGGATTATGTTTGTCTCCTTCTCCCTTTGCTCCATAATTTGGTTGAATCGTGGTTTCAAGCTAAGGAAAAGGGGCTGTACCTAAGTGCACTGGGGCACCCGGACCAGGCTGCTGGGGTGCTGGTTCATGCAGGGACATTCAGAGTGCTGATGGGGGAGAGCTGCCTCTGAGATCCCTTCACTCCTGCCTGAAACACGCTGCCTCACTGTTCAGAGCCCTTCTCCCCACAGCAGAGAGGATGGGCAGCACCGATGGGTTCCAGTACCGTGCGCTCTACCCCTACCGCAAGGAGCGTGAGGAGGACATTGATCTGCTGCCTGGGGACATCCTGGTGGTGAGCAAGGGGGCCCTGCAAGCCTTGGGCTTCAAAGACGGGGATGAGCAGACCCCCAATCAGATCGGGTGGATCCTGGGCGTCAACGAGCGGACCAAGCAGAAGGGCGACTTTCCCGGCACGTACGTGGAGTACGTGGGGCCTGTGAAGATTTCCGTCCCTTCTCACCGGCCCCGAGTGCAGAGACCCCTGCCCGCAACGCCGGGGGCCAGCTCCTGCCGGCTGCAGGAGGCTCTGGAGCAAGGTAAGACCTACTGCGTGCCGCGTTGCTGCGGGTGACCTCTGCTCCCGGTGTGTGACAGAGGAGGAAGCGTGAGTGGCTTTGCAGGACAGTGGTGAGGCCCTCAGCTTGGTAACACTGGATTGTCCCCGCTGCCAGCAGTGCGGTTGAGTTGTCTGGAGGTTATGGGCTCAGTACTGGCCAAGAGAAAAGCACATGGTTCCCCCAGCTTATCAATCTGTTTAGCAGAGCTGCTTGGGGTGAGCCTTGTCCCACTCTTACCTCTCCAAGATCCTTCCTTCTCTCTGGCCCGTGACCAGGCAGGATCCCTGTGGCCATCAGTCCCTTTCCCTGCTCCGCTGAGGGTTTTGCCCCACTCCCTCCCTTTAGGAAGAAGTCCTGACCTCTCCCAGCCACTTCCTTGCCTCTGCCTCTGGAGCGCTCAGGGCATTGCTCCCTGCCAAGAGCCGCTCAGCCCTGCTGAGACACACAATTACTTGTCTCTGGGCAAGAGGAGAAAAGTCAGGGTCTAAAAGAGTACTTCCGAGAACTGGAGCTAATTGCTTGTCTGCCTGGCACCCATCCCTCCCCGTGGATCGCAGAGCTCTCGCTGGGGCTGGGCAGCCGCCCTTAGGCAGGGCATGGGCTGCTCTGCACCTGCATCTGCCTCCCCACCGGCACTGGGCTTGGCATGGACCTGGTCTGGGAGCTGGGAGAGCCACCCTGCCTCAGTGCTGCCCGTAGAGCTGTAGCAGCTGCCTTCTCTTTACCTATTTTTTTTGCTTCCAGGCACATAAACCTGGTGGCAGGGGCTCAGCAGCCCCTGGGTGCTCTGAGATGGCAAATAGGGGCGACAGCCACACTTTGCCTTCCTATGCCTTGCAGAAGATCTTGTGTTTGTGCACACAGGAGGAGTAGGGTCAGCAGCAGGAGCTGGTGGGCATCAGAGCATGCTCCCGGCTGGCAGTCCTGCGTCCTCCCCATCTCTCTCTGCCTGAGAGCCACGGCTGTCCCATCAGATGCTTCCAGCTGTGTGAAACATCTCTGGGGTCTTAAGGAGTGGAAAGGAGCCCCTGTCTCAGAAACTAGGGTGGTGGGGCTGGTGCAGCTCCCCACAGCTGCCTCCTGTGCTCCTGCTCCCGGAGCCAGAGAGGTGGCCCCAGGAAACGTCTCCGCAGGGTGGGAACACAGCCGGGCCATGCGTTTTGGTTGGCAGCAAGAGCTGCTGACCTGAGTCATCCCACTCACAACCTGCCTTTCCAAGAAAGCAGCTCCCCTTGGAAGCCTGGGACATGCTCTGCGGTGGAGGCCGTGGCTTTGCCTGCCTCCAGCCCTGCGCTCCCTCGGGGGCTGTATTTATGCCTTCATGGGCTCTCTCCTCCTCCTCTTCTCAAGCGGGGCTCGGTGGAGGTGTGTCTGAGTGGTCAAAGCCGCTGCCCTGCGCAGGGGTGGGGATCATTGGAATGTGGAAGAAGATATGTGCCAAAGCTCCTGACACACAGAAAAGACACAGCTGGGAAAGAAACCAAAAGCCAGCCTGTCTGCATCCTGCCCGGGGATGGAGCAGAGTGAGGGTCAGGTACCAGGGCATGTGAGGGGAGTGCCAGCCCTATCCCTGGTGGGTGCATCCCCGTGGCCAGCCTCCACTTCGGGCACAGCCGCGGCCTGCAGGGTGGCAATTCAAATACCCAAAGCCATTTTACATGCAGCCTGCTGGGATGCTGGTGGGGAGACACATTTTTGCAACTTACAAACTATTTAAGCCAAGCCCATGTTATTTCTTCATGGTCTGCACTTTGGGAGGTGCAGAGATGTCTCTTGGCTGCCCCACGAAGCTCATAGCTGGTGATGTTTCTGCCCTGTTTCCCGCGTCCTGCCCCGGCTGGCAGGGATCCCCTAGCCCTCCAGTGTCACATGTGGAGCAGGGCCAGTGTCACGGCTGTCACGCAGCCCAGGAGCAGGGCTGGCCACACAGAGCAGCAAGGCTCGGCGCTTTCTGCCGGTGAATTTACGAGCTGCTGGTGTTTGCCTTCCGCAGAGAACACGAGCGGAAAACGCGGCTCAGAAATATTTCCGCAGCTGCCCCGGCCGTGCTGTGAGCAGCCTTGTTCGCGGCGGCCCAGCCTGGAGGCCCGGCAGGCTTGGGAGCCGCTGCTGGCTCCGGCACAGGCTGCCTGATAAAAAAAGGCAAGCTGCTGCCTGCTGAAGCAGCACATTCCTGGCTGGGCCACGTGGGCAGCGCCAGTATTTACTCTCCCTTCAGCCCTTCCCAAGGGTCAGGCTCAGAGCTGCCAATCTCGCGGCTTGACTGCAGCTTCCCTACCCCAGCCAGCGCCACGCTGGGCCCCTTCTCGTGCCCAGGGGCTCCCTGTAGTCGGGGATTGCCCTACAGCAGCACAGACCCTTGCAGAACTGCTGGGTGCCTGCCCCATTTACTCCCTGTTCCGTGGCCGCACCGACACGAGCTGCTTCGCCTCCCCACGAGGCCGTGGGTGCAGGAGGCTCAGCCAGGTGCGGAGTTGCAGCTCACTGCGCCTTGCGGCGAGACCACACTGGGCAAGTTCGGGTCAGATCCATGACAACAGAGCTGTGTTTCACAATGGGTAGCAGCTTTTTGGCTCTGCCTCCCCACACTGGAGCATGTTGCCTGTCCTCACTGACCGTGGGCTCCCCAGGGTCTGCCCGGTGCTGTGGACCGGCCTAGAGAAGCCTCCTGCACTGGCTGGTGCTCAACTGGAAGCGAGACGGGGCCTGGCACCGCTCATCCTTCAGCAGGCCTCCCGCTGGCAGCTGCCCAGCCGGGCCCGCGTGCTCCTGCCCCAGCATGTGTTACCCCTCCAGCACAGGGGGAAGAGGGGTGCCTGGAGCTGGGACCTCAAGATCTTCGGGAATTGGCAGTGAAACGCAACCCAGTGCGGGGCCGTAGATTCCCCAGAAAGTTGGGAACCCCGGTCCTGTGCTCTGGGCTGTCTGCGTCCTGTAACAGCTTGCTCGGAGGCTGTGGGCTCATGGGGAGGGGGAGGCAGAGGGCTGGTTTCCATGTTAAACGAGCAATCAGGGGCAGGAATTTGCTGACATGGTGTTCTGTCTGAATCGCTGGATTAATCACAGCTCACCACCGTGAGCGAGCTCCCTAGCCGTGCTCTTCCGTCAGCCCTGCGCAGCCCCTGTGCTGGGCAGGGACTGAACCCAGCCTGAGCTCCAGGAGCCCCGGTAACCCATGCGCTGCCCACCTGGGGTGTCAGGGTCCCCAGGGAGCTAGCCTCTGCCTCCTGGCCTCTGCAAGGAGCAGTAGGGATGCACA
This sequence comes from Sagittarius serpentarius, assembly GCA_034782735.1. NCBI lineage: Eukaryota > Metazoa > Chordata > Aves > Accipitriformes > Sagittariidae > Sagittarius > Sagittarius serpentarius. The sequence continues at coordinate 40,788,681 of JAVKLA010000090.1, forward strand.
TACTGTCGGGGGCTTGGAGCAAGGCCGGGCTCAACAAGCGCCGTGCTGGTTTCTGGGCCAGCTCGCAGGTTCCCTGCAGCCTCCGTGCGGTGTTTGTGTGGGCTGTGGCCTCGCAGCAGGGGCCATGGCTCTCCTCGCTCTCGGACGCTGCTGTTGGGAGCAGCATTGACTCCACTGCAGTGCGTCTGTTGGGGGCTGAGCTGGGGCTGACCCCTCCTCTCCCTCCCTCTCGCCCAGGGTCTCCTCTCCCGGACTTGCAGGAGCAGTTCAGCCCTCCCGAGACTGCACCGCCGCTGCTGGTGAAGCTGGTGGAAGCTATTGAGAAGAAAGGTAAGGGGGGGATGCTGAGCACTGAGGGGCTGATAGCTCCCAAAATCCCCCAGTAAGGGCAGAGGGGGAGGCAGCTGTCTTCAAAAGCTGCTGGTATTGGACTGAACTCCTTGGGACATGCAGCTGCCTGCAGAAAGGGAGGCCCTCCTGCTCCTCCCTGGCTTGAGCTGCTGTTCCCCAGAGCCGGGCTTGACCCTGCTGTGCCATCCTCCTCAGAGGCGTGGGGCGAGGGGGCTAGGTCTGCACGCAGGATGCCCACGTGCCATGTATGGGTGCTGGGGTTTGGGAAGTGCTTCCAGCCCAGATCTGTACCATGCGGGAGAAACGGGACCACTGAACCGGGTGTCCTGGGGGCCAGGGGGCCTGCGGCAGCATATGCAGGAGGTTGACTTGGACACCATCCAGGCCTGGTTAGCCATGCCACGGTGATTGCCCAGCCAGCACACGGGTGCCAGGCTGGCACCAAAATGGTGTGTGTGCTGGGAACTGCGCAGCTAACAGCAGTGTCCCCGCTTCCGCAGGGTTAGACAGCGAGATGTTGTACAGGACATCTGGCTCCGAACTGAGGCAAGCGCTGAGAACCGGTAAGAACCAGCTCCGCGTGGTGAGGCGAATCGGCTCAGATGGAGGAGATTAGTGGATGTGACAGTGCCAGCAGTAATGCAATCCAGGCCAGGCTCGCCTGTCCCCAGCAGTTCCTGACTCCCGTCACGCTGCCTGTGGGGCTGGGCTGTCCCCGTCCTGACATGTCCTTGTCTAGGGCGGAAGGGATGGGAAAGCGGGGGATTCCTGCCACCGTCCGTGGGCTGGAGCAAAGGGACGTGGCGCCAGCTTGGAGACTCGCAGGCCAACAAGTGAACCCCTGTGCTTGTCTCCCATTGTCTCTTCAGGGTACCCCCCCCTCTCAGGGTGCTCTGCTGATGGGCTGGCGGAGGCTCCTCTAGCTCTGTCACGCCACTAATAAGCAGGGGAGGATCTTTCAGCTCAGCTTGGTGGCTGGAGCCTTGGCTCCGCTGTGCCAGCAGCTGACGTCTCTGTTGGGGAGCCTTCGGAGCTGTCTGCCTCTCGGCTGGGCTTGCGCCTCATCCAGCACCGTGCTGGCTTGTCCCCTTCTGCAGACGTTCTTGCAAACCCCAACTATGCGGTCCTGTCAGATCTGGCCGCGCTGCTTTCAGGACAGGCTTTATGTGCTGTCCCGACGGCCCGCGCCTTGCATTCCTGGGACGGCAAAGTTCGAGGGAAACGTTTTCCCCATTGGGTTCAGTGTGTGGCTGGTCAGTCTGAGCTTGTCTCTACCAGCAGCAAGGAACAAAACTCTCACCTGAGTCATGCGTGCCAGAATTCCTGTGGCAGGGCTCAGGACAAAGGGTGTGGGCACCCAAAATGACCTCTACCCCCTCCCAGGGTGGGGAACCTGCCTGGGTTCCCAGAGCCACCTTATTTCTCGGGTGCAGGGGGCACTTCCAGGCATCCTCTGTCACGTGGGCTGCTTGGCTGCCCGAGAGCTGCCTGAGCTCCCTTGTGGTGCCGGGCTGCTGGGTCCCATGGTAGCTGGCCGAGCGGTGCGTTGTGGTCTCTGGGATGGGTGCTGGCAGCACCAGAGCTGCCGACTGGGCGCCTGGTGCTGTGGCTGCCACCCATGGGAAATCTGTGCCCTGGCAGATTGGACCCTGGGTGACCTGGAGCCCTTCGATGTGCACTCCCTGGGCGAGGCGCTGCGAGGCTACCTGCAGGACCTGCCCTCCCCCGTGGTGCCAGTATCTGTGCACGGAGACATCCTTCGTGTCCTGCAGGGTAAGGGCCTCCCCTGGCTGCACTTGGGAACGGGTGGCTGGGCAGGACAGATGCATTTGGGGTATTAAAATAAGTTCTGTCCCTATAGGGTCTGGCAGACGGCCCCTGCTGCTGACAGTGCTCCCATGCTGTGATGCAGCCGGAGTGTGGAGAGCGGTGCCGGCTGTCCCAGCCCTTCCATCGTGTCTTGTTCTTTCCCCAGAGATGCCCCAGACGGAGAATTGCCGGAAGCAGCTGCTGCTGGCCCTGGAGTCACCTGCGGTCCCACTCCAGAACATGCTCACCCTGCAGTTCCTGCTCCGGCATCTGGGGAAGGTATCACAGCAGGCCGAGAGCAACAGCCTCCACCCTCGGGCCCTGGGAGAGATCTTTGGCCCCCTTCTCCTCCGGCTGCCTGGTGCCAGGTACGTGAGGCTTTCAGGTTCCAGCCATGTACCGAGCATTGGCCACTGTGCCTGCCAGGACGAGGAGTCCAGCCTGTAACAGCAGGTCTGCCTGCAGCCCCTGCCTTGCTGCACGTGGGATTAAACTGCTGGCAGCACGCAGAGGTGGGACTCAAAGCCAGGGCAGAGCCCTTGCTTCTGTGTCAGCCTGGGATCTGGCAGCCGGCATGAACCAACTGACCCCAGCTGCCCCTTTGCCCGGGGGCACGGGCGCAGCGCTAAGTTCTCCCCCACAACTGCTGTTCTTACTTGGCTCCTCTCTCCCTGCAGCCCAGAGCTGAGCCCTGACTTCTCCGTGCTGTTTTTGGAGATACTTCTGCAGACAAAGGAACTGGAGCCGGAACAGTTGCCTCCAGGTACTGAGATGCCCCTTCCTTGGGGCCCGAGGCACTGGCATTTGTGCTCTGTGGGTATGGAGTCTCTGCCCCCGTGAGCAGGTTGCTGCTGCAGATGTGCCTGGAGCAGCTCCTGGCAGCATGGCGGCCGACGGGGTTTTCCAGGGTAGTCACTGCAGGGAGGGGGACTCGGTGCTCTGAGGGATTGCCTGAGGGGTTCTGGGACTTGGGGTCACCCTGCTTCAACCCTCCTTCTCTTGCAGCCTTGCCTCCAAAACCACCTAAGCCAAAGCCCAGTGCTGCCAGCTTGGCCAACGGGAACAGTGTGCCTTTACAGGACGCCGAGTGGTACTGGGGTGACATTTCTCGGTAAGGGGATGGGTGGCAGCTCACGTCCTGGGTGCCCTGTCCATTGAGTTATCTAGGGGAGCTCTGGTTGCACCTCACAGGCTGTGACAATCTTGTTCCTTGTAGGGAGGAGGTGAATGAGAAGCTACGGGACACACCAGATGGTACCTTCTTGGTGCGTGATGCCTCCAGCAAGATCCAGGGAGAGTACACACTCACGCTCAGGTAGGGCGCTGGGGTCCCCCGAGAGCCTTTGCTGCTCTGGGTTGGAACTGTCGGTACATGTCCCTGTGCTTGCGGCTGCCTGGACACCCAGACGTCAGGCTGGTGTAGGGTGCTGGAGTAGTGATAAGTGCCCTCTCTCCCCTCCCTGCTACAGGAAGGGAGGCAATAACAAGCTGATCAAGATCTTTCACCGGGAAGGGAAGTACGGCTTCTCAGAGCCCCTGACTTTTGGCTCGGTGGTGGAGCTCATCACCCATTACCGGCATGAGTCGCTCGCCCAGTACAATGCCAAGCTGGACACCAGGCTGCTCTACCCCATCTCCAAGTACCAGCAGGTGAGGCCTGTGCCACAGGGATGTGGCTGGCCAGCTCAGCCTGAACCAGGGGCATTTGCTCATCCGTCCCTGATCCTTTGGTAGATGACAATGTCCCACCCCTTCCCCCATGCTAGGACATTTTTTTGTGGGGTGGCAGAAATCCTGCGGGGCTGGTGGGGTTTTGTGGGACCAGCTGCCTTGCAGAGTCCTGATTGAGGCTGTGCATATGGCAGGATCAAGTGGTGAAAGAGGACAGCGTGGAAGCCGTTGGGGAGCAGCTGAAGGTCTATCACCAGCAGTACCAGGACAAGAGCTGGGAGTACGACCTGCTGTATGAGGAGTACACACGCACTTCCCAGGTACGGAAGCGCTTGCCATCCCCTTGGGAGTGCAGGCCTCATGGGCTGCCATGGTATCGCCTGATCGCCGGCAGCTGCACCACTGTGCACAGAGGAGAGCAGAGATTGGGCACCTGCTGCCCCATTTGTCCGCTTGTGGACTTGAGGGGGCTTTGAAGAGGGGGAGATTTTGGCTGCAGCAAGGACAGTGCTGCTTTGGGGAGGGGGAAAGAGGGGATGCAAATGGGCAGAAAGCTGTCCAAATGCTCCCCTTTCCTCAGCTCTTTCCTCCCTTTTCAGGAGCTGCAAATGAAGAGGACGGCAATCGAGGCCTTCAACGAGACGATCAAGATCTTTGAGGAGCAGTGTCAGACACAAGAGAAATGCAGCAAGGAGTACATCGAGCGCTTCCGGCGGGAGGGCAATGAGAAGGAGGTGCAACGGTGAGGATGGGGGGTGGTGATGATCTGCCCTGCCTGGGGAAGGGTTCTCGGGGCTGGAAGGACCATTCCGGCCCAGCGCAGAGCCGAGGCATGCACAATCCTTGTCTCTCCAGCAGTGGTGCTGTGGGCTGGAGCTGGCGGGCTGTCTCCTCTGCCTCCCCGACCCTGGATCACAGCCTAAACCCCTCTCTTTCTCCCAGGATCCTCATGAACTCAGAGAAGCTGAAGTCTCGCATCACAGAGATCCATGACAGCAAGATGAAGCTGGAGCAGGACCTGAAGAAACAAGCCTCAGAGAACCGGGAGATCGACAAGCGCATGAACAGCCTCAAGCCAGACCTCATGCAGCTGCGCAAACTGCGAGACCAGTATTTGGTGTACGTAGTGCCTGCCCCTGCAGAGGGCTGGGAGCGGTGCCCTGCTGCCCCCTCCAGCACGACCCAGGAGCCATCCACCTGGGTCCTTGAGGGCTTTGGGGCTTGTGGGACCGGCTTGCGGGCTTCTTGGTGCAGGAGAGAGCCCTGCGGCGGGCAGGCTTGGGGCATGGCAGTCCCCCAGAGGGGACGGCTGCTGCCCTCTGGCGATGGCTGCACAAGTGGTGTCTGGCCCGGGCACCGCAGGCTGGGCACGCTGCCTGCGCTGAGTTCTGCCTCTCCTTCCCCAGGTGGCTGACACAAAAGGGTGCCCGGCAGAAGAAAATCAACGAGTGGCTGGGCATCAAGAATGAGACAGAGGAGTGAGTGTCCCTGCTTGCGCGTTGTGGGATGTCGGGGGGCTGCAGGAGCACAGCCTGCGCAGCCAGTTCTGCCTGCTCCAGGGCTGCGAGCAAGTCCCATCTCCCTGCCTGGGAGCTGAGGACATCTTCCTTGCCAGAAGGGGTGATGGCAGTGAGCAGTGCGGGGGGAGATATGGGGGCCACATGCCCAAACTGAGGGGGTCTGACCCTGCCTGTGCTCAATTGCAGCCAGTACTCCATGATGGATGATGAGGAGGAGCTGCCCCACCACGAGGAACGAACATGGTACGTGGGGAAGATCAACCGCTTGCAGGCAGAAGAGATGCTGTGTGGCAAGCGGGACGGCACCTTCCTGATCCGCGAGAGCAGCCAGAAGGGATGCTACGCCTGCTCTGTGGTGTGAGTACCCCTGCACAGACATGAAGCGATGGGGCTGGCAGGGGCTGTGCTCCCACATCGCTCTGCCCTTCTCTCGCCAGATGCTGGAGGCTGGCAGAGGCATCAGCTGGCAGGCTGGGCTTCCCTGAGGTCTCCCGTCTGCCCCAGCTCCTCCTGCCAGGGCCAGATGTATCTTTGGGCTGTTTGGGTGATGCCCACTTGTGCTCTGCTGTCCCTGTCCCAGCTGGTCTCCCTGGCGTGCCACTGACCCACGCTGCCTTGTCTCTCTGGCAGGGTGGACGGTGACACCAAGCACTGCGTGATCTACAAAACGGCGACCGGCTACGGGTTCGCTGAACCCTACAACCTCTACGCCTCCCTCAAGGACCTGGTCTTGCACTACAAGCACACGTCCCTGGTGCAGCACAATGACTCCCTGAATGTCACGCTGGCTCACCCGGTCCTTTCCCAGCCGCCAGCCAGATGAGCAGCCCCTGCACAACACAACAGCTGCCTTCAGCTTCTCCCCAGGGCGCTGCTTTCTGGCTCTGGACTCTTGCACCCTGTATAGTTGAGTCTCTGTGCTCCTGCCCCTCCAGAGCCTCTGAGATGTCTGTGACCGTTCCTGATGTCCCTTTTGGTCAGTAGCTGAAACCTGTGTTGGCTGATGGGGCAAAAAGGCTGGGCTGTTGATTCCCAGTGGGCTCCAGCCTCTAGGAGGTGGGATTCAGTTGTGATTGAATTGCTGGGGGCAAGCACAGCCCCCTCCCCTTCCCCGACAAACAGGTCAGATCCCCTTCTTGCTGGCAGGTCACCCCACTACGCATCACTGTAGAGCTAGGTTCCCAGTTCCTCGGTGCACTATGGCGTCAGTCACCCCCCTGGCCCAGCAGCCGCAAGTGCTGCTCTGAGCGAGAGGCTCCCTGTCTGGATGCCGGAGCAGGCAGAGGAGGAGGCTCTGCTGAGCAGTTGAGCGTGGGCATCCTCCAGTCTCGCTTCCCTCAGTGATCTTGCAGGCTGCGATGGTGTCTGGTATGAGGGATGCTGCTCTTCTGTGCAGAGACTCATTTAAAAGGAGAAACCCTATCCTCTGTGGGGCTTCTCAGCCAAGGTCTCCGCTCTGTGCCGTGCCCCACCTCACCGTCTTGTTCCCGAGTGTCCTAACCACCTCTTGAGTGTTGCTGTTTGGGGAGGGAGGATCTGGTTAGCGATGAATCTCTCACCTTAGTTGTGCCAGCTAAGCTGTGAAATCTGTGTTGGTACCTGTGTTCTTCCCGGCAGAATCTATGGGATGCACAGCTCGTTGTTTCTGGCTGTCTTCGATGAATCTCTGCAAACGTAACCCGTTGAAGCTAACTGTAGCTCTGTAAATACGGTTCTTTTTGTAATCGGCTGCTTACCTAGTACTGGTGTTTGCTGAACTCCCACTATGATATGCAAGCGTGTGGGCAGCAACTGCCCAGGCTGTTGCAGACTCAGGTCCTGCCAGCTGAAGCAGGAGGGGGCCAAAGTCCGATGCACACTACGAGCCCTACACAAAATGAAGGACTTCTCTGCTGCAGGAGAATGGTATCTCTGCTGGGCCAAGGGCCTTAGCGCATAGAAATGTATATGCATGATGTCGAACTATGTATGCAAAGCACTTACAATCATGAGTACTGTATGGGGACTTGGAGTGAAAGAGCTGGGGGTTGCTGTAGTGCTGCCCATCATAGCTGGCTGGCGCGGGCAGGAATTTGTTGTGTCTTTGTTCAGAAGGTTCAAGGGCAATGGAGGTGGCCCTGGACGAGCTTTAAAAGCTGGACCTGGGCTGAGAGTTGAGGCCGTGGTGGTATTTGCTTTACTGGGTTATCCTGTCTGCCTGGCTTGAAGAAAGCGTTAATTGTCCTCTTGATTTGATAGAGAGGCTCTTACCCTTTTGGAGGCTGCGTCCTCAGGACGGGCTAGTGGATGGTGTAGGCTTTGCTGCTTCTGTTTTGTGTTGTGACTTGGGCTCTTCCAAATCTGCAGGGTGCTGTGTGCTCATGTTCTTCCTGTATCCTGTCCTTGATATGCCACCTGTGTTGGGGACTGCGCTGGCCCTTCTCCCCCCCCGGTCAGCTCTGCTGCTTGCCTTGCTCTGGGCTGGTCCCCAGATCCTTTTGGATCTGGGATTGCTGGAGCAAATGTCCCATTCCTGTTGCTTGTGCCAGCTCTCCTATGCTCAACTGTACAGACCCCATTCCCTGCTCTTGCGTGCCCTCTCTGGGCCCTGGGCTGTTTTTTGGTTCTGGTTTGGCGCTCTGAGGATGCGGGGCAGCAGTGCTATCCCTGGCCCACCGCAGCCCAGGCATGCGCTTGAGTGCCGAAGTGCCACAGAAGGTGCAGGCAGTAGGTTGGGGGAGCTGTGGGGTGCACAGCCCAGGAGAGGCTGCATTTGACTTTGGGGATCACTTGTGAAAAGCTGTCAGGGATAATTAAGGGAATAGTTGAGGCTCAGACACGTGAGAGCGCTTGGGAATGGGGCCGGGAAGCCCAGTGCTCATAGCCCTCGCTGCAGAGGCCTCCCGGGGTCTGTGGGGTGGCCGGGGGGGCCGCACCAACACTGCAAAGCTTTCTGCCAGACTCCCACACTGGTTGCGGCGGCGTATTTTCAGCCTGGGGAGCCTGCTGGTCCTGCCCCAGTCCTGTGCTCATCCCCTCACTTCCAGCACATCCCTGCGCCATGGGGCAGGCTGCAGGCGGATGGGAACCTCCAGCCGCTCACCCCACAGGGTCTGCGTCCCCCCCCCCACCCCACCAACGGGAGCTCGGGGCTGGTTCTGCTGTGGGGTGGTTGCTCCTGGCTCATGCCAGGGCCTGCTGAGCCTTTGGGAGAGTCTCAGCTTCAAGCCATTGCATGTCAGCATTTCGCTTGGTGCTTGCCCTGGCTCTGCTGGCTGGGGAAATTCCAGCTTCTCTTGATGGTGTTTTTTTATCCTTTTGGCTGAATTTCTGCTGTTCTCCCCATGCTGTCCCTTCCTGCTGCCCAGCCAGAGCCTCTTCCTCCCCAGGAGCGTAGGTAGCTCAGCGTGAGCACAGGGTGTCACGGTCACCCCTTCCAGCACTGCCATTCCTGCCTGCTGGCACCCATCACCGTGGCACGTCCCCGACGGGGCTCTGCTTGCAAGTCCTGTGTACAACAAAGAGGAAAATGCCCTTCCCCAGGGCTGCCTTTCCCCGACGGTGCTTGACTTGGCTCCCTGAAATGCAGCTTTCCCCTCATCTCCCCCCAAGCCCTGAGTTCCCTGCCTGCAGCACAGCTCCCCCAAAATAAGCTAGTTGTGATTTGTCCTTTGATGCTTTCGCTCGTGCTGTTCACGCTGCCAGCTGAACCCCGTAGCGATACGTTTTGAGGCCCTGGGCTGTGCTTTGCTGCTTGTGACCCTCAACTGGGCCACGCACCCGCATCCCACGGGTGCAACGTGGCCGTTCCTGCTCCCCAGGGCGCAGCTCGCGTCTTGTCCCTCCGTGTGCCAGCTCGGGATGCTCTACGCTCATCCATGTAACCCCCCCCACCCCAAGGGTTCTTGTGCTCTCTTTGTGCTCGGAGAGGATGTGGCGGCTGCGTGAGCACTCCTGAGATTTTAGTTCCTAGGTATATGCAATAATAAGTAACTTGCCACTTCAGCTGTTCATTACCAGCAGTAGTTCTCTATGCTCTTTCCGTTGATGTTTACTAATGTAAACCCAGTATTTGTTACTGTAAGAGGATTTTTGTACGGTACTTCAAAAAAACCCACAAAAAAAAAAAAAAAGAAAAAAGAAAGAAACAAACAGAATTAATGAAATGGCTGTGGGGATTTCTGTGGGAAGGGTGTTAGTGCCAGGGGAGCGGAGGCGGGAGGGTGGTGGGGCTGTGCTGCAGCTCTTGGGCGGGGTGCAGGATGTGGCCCATCACCTGGCTGGTGCTGGGCTGTGCCAGGACTCTGCTCCTCGGGGTCTTGCAGGGCTGCGGCATGTGGGGGCCGGCCCCAGGCTCGCCAGCTGGGCAAGTGAGGAGGCGGCAGCTGAGCCCCAAGGGGCAAGAAACAGCCGGAAACAGCAGCTATAAACAGTGGGGGAAGTACAAGGTTTCTCCACGCTCAGCCCCAGAAATGAGCCCAGGGGGTGTTTTGGGCAGCACCCCCTGCCCGCGCCCATAGCTGCCAGCCTGGGGGTGCTTCGGCACCTGCACCCACTCCTGGGGGGCTCCGCAAGGGCTCGGCAATCAGCGGCAGGAGTCCAGCAGGGAGCCAACCCCCTGCCCGTTTGGGGAGATGCCAAGTACAGGCGGCTCTGGGTTGGGTTTCTGTCCCCAACCTGTCGCAACCTGCGGGGAAGCAGCAGCCGCTGGCGGGGCTGGGGCGAGGGGCTGTGACCCCAAAGCCCAGATATGGGGCTGCGGCCCCCGGCAAGACAGAGGGGCCGGACGGGGTGGCTGGAGCTGGGTGGCCCCATATGAGTCAGCAGCGTCAGCGTCACATGAGGAGGCCGGTTGAGCTAGGCAGGAAGGGCACACGGAGGCGGGCGCAGACAGGCTTTAAAAGTCCTCGCGGGGACGGGCTTGCCTCCACGCCACCCCGCTGTCCTCATGGCCCCCGCGGTGCCCCTGGCTCTCCTGGCGCTGGTGGTCCTGCCAGCCTGGGGGCTTGGGGTGGCCTGCCCGAGCTGTGACTACCCGGCCCCCCTCTGGTGCAGCTCACGGGAGATCGCCGTCGCCTGCCAGGTCAGAGCCACTAGTGCCCGGGCTACCCCAGCTGACCACCCGTGCTGGCAGCCCGTGCAGGGCAGGGCCGCCCGGCACGCGGGGACACGTCCTGCTGAAGCAGCATGCAAGGGGCTGGGTGCTTGCCCAGCAAGTGGGGATGGGGTGCGCAGGGACGGTGTCAGGGCATCGCCTGGCCGCGGTACCTGGTGCAAGTGCCGGCTCTGAGCATCCCTGCGGCACGTGCTGGCATGCCATGGGGATACTCAGAGCCCCTGTGCCGCGCTGGCACCATGGCATTCCCTGGCATCCCTGGGGAAGCACTGTGCTGCAGCTGGACCCCGATCCCAACTCTTCCCTAGGAGCTGCTGGCACTTCTGCTTTTTCAGCATAAAATAGCTTTTCAGCTTATTCCACCCTGAACATCCTTGGATGGTGACACTGCCACGACAGCAGGTCTGGCAGCACCCTGTGAACCCCACGGGGCTGCAGCCACCACCCAGCAATGGGTGCTGGGCTGTACCCCTACCCAGGCATGTCCCAGCCCTGCCGGATATGTTTTCCCCAAAAATATTTTGGGGAAGTTCCTGTGGAAAGCCCCAGCGCTGCATGCCGGCAGCGCACAGGAACCTGTGGCTGCAGGAGGCCTCTGCCCGCTCTCACTTCCCTCCTGGCCCTGCACACTGTCGTCCCCCTCCTCCCCCCCGGGAGCTTTGCCTCATCCCCTGCAAATGCGGGGGTGGGGAGGGGGCTACATCCACACACCCACGCACCCCGCTGCCCCATGTACCCCAAAACCTTCCCACACGCAGGCGGAGAGCCACTGCGCCAACCTCTCGCACCCAGTGGCCGCCCCCGTGGAGCTGAGCCTGTTCTATGAGAGCCTGTGCCCGGCGTGCCGCTGGTTCCTGGTCCAGGAGCTCTTCACCACCTGGCTGCTGCTGCCCGCCGAGGCCCTGAGCATCACCCTGGTGCCCTACGGCAATGCTGAGGTAGTAGCCAGCCTGAGCCAGTGCCACGGGTGCTACCCCCGGCACTGCCAGCCCCGCTCAGACCAGTTGGTCCTGCAGGAGAGGAATGTCAGTGGGAAGTGGCACTTCCAGTGCCAGCACGGCCCGGAGGAGTGTTTGGGCAACATGATTGAGGTGACAGTGACGGTCCCTGACACCATGGTGCCGGCACAGGGTGGGAGTGTCTGGCGGCCCCTCACCACCTGCCCCGTCCCCATAGACCTGCCTGATGCATGAGGCCAAGAACTTCAGCACCTACTTCCCCGTCATCTTCTGCCTGGAGTCGGGCAGCTCCGTCACCAAGAACCTGGAGGCCGTACGTCCCCCTCCCCGTCCCCCGTGCCCTGCCGCAGGGACATCCCTGTCCCCCTGACCTCACCGTGACTCTGTGTGTCTGTCCATCATTCCCGCTCCCCGGCAGTGCCTGCAGGTTTACGCCCCGCAGCTGGATGGGGGCCGCATCGCTGCCTGCGTGCAGGGGGACACGGGGGCTGCCCTGATGCACCGCAACGCCCAGCTGACCGAGGCGCTCGACCCCCCACACCAATACGTGCCCTGGATCGTCATCAATGGGGTACGGCGGTGGGGTTGGCAGGGGGGAAATGGGACGCTGGGAAGAGCCGGGGTACTGTGGGACCCCCATTTCCAGCCCCCATGACCAGCCCTACTTCCCGCTCTCCCCCCCCCCACCCCCCACCCCAGAAGCACACAGACGAGCTGCAGGCACAAGCTGAGGCCTCACTGCTGCAGCTGATCTGCCGCCTCTACCAGGTGGGATGGGGGTCCGGGGTGGGAGCTGGTGGGGCCAGGGGACACGTCCCCATTCCCCCCAGGGCTCTACGGGCTGCTCTCTGGCAGGGGGAGAAGCCCAAAGCGTGTGGGGGCTCGGGGGCCCCAAAGACCCCGGCTGGCTGCAGGCGCTGAGGGACGGCGTGGGAGCACCGACCAAGCAGTGAATAAAAAAGATGGTTTTAGTGCAAAAAGCAAGAGACTCCAGAGTGGTGTGTTGAGGGGAGCGGGGACGGGGGGACCTGTGCCCCGCCGCGGGGGAAGAGTGGGAGCTCGGCCCCGGGGCGCCGGGCCGGGCCTCCTCCGGGCCCCGCAGAAACGCTGCTGCCTCGTTAGATGTCATGGCGGCCGCCAGCGCCTCGGTCGGTGTCATGGCGGACACCGGAAGCGGAAGGCGCCTAGTGACGGGACGCGCGT
>JAVKLA010000090.1:40809289-40822741 GCA_034782735.1 Sagittarius serpentarius
CGCTGATTGGCCGGCAGCGCGCGGTGATGGATAGCCGGCGGGTGCCACGCCGGGCGGGGGGGGAAGGGGGGGAGGCGACACCCCCGCCCCCCCGTCCCCGCGCGGTGGTGGGCGCCGTCCCCCCTCGCATCGCGTAGGGGTGCGGTCCGGCGGCGCCTCGGGGGCCTGGGGCTGAACCACCCCCTTCCCGGGTGGGGGAGCGCGGGTCGGACCATTCCCCATGGAAGGGGGGGAGCAATCTCCCTTCAGGGTGGGGCGACCCCCCACAGCTCCAATATCACGATATGACCCCCTATCGCGACGGCCAGCGCGGCCCGCGGCCCTGCAGCCGCGGGCAGCCTGACCCCGTTCCCTGAGAGGGGCACCTGGCCCTGAGATGAGGCCCGGTGCTCCCACTGCCCCCAGTGCCCGGCCCAGCTGGGGCGGGGGGGGGGGGCGCGCAGGTGGGCGGCCATGTCCTGCCCGGGCCCCAGCGTCCTCCGTCGTCCTGAGGCTATCAGCGGGGATTAGGGGGAGGCAGCATATGGTGGCCCCGCAGGAGGGTGGTGGGGGCCTGGCCGGAGACTCCGCAGGCCCCAGGGCAGCGGTGCCGGCCTTGCCCTCGCCCGGGCCTGCCTCTGCCCTGCCCGAAGTCCGGCAGTCCCCGGGACCCTTGCCTGGCCCGGCCCTGCCTGTGGTGGCACGTTGGACATTGGGGACTCAAGGGCCTGTGTCCTGGTGCAGCTCCTTGCCACTGCAGGGACTCACCCAGGATGTCACAGCCCGTGGGAGGACGGAGCCAGACACCCGTGGCTCTCGGGGGCTCTGCCTGGAGCCCGCTGGCCATGGTGGGCACCGTCCAGGTGGGCACTGGAGCTGCCCATCGGCAGCACGCCCAGCAGGGACACGGCCCGGAGCCTCCAGAGGCAGCGGGACTGCACCGGCAGTCCGTCAAGGCATGACCAGGAGGCAGGGATGGATCCAGCCGCCATGGGTGCTGCCCCCCACCTCCTCTGGGCATGGGCGCCATCACCCTCCTTGGTGGACGGGTGCTGCAGCCCCTCAGCCGAGCAAGGGGTGAAAAGGGCTTTTTCAGCCAGCTCCTGCCGTGCTCCCAGCCACAGCCCGGTGGAGAGCTTGGGGCTGGATCTGGGTGCAGCATGAGGCCATGCAGGGCAAGCTCTGGGAGCATGGAGCCTTTCCTGGTCCTTATCAACCTGACGGTGCACAGCCCCTCTCCATTGCAGGGGAGGGATGCCAAGCACCCACGTGCGAGGCGGGGACGGCACAGAGCCACCCGCCTGCCAGTGCGGCACCCGGCACTACCGGTCAAGCCCTGGAAACAGGCTGGGCTGAGAAAGGAGCATCCAGCTCCCACGGCCTCAGTGCCGGTGGGGGAACACGGGGCGGGCAGTGGGTGAGAGCTGGCAGGGCCCCACATGCCAAAGCAGTGCCATGGGTGGGGACGTGTTTGCAGATATAAATCACCGTTGGGAGCAATGCGGAAGAGCAGGGGAATGGGCTCTGCGCCACACCAAGCCGGCGATTAAATATTTACCTTAGCTGGTTGTGTTTGCCAGTGATGGATCGACGTTTCCAGGGAGGAGCTCGCTTTTGTTCAAAGATAGGGCAGGGCTCTGCCCAGCAGGAGACAGGGCCACCAACCGCACCGGTCCCTGGGGACACTGGCCCGACCCACAGCTCCCGTGGCAGCAGCACGGTAAAGAGGCAAGCACAAGGCTCACATTTTGGGGGGGAACAAACCAGCTTTAATCTCTGGAAGGTAAAAGAAGAAACCGAAAGGACCCCGGGGGCTGCCCAGGGGGTCTCAGTGCCCACTGGGGCCTGAAGTGCAAAGTACAAACACAGCATTTCCAGCAGTGCGATCGCAGAGCAGAAACACGTCTTTCTGCTGCCAGAACGCGTGTGAGTGTGCCTAGGTGACGCCTGTATTAAAAAGTGAGCTACAAAAGGCTTTAAAAAGTGAACCTGTCCCCAAATAAATAAACTACTGACTTGTGCCCGTGCTGTGCCCTGGTGCCTGGCCTCACTGGGGTCCCTCGTGCTGGGAGCTGTCACCAGCACCCTTCACCCACCTCGCTGTCCCACCGTGGGGCTGCTGTTCTGGAAGGGGGCCACCCGGAGAGATGCTGAAATGCTTTTGGCTGTGCCTGGCCCCGTGGGGGACCTCTTCCTGGAGCCCTGTGGGGCATGATGTTCCCAGGGCTGGGATGGGGCAGGAGCACATCGTCCCCAAGCCCAGTCTGAAGGGGACAGGGACCTTTCCCAGCAGCTGTACACAGGGACGCTGGGTGGGAGCAGGGGACAGTTGCTGGGAGAGGGAGAGCAGCATCCTTACGCCCACCAGGACCTGCCCAGCTCCCACATGGGGACACTCTTCGGGTCTCTCCGCATCCCAGCCGCCGCCCCGGTCCCTGTGGTGCCGGTGCTCTCCGCTGCTAGCCCACTGCCAGCTCTCCACTGCCCCCAGCACTTGCCAGGGCAGTGCCCAGTCCCACATCCCTGCAGCCGCGATGGGACCCACTGGCTGGTGCCGCTACGTGCTCAGGGGCAGGAACGTGACGTTGCCCTCTGTGTCCAAGCACAGCCCCTGGCTGCCCTCGGCCCCCAGCACCGAGCACCCGCCGCCGCCGCTGTCCTTCGGCAGCGTCCCCTCCAGCACCTGCCGGTTGTCCACGTCCCTGGTGTGGGTGACAGGTGAGTCCTGGTCCCTGGGGCCCAGTGACAGGGGCTCGGTGTCAGCCAACTCCGAGTCGTCTGTGGCTGGTGTCTTGGACCCGCTGTTGTCCTCGTCCAAGGGGCTCTCAGCCCCCTCCAGCTCCGTGTCCGACTCACCCTCCTCCTCCAGCGTCAGCTCGAACTGGAACTTGTTGGTGGTGGCAGGGGACACTCCGGGCCCCTCGGGTGGTGGGGATGGGCTGCGCGGGATCATACTCTGGTACCATTCCCGGTTGTCCTCCAGCGTGTCCAGGATCTCCTGGGCATCGGGGTGCACCAGGTCCGCCCATGTCTCCCACAGCGGGTGGGCAATGAAGTCAATGAAGCCCACCTGGGGGAAGACAGAGCTAAGCCCCCAGCCCGGCCCCGTGGCCCCCAGCCCCACACCGCTGCCCCCAGCCCCACACCGCTGCCCCACCTGGGACTTCTCCACGGAGGCAATGTGCTTGTCGCACATGGGGCTGATCTCCATCCCTTTCTCCCGCTCCCGGTCGCCTTGGCGGAAGAACTCCACCATGATGCGTTCGGTCCATTGCCGGTACAGCTCCAGCGGCTTCGTGGGGTTGCTGAGGTCAGCACAGTGCACCATGTTCTGCAGGACCTGTGGACACAGCCACAGCATCACTTACCCGAAGTCCTTTGTCCCCCAGGGCCACCACCCCTGTGCCAGGAACCTCCTTGGCCACAGCCAGCTGGGGCTGGGAAGGCTGGTGGCACCAAACAGGACATCCCAGCAGCCCTGGCCGGAGCCAGGACCAACGCCTGCAATGCCAGGAAGGTTTCCCCACCCACGTCCCCACACCCACCTGGATCCGGTCAGAGTAGTTGTCCAGCAGCAGCACCCCCAGGCTGGTCACCTTCTTCGTCTCCACCATGGTTTTCAAATCCGCCAGCAGATTCATGTGCTTGGACATATCTGTGGCCAGCACCTGGGCAGGGCAAGCCAGGAACGGGGCTCAGCCTGACTCCACCACAAAGCCCCCCAGCCCAGAGTCCCCATCCTGAGGTGGTCCAGGCCCCCCCATACCATGTCGATGGCCATTTTGCGGAGCGACTGCCTCTGCTTCTTGCTCAGGTTTTGGAAGATGTCGCAGTTCTCCTCCTGGAGAAGCTTGAAGCCCACGGCCAGGTGGTGGTTCTCCAGCACTGAGGCGTCGTTGTACATCAGTGCCAACTCCGAGTCTGCGAGATGGCACCAGTCACCCCAGGGTGGCTCCTGGACACCAGGGTTCCCCCCACACCCCCAGCTCCATCCCTGCACCCCAGCTCACTGGTGTTGATGAGGAACTGGTTGGAGACACCAGGGTGGTCAACATCATGGATGGCGCTGGCAAAGATGGCAGCCATGATCTCCAGGTCCGTGAAGACAGCCTAGGAACGGTGGAAAAAGGCATTGCAGATGTGTTATGGCCCTGCCAGACACACTCGGTGGCCTTGGGTGACCAGGGCTCACCTCCAGCGCAGGCGTGGAGAGGAGGACGTGGGTGGACTGAGCCACGTCAGCAGCGTGGATGTTGTTGTGGTAGGCCACATCAGCATGGTAGTGGTCCTCCAGCGTCAGCATGTAGGTGATGAAGGTGTTGACAGGGATGCGGAAGGTTTTCATCAGGTCGCGCTCCTGCAGAGAGGCAGAAGGTGGCTCGTCCCCATCCAGGTGCGGGGACGGGGACATCCTGTTGGGATGCTCACCTGGAAGATGCTGTACATGATGACCGTCAGCGGGCGGTTGCCCGAGTACTCAGCAACTTTAAACACATTGAGCCCCCACTTGTTGGTGTCCTCCAACTCCTGGGGACCAGAGGGACAGAGGTCCATGCGGGGCCAGCGCCGGTGACCCCACAGCCAGCCAGGTCACCCACCCTGGGGCCCACCTTGGCCAGCAGCTCCTCCTGGTCCGTCCGCACCCCGAAGCGGGGGATGCCGGCAGCGGCGAGGCTGGAGCCATGCGTGAGCTTCCTGACACCGCTGATCTGGGACATGGGGCGCTTCCTCCGCTCCTTCTCCTTGTCCTTGACCAGCGCCGAGGGGATCTCCACCTCATGCTGCTTGTCTGGGCCAGCATGGGGAGCCGTGAGCAGCGCAGAAGCCCAATCCACCCCGCTCTGGCATCCCCCCTGGTCATGCCGATAGCACCATGATGCTGTGGCAATGCAGGGGGAGCTGCATGGGAGATACCCAGAGCTTTCCCTCACCCCCTGCATGAGGCCATCCACCTGCCGTGGGACCCAAACCCTGCCCTGGGCACCTCCCGGGGCCACAAGGATGGCCCCAGCAGCCCCAGTGCAGCAATATGCACCAGTATACACCAGTGTTCCCAGCCATAACAAAGGCTGTGACACCCCCAAGGCAGCCCGGGGACACCTGGGAAAGCCCCTCCACCCCGGGTCCGCCATTGAGTATCTTTGCAAGAAGCAAGCGGCACCAGCTGCTGGCACCGTCCCAGCGGGCACCCGGTGCCACAGGATTCGTGCCCAGGTCCCTGCGGCTGCAAAGCCCACCCTGCTGCTGGCAGAGAGGTGACACCAGGCGGTGTCCCCAGGGGGGGTCCTCACCCAGGAAGGTGCTGGAGATGTACTCGGAGACCTGGTTCCCTGAGCGGCTGGTCTCCGAGAGGTGTGTCAGCTCCCGGTTCAGCATCCTTTTGAACTGCGGGCAGCAGGCAGGGCTCAGCGGTGCGGGGGAGGGGGCAGGCAGGACCCCCAGCTGCCCGTCCTGGGGGGCTCTGCAGTGCAGGGGTCTCTGTGCCCCCCCCAGGGTGATGGGGGACGCCGTGTCGGAGACCCTTACCTTGTTGGAGGCCATCTCGCTGACCGAGTGCCTGGTCTGCAGTGTCTCCAGCTGGTCCAGGCACCAGTCCAGCTCCTCCAGGGTCTCCCGTGAGAGTTTCTGGTGGGCATCTTCTACCAGGGGCACCCACTGGCTTGGCAAGGGACCTGCCGACGGCACGGCGACCCAGCACGGGGGCACACGCAGGGTCCCGGCCACGGCACCCCGAGCCCCGGTTGGGTGGCTGTGCTGCATCGAGCTCGGGGGCTCACCAGCTTTGCTGCTCACATCACCCCCTGAGCGGGGCAGCCGGGGGCACAGGGGGATGCGGGGGACTGGCGGGGGCCAGGGTCGAGCATCCCCAGGCAGCGGGGCTCAGCCCCGTCACACAGTCCCCGTTGCACGGCAGCCCCGGCACACGGTGTGCCATGCCGTCCCGGTGGGGTGACGGCCAGCCCCAGGGCAGCCGGGCTCCCATGGGGCCCCGCTCACCGCCTGCGTTTTATTAATGGAAGGTTTGACGTCAACGGGAGCCTTTCCACCACCGCCGCGGCGCGAAGGGCGGCCAGGCGGGAGGAGCTGCCGAAAACCAGACATGGATCCCAAAGGGCAAAGCCGCAGCTCTGCCCTCCCTGGGGCCCAGTGGGACCCGTCCCCGGGGATATAGGGACAGCCAGCTGGTCTCAAAAGCATCCCCCCCATCTTCCCCTCCCCGGCACTCACCAGCGAAGCTGGCCTTGCTCCCGGAGGGCAGGCTGCTGCTTGACGCTCGCCTGCGAAAGGTGGCGGGGGGCTGAG
This sequence comes from Sagittarius serpentarius, assembly GCA_034782735.1. Taxonomy (NCBI): domain Eukaryota; kingdom Metazoa; phylum Chordata; class Aves; order Accipitriformes; family Sagittariidae; genus Sagittarius; species Sagittarius serpentarius. Next base: position 40,815,572 of record JAVKLA010000090.1, read on the forward strand.
CGGCCGGGCCCCCCAGGGCAGCGCCCCTCCCTTGCCGTGGGTCAGAGTCCCCCACCCAGGCGAGACTCTCGCCCTCCCCATCCTACGGCTGACTCACTTGATGCCGGCGCGGTCCTGGAGGTGGGTCAGGTTGCTCCGGACGGTGCGGAGGCTGGCCAGGACCTGGGGGGCGAGAGGTTGCTGGGGCCGGCTGGACACCCCCAGGACTCCCACCCCAGCACTGGGTGCAGGGCTGTGTCCCCTCCTTGCTGGTGCGTGGGGATGGTACCTACCTGGGCAAACGGTGTGACGATCATGTCTTCTCCATGCCTGCAGGAACAAAGGGAGCGTGAGCCCCAGGGAGGGGACCGGGGGTCCCAAGGGACTCGGGGGAACACACACACACACACACTCACAGGTCGCTGGCGATGGAGGAGTTGCGGGACATGGCTTTTGGGGACAGGTCATAGTCGCTGTCGGAGCGGTAGAGGAAGGACTCGCGGCGCTGGCCGTGGGGGAAGGTGCCTTGCAGGACCAGCCCCGCGCCCGGGCTGGCCTGGGGGTCCAGCGCGCCCCGGCCCGGGGGGCCATTCTCCAGGTCAAAGCTGTGAGGGGAAAGGGGACAGGGCTGGCACGGGGTGGGTGGCCTGGGGACCTCAGCCAACGGGTGTGAGGGCACAGCCCGGGGGATGCCGCCAGTTTTGCCAGGCTCTCCGTGCCACCATCCCACTCAGCCCAGCACACCCTGCCTTGGTGGCCCCTGCAGTGACACCAGCCACCGCCCAGCCTGGCCCTGCTGGCTCCTTCACCCCGGTGCTGAGAACGGCCACAACTCGGTGCACGTGGACCCCCTCAGCACCCTGCCAGCACAGTGTGGTCTGGGACTAGGGACACTGGCCAGCAAAGGCAGGTTGTCCCATGTCATCCAGGTGGGGACAGGATCCCCTGCCCCTGGCTCCAGAGACCCCGGGAAGGGCCGGCTCCTGCCTGTCCCATCCCCTCCCTGTCCCCAGCACCATGGTCCCCAATTGCCCCAAGTCCTTGAAAGCCCCAAAGCCTCCAACAACCCTGGCTCAGGGTGCTTTGTCACACAGCGGGGACAGGGTCCCTGCCCTGGCGCAGAGCCAGGGGACGTCGAAGTAAAAGAAACCGCCCGGAAAGCCAAGCCCTGGCCCTTGGGGCACACTGGTGGTGGCCTGGGGACACCCCAACCAGAGCCACCCGGCAGCCATGCAGGTCTGTGGGGGGGACAGGGGACATGGGGACAGGGACAGTGACCCTGCAGTGGCCCCGTGGTGGCCATGGCCACCTCACCCCCCTCCTGCTCCACTGGCCTCGGGGTCATGGGAAAGGCTGCATGCATGGACGCAGCGAGGGCCACGCAGCGCCTGTCCCCTCCTGCAGCCGCCACCACTGCGGGAACGGGGACGAGCCACCCAGGAGCACTGGGTGAACTGGGAAAGCAGGGGTGCCACTGGGGTCACCCCATCCTCATCGCGCCGCCGGGAGCTCGGCACCTACCCGATGCAGGAGTGCCTCCGGGACGGGCACCGGCTGCCTGGCAGCATCTCCCCGCTCCGGCAGTGCCGCCGGTAGCCCCGATCCCTGTGGCGCGGCAGCCCCCAGCAGCGGCGGTGCCGGCCAGGCACCACGTCATGCCATCCCGCAGCCCCTTGTTTTCCTGCCTCTGCTTCACATCCCCGATGGTACCGGGGACACAAAGCCGCATTGTGGCTCCCATGGCCCCACGGGTGAGGCCCGCATCTCTTCCTGGCCCCGTGCCACCAGCTGTGACCCCGCTGCTACCCCCGGGGACAGCCCCGAGCCCCCGGGGTGGACAGGAGGACACAAGCCCCCCACCACAGGGCTGGTGCCGAATTAAACCCCCTTGTTTCGGTGACAGGCTGTCGGCATTAATAACTGCCAGGCGGTGCCGGATGGCGGGGGGGGGGGGGCCGGGGCCGCTCTAAATAGATGCTGTTGCTGCTGAGAAGGGATCTGCTGATCCCCACAGCGCCCACGCAGGTGGGGCCAGCACCCACTGGCACACCGGGATGTGGGCAGGGGGGCACCCCAAAACAAACCCTATATAGCTCCAGTGGAGGCGGGGGGCGGGGAGCAAGTGAGGTGCCCAGCTGTGCTGCGGTGGGTGGTTTGGTGCCTTGCTGTACCAGGAAAAGCCCCTCTCCCTTCCCACCACGCCCCCCCGCTGCCGTGGGGCAGATGCCCGTCACATCTGCCGAGTCCCTGCCTGGCCATTGCTGCAATGAGTGCGCCTGTGCTCAGCCATGCTCAGCCGGTGGCTCCCCCCTGCCCGGCTCAGCCCCCAGCTGCGTGGTGACCCCCGCTGTCCCCTGCTCATCCCCCACGTCCCCATGGGTCCACACCCCTGGGAACGTGCCACAGCACTGGGGGGAGTCCACGCTGGCCCCATCCTGGCAGTGCAGCCCGGTGCCTCCTCCCTCCCAGCCGGGGCCGAGTGCGGCCCCTTGCCGGGGACCCGCCAGCTTTCCCCCCCTTACCAGAGGGGATGTGCCACGGTGAAGCGCCGCTGCAGGCGGATGCTCTGGTTCATCAGGAGTTTCCTGAAGAGGACGGGGGAATTGCGGGGGGAATTGCGGGGGGACGCTGCCGGTGAAGCCCCCGGTGAGTGCTGTGCGGTGGGCAGCATGGCGTGGCTCAGGGACCCCTCGCAGGGACGTGAGGCCACACTGCCCGCCGGTGCGGAGCAGGAAGCGTGCGGCCGTCCCAGCCTCTGCCCCGGCGGCCCCGGGAAACTTTCCATCCCCCTCCCGCCCGCGCCTGGGAAATTAAACAACTGTCTGGCTCCGGCAGCCGGCGCATGGAGCGGGTCCCCTCTGGCTGCGCCGGCCCGGTGTGCACCCGGCTGCCTGGGCACGTGGCCCCTCGCTGGCCGTGTGCCACCGGCCACCCTGCTGTCCCCGAGGTGGCAGCTGCTCCCGAAAAGGTAGGAGTGCTCTGCCTGGACACATGGCAAAATGCAACACTGAGCCCCACGCAACCCAGCCGTACGGAGTGGCCATGCCGCGGTGCCACCGAGGGACATGGCTGAGCCTGGAGCATCCCAGACACACGGTGTGGCCGTGCCACAGTGCCACCGAGGGACCTGTGAGAGCCAAACCCACTCCAGGGCCCCCCAGCCCCTCCTTGTTGCCATGCTGAGCCCCCTCCTGGGGCCATGCCCGATGGGGATAGGGAGCAGCAGGATGAGGCCCGGCTGGTGGCAGTGGCACCTGCGGGGGAGCCACTGGCCCGGCCATGGGAGCTGGCGCCTGCCCAGCCTGATGCCACAGCCCCGCCAAGGCAGCTGAATGGATACCTGCTGTTCCCAACAGCCACGAAAATATCCGGCAGCTGGCGGGGACCCAGGAGGGACGGCAATGGGGCCCCCCTGCCACGGCAGCACCTGCAGGGACCCTGAAACCCACCGGATAGGGGTCCTGGTGGAGGGGTCCCCCTCACTTCCGAGGGACTGCAAGCACAATCGTGGGGACATCAGGGCAGAGGGACACTGGCACAGAGGGACATCAGGGGACAGTGGAGTAGGGGCAGAGCCGGCCCCCCCGTCCCGGGCTGCCTGGCAGCCAGCAGCCCCTGGGACAGCCGGGTCAGGACTGGCTGCAGGACAGCCAGTCCCCGTCCCCAGGACAGCCAGTCCCTGTCCCCTCCCGGGCTTCAGCTGTCCCTGCTGGACATGTGTCCGTGCAGGGGATGGGCAGTGACATCGGAGCCAGGTCCCCAGACGTGCCAGCCCCATACTGTCCCCGCAAGCCAGACTGGGACAGGCATGGGGAGGGGAGGGAATAGCCCAAAAATAACCTTGCAGAAGCACAGCCGGGGCTGAGCCACAGTGGGAGGGACCGAGGTCACCTCTGGGCAGGGCCAGGCCAGCCCTGCAGTGGCATCTGGCTGGGACAGGGGATGGGGACAAGGAAGGAGTGAGGAGGATGAGGACAGCAGATGGGAACAGGGATGGGGGATGGGGACAGGGTGATGGGGTGGGGGTGATGGGGACGGAGGTGACGAGGATGGAGGTGATGGAGACGGGGTGATGGGGATGGAGGTGACGGGGACAGGGACGAGGGTGGCGAGGATGGAAATGATGAGGACAGGGGTGACGGGGACAGACGGCGATCAGGACGGACATCACGGGGCCAGAGCAGCGGCGACGGTGACAGAGGCGTTTGTCCCAAGCCCAGCGGTGCCACAGCCGGTGCTCTGCCGGTGCCGGTGCCCCGGGGCCGCTGTCCGCCCGCCGGTGCTGAAACCGGAGGCGGCACCGACCTGCCCGGTAACCCCAGCCCGGTGCCACCGGGGCCAGCAAACACCGTCCCCTCCTCTCCGTTCCACTCTTACCGGGGGGGCTCGGCCTCATCGCCGCTGCTGGGGCCGCTCTCCTCGATGGTGAAGACCACCCGGGCCCCCTCGGGCTCGGGGCCACGGGCCGCCTCCGCCAACCGGCAGCCCAGCGGCGGCAGCAACGGGCTCCCGGAGAAACGCCGGCGGACGGCGCCCACCGCCGCGCCCGCTCCCGACGGGGCGGTTTCAGCGGCGTCGCGGCAGCGCTGCGGGGAAACGGGGCGGCGGTGAGGGGCGCAGGTCCCGGTACCGGAGAGCTCTGCAGGGTGCTGCTCCCGGGGCGCTGCCCGGTGCCCGTGTGAGTGTCCCCGCAGGGCGAGGGGTCCCTCCCCCGGGGGAAACCTCCACCCCCCCGCCCCCGCCATCACCGGGCGCCGGTAGCGCGCGGGCGCCCCCTGCCGGGCACGGTGCCGCGCTGCACCCTGGGGGCACCGGGAGGCTGGCGGGGGCACGGGCCCAAGGGCGCAGCCGGTGCACCGGGAGCGGCTCGCTCCGTAGCGCGCGGAAGCCGCCGGGCCCCGCGCGCCCCCCCCCCCCGACCCCGCTGGAAAACCCCCCGGAGCCGGCGCGCCATTACGCAGAGGTGAGTAATAATTAACTGCCCATTAAAGGGATAATTAACTCTCGCTGAGCGCCGCCATCCCGGTTATTGCTGCCCGGGGGCCCGGCGCTGGGACATTTGTACCGGGGACACCCTCCTCGGGGACACCCGCTCGCCCCCCCCGGTGCCCCCCGGTGCCCGTGCCGGTCTCACCTCCGCGCCGAGGAAGGGCAGTGCCGTCCGGCTCCGTCGCATCGCCGTCCCTGCAGCGGGGGGGGAGCTCCGGGAGCAGCGGCCGGTGGGGGCTCGGCGGCGGGACCCTCCCGCCCGTGAGTTATGGGCGCCGGGTCTCGGCCGTGGCGGCTGCCCGGGCTCAGCCCTCTCCTCTGGTTTCAGGACCTCGCACCGGCGCCCTCAGCACAGCACCCCACCCCCCCTTCCCCCCACCTCCAGTGCCCCCCAAGGGCTGGACGAGGACGGGCCTCCCAGGGGACGTGGGCCCGAGGCCACGGGGATGGACCCCAGCCCACAGCACCCGCCGAGCCGCGGACCCGCTGGCACCACGTTAATGATCAACCGCGGGCACCCGTTACCCACCGTCCCCGGGGAACCGGGGTGAACCAGGGGTGGCTCAGTCGGTTTTGCCTGCGGGGCCCCCCCATCCTCTGGGACTGAGCCCCCCACGTCCCGGCCGGCACCGGGAGCAGCCTTAGCCCAAGCCCGGGGGATGCCGAGCCCCGGCATGAGAGTCCATGCTACTGCCAGCCCCCCACCCTTGCCCGCAGCCCTTTACCGGCACCCGGTCCTCGCGGTGTGCCGCGGTCCTCGCAGCGTGCCGCGGCCCTGGCCGAGTGCAACGGAGCAGAAGGAAGGCGACGTGCGTGCCTGGCCGCGCGCTCCCCCCCCTCCCCCCCCCCCGGGGGGGGGCGGCCCCCACCACCCTCCGCACCACTGCACCACACTCCGCACCCACCCTGTCTGGCCTGGGGGCACCCCAGGGTCTCCAGCCTGGTGTAGGGGACCCCAAAAGCGGTCAGGGCCTCCCCCGGGACTGGGGGTTCCCCCGGGCAGGGTGCAAAGCGCACGGCAGGTGGGAAAACAGAGCCAAGGCAGCAGCTTCTTTATTCAGCACCGTGGGGAGCTCGGGGGGCCACGGCGGGGGGTCACCTGGGTGCATGGTGGGTGACAGGGGACCCCTCCGTCACCTTGCTCTAGGGAAGAGAGAGAGAGAGAAAGAGAGCAGGGTGAGCACCCGCAGCCCGTCCCCACTGCCCCCCGCTGTCCCCTGGTCCCTCCCCCACACACCATGGGCACCTCGTCCAGGTGGCGGAAGCGGGGGGTCCGGCGCCGGCACAGCCACACCAGCGATATCGCTGCTCCCCCCACCAGCACGCAGACGAAGAGGCAGATGATGATGACCACACTGGGGTTGGGCTTGGCGGGGGGCTGCACTGCAGGGGTGAGACGGGCACCCCATTACGCCCCAGCACCACCAAGCCTCGTGCCAGGCCTCTGAGCACCTCGGCGGCTCTCAGGGCGAGAGGGGGCTCAAGACCAGCTCCAGCTCCCCCCTCCCTCTGCTGTCCCACCCCTCACAGACCTGGCACCCAGCTCCCGTGTCACCACCACCCACAGGGGACCAGCCTGGGGCCCTCCCACCCTCCCTGGCTGGGGTCCTGCGACGCAGAGGCTGAGGGAGAAAGGACGAGGTCTCAACCCCCTCCCCAGGGAGGACGGGGCAGGCCAGGGGGGCCTCGGGGTCACCTGGGGACCTGCACCCCTGAGCCCCCCTGCCCCATCCTGTGAGCGCAGCCCCTGAGTGGGGGGTCTAGGGGGAACCCGGGGCTGCTGCCGTGCCCATGGCCACGGGCAGGTCTGGGGGCTCCCTGCCTGCACCGTGCCCCCCCCAGCCTGGCTCTCACCCAAGATGCCAGCTGCGGTGCTGGTGCTGATGGTCGGTGTCGTTCTGGAGCTGGCAGCCAAGGTGCTGCTGGGACTAGAGCTCATAGTGGGCGCCGGTGAGCTGGGAGCATGAGGGGGCCTGGAGGGCCCAGATGAGGCCGGGGTTGGTGCTGCCATTTTGCTGGAAGGATGCCCTGTGGCTGGGGAGCTGGGTACGGCTGGGTGGGATGGAGACGGTGCCGTGGTCGTGTCGGATGGAGATGCTGAAGGTGCTGCTGAGCCCGGTGTCCTGGATGGAGACGGTGCCGTGGTCGTGTCGGATGGAGATGCTGAAGGTGCTGCTGAGCCCGGTGTCCTGGATGGAGACG
>JAVKLA010000090.1:40825997-40842794 GCA_034782735.1 Sagittarius serpentarius
GCCTTTCATTATATTCTCCCTCTCCTGTCCAGTTGAGGAGGGGGAGTGATAGAGCGGCTTTGGTGGGCACCTGGCGTCCAGCCAGGGTCAACCCACCACATAATCACAATATCTAATAGCTTCTTATTTGTATAAATTTGGGTCATCAGTACAGTTGTTTATGGGGAAAAAAAAAAAAAAAGCTTAACATACTTAACAGAAGGCATCATTTTCAGAGTATGGTTCAACAAGCAGTTTATACTGAGAGATGCCCTGGTGTAAGAGGCTTGATCTAGTTCACAACACTGTTACACGGCCAAATTTACTTCAAATTAGAGATCGTACCTTGACTTTGTACCAGTGTTACTCACGAGCATGTGCTGGTGTCCTGCACGGCACTGTGTCAAACCTCCCGCTTATGGACTCCGGGCTGCCAGCCCGGCTGCACTGTGAGGGTATTTTGTGCAGCCCAGCCTTCTGCCTGGGGGACCAGCCAGTGCCCCCGAGGCAGCACGGCTGCATCGCACAGTTCGCCTCTCAAGACCTGCAAAAGGAAGCCACGGTCTCGGTGTCGCACCTGGGCAAACAGAGTGCTGGAAGCAGGGGTAGCTCTGCGTGGCAGGAGAAGTACGAGCAGCTGCCCTAGCATGGCTCCATCCCAGAGCACTCGGCCAAGGATGATATCAGCTGTGCTGAACCTCAACGTGCCAATAACAATGCACGTTCCTTGTCAAGGCAAATAAGTACCAGCAGGTGACACAGGTGGATGACATCAAATTGAGGGGAGCAGCTGATACACTCAAGGGCAGGGCTGTCATTCAGTGGCGCTGCGGAAGGCCGGAGAAACGGGCCAACACGAACGTCTTCCAGTTCAACGAAGGCAAATGTGAAGTGCTGCACCTTGCATGTAATAAACACACACAGCAGCCAGGAGCTGACTGGGTAAACAGCAGCTTTGCAGAAATGGTCCTGGGGGTCCCAGTGAACAGCAAGGATGGACTTGAGCGAGCAATCGCCCTCATAGCAATGGAAGCTAATCCGATACTGGGCTGCATTAGCACCAGCACAGCCAGCAGATCAAGGGACGTGATTACTGTCCCCACCCCCATCTGGCACTTGTGAGACTGCCTGTGGAGTCCTGTGCGCAGCCCGGGGCACTGCCAGCCAAGGAAGATACCGACAAACTGGAATGAGTCCAACGGAGGGTCACCAAACGAGCGGAGAGCCAGAGCACGTGGTAAACGAGGAGACGCTGAGAGAGCTGGGTTTGTTCAGCCTGAAGGCGAGAAGGCTACGGGGTGATCTAATTGTTGTCTTCAGCTACCCGGTCGGAGGGAACAGAGAAGATGGAGCCAGACTCTTCTGGGAGGGGCACAGCAAAAATGACAAAAGGCAACTGATCAAGTTGCAACATGGCAAATTCCAAATAGATATAAGGGGTGGGGGGTGGGGTGGGAATATTCTTGACAGTGAGGGTGGACAACCTGCTGTGGCAAAGAGGTTGTGGAGTCTCCCATCCGTGATGATATTCAACACTCAAGCGGACAAGTAGCAAGCTGAAGGGGAGGCAACTAGCTTCCAGTTACAATGATGTGCTAGATCCCAGCCCTGCTCCTGCTTACGGTCATGAAGGGCCTCTTGCAGATGGCTGTTGCTCCAGTCAGCAGGTCTCTAGTGGCTGCTGAACACAAAGCTGGTGCAATGATGAGGAAAGCGTGGAACAAGATTATTAGGACTGGACATAGGGAATAGCTGTATGCTGATCCTGAGGAGAAGGCAGGTGCTTCACAGACTTTGGAACATTGATCCTAGTTCCTAGTACCTGTTCCGCTTTGCGCTTACATGTTTCTGTGACAAATCCACAGGGAATGCATTTGCTCTGTAACTGCGAGTCATTGCAGCCTTCTAATAGTCCATCCACTTCAAAACAGCACTTGTGCTGCGCTGACTCATACCTTAATGTCTCTTCTTGCTCCCATGTTTAGACAGCTTCAGATAAGGCATCTTCTTGGTTGGGGTACACAAGGATGTCTGTGAAAGTCTGGCTTCAAAAGTGCATATAGGCTTCACTGAGAAAACAAAGGTGGTCATTGTTTTCACCGTAGGATGACAGTTGGTTAACCCTTCTTCAGGGTTGTTTAAGAATCGCCATCACCAGCTCAGGTCAGAGAAGGTATTTTTAGTAGATACGCTGGCTCTCCCTGCCAAATGGGGAGCAGGAGGAGGCTGTGCAAGAGCATGAGCCGGCGTATTGACTGGCACTTTCGGTTCAGGGTTGCCTTGGTTGGAAGAAGGTGTGGGGAATGTACAAGATGCAGTCAGAAGTAGCTGTCCCAAAACAGGGAATGAGTGTGCAGAAGCAGAGCAGTGAGTTGAGGCATGGCCAAGGACTCTCGTTATTAAACTAGCTGCTTTCTCATAAAAACACCCTTAGCAATGTACTGAGCTACTGAAAATGGTGCTTCAAGAGTCTGTCATGCGTTAGGCTTTCACCGTATCTCCAGCAGGTCCAGAACTCCCAGCCAGATCTGCCTTTGTCCTCGTGGACAAAGCGAAGAACACAACAAAATGTCTACACAACTTGCTGTGAGCCTGGCTCTGGTATTCTGAAAGTGCTTAGCGATGCCAAAAACTCGCAAGAGATGTTATAGAGACAGCAGACGTCCTGTTCCAAGAGAAGACAGCCCCGGGAGAGGTCTGTGCAGGAACCTGAGGCAAAACCAGCTCGGAGGTAGAGAGCAGCAGATAAGGAAGGTCTGACTGCAGCAAGCACCCCCACTTACACAAGTGGTCACGTCTCAGCTAGTTTTGACTTTTTTGCTAGTCATTTCTCAGTTCTTTGATCCCTGCGGTCAGGTAGTTAAGTGTGAGTGGTCCCACAAAATGCAAACAGGCAACGTTTGATCCACCAGAAAGTTAACCATCAGCATCTTTTGAGTAAAATTTGAACTTGCACGGCAAGGTTAGACCAGCCGAGCAGCACCGGTTTTGATCCTGCTCTGGGAGGCTTAAAGCCTATCGCCTGATCACAGCCCTACCGATTCATCTCATTACACTGCCTCTAGAGTAATCAAATTATTATGAGACTTTAGTTGTTATTTTTCACTTGTCAGGACAAAATTTGAATCTGTTGCATCCACTGAGAAACACGTTTCTATTCAAACGCTTAAAGGAGTGGGCCAGTTTTTAGAAATGCTTTGTTTACAGGTCACTTACTTACATTTAGATGTCTACGTATAGAGTGCTGTTTGCTCTTTAGCTATGCGTGTCTGAAAAACCTCAGCTGGGGTCCTTTTGTCCAAAAAAACATTAGCAGTAGCAGAGACCATCAAAAGAGAGCACCGGTTGTTCCAGTCACTTATTATACGGCGTTAATTCTTCATCTAACCAGCTAGCAAATTAAATATAGTTTCCTGTCTAATGTCACCGCGAGACAAACCTGCACCGGTGCGACTGCTGACCGAGCCAGTACCAAGCCATACGGTCAGTATGTGTCCTTCTGCCTTTTACCCTCAAATCTCCAAGTAACTGCTTTCCCTTTCTCTCGTTCCCTTTTCAGGCAGGTACGGAGCAGGTGCTCGAGTCCCTTCACCCCGCGGACTGCTGACTCCCGGGCTTCTCAGGTTCCCGCGAAAAGAAACTGCGTGAACGAGATGCAAAAATACAAACGCGAAGACCCCCCCAGGCTGCTGCTTCGCCCCTCGCCGCCCCGCGCCCGGCAGGCGCCTTGCGCGGCAGTTTCCGCCGGTCCGCGCAGGCGGGTCCCCCGGTGCCTCCGCGGCGGGGCGGGCGGGAAGGCAAGAGCCGCGGGTGGGGGGGCACCACAGCTCTCCCTCCCCGCGCCGGCTCCGGAAGAGCCGAGACACACACGAGCCGTGCGGGGAGCCGGTCTCCTCCCGCCGCCCTCTCCCCGCGCCGGACAAGCCGTAGGACACCCGCAGCCACCGCCGCGGCCCCGGCCCTTCACCACACGACGGGCGGCCTCCGGCTTCCCGCACACCGAGCACTCGGCTTCGCCCGCAGCCCGGACGGAGGGCGCGGGGGCCGCCGTGCCGCGCCGGGGGTGGGGGAGGGGAGGGCGGGGGAGGCGCCGGTAGCACCGGCCGGGGCCCGGCTCCTGCGCGCGCGCACACACGCGTCTGCCGCCGCCGCGGCCCCCGCGCCGCCTTAAATACGCGGCGCCGCCGCGGTGACCTCACCGCGCTGAGCTCGGATTGGCTGCAGATGACGTCCTCGCCCGCCGTCCTTTGCATAGGGGGCGGGGCCTCCGCCCCGGGAGGCGGTGCCACGCCCACTCCTGGCCCCGCCGTCGCCGGGGCGACCGGCGGGTAAACGGGACAACAGCGCGAGGGCCCCTGGGCTGACGTCAGGGCGGGGGGGAGGGGCGGTCACGTGGCCCCGCGGCGCGCGCGCCCCACCGGGGCTGATAGGCACAAAGGGAGGGGCGGGGCCGAGGGAGCCCCGGTACCGGGCACCGGGCACCGGCACCGGGCCGGGCCCTGTCTGCAAAAGGGCGCGATAAATCAATAAACGCAGCGGGCCGGGCCGCGGGGCCTCGGCGGGACCGTCCGGGGCCGGCCAGGACGTGACACACACCCCCCCCCTCCGCCGCCGTGGGCCGGACCGGCGGCTACACCGGCAGCGGGGCTGGACGGTGCCCGGGCACACCGGGGCCTGCCCTCCCGGTCCCTGCCCCGGTGGGATGGGGCCACCGTGGCTGTGCGTGCCCCTGGCACCTCCCCTGTCACAGCCTGGCCCCAGGTCTGCGTTCCCCCCTCACCCCTGGCACCGCAGCCCCAACGTTTGCTGCTGTGTCGCCGGCGGTGGCACCGGGGACGGTGGGGTTTGCCCAGTGAGCACCGGTGCGCACCGCCGCGTGGCAGGTGGCCAGCTGCGGTTCACCGTAGGAGTCACGCCGTCACGGCTCCAGCCTGCTCCGGCTGGGCCCGGTGCCACGGCACGGTGGGTCAACGGGGCCTGGCCCCCCCCCGCCCCGGGCCCCCCTTCAACCGGCAGCAGCGAAGGAGTTAAGCGGCAGCAGTGGTGGCGGCGGCGGCAGCAGCGCACGTCACGGCTGGCCAAGCCCGCGGGCGGCTGAGGGGGTGGATCGGCGTCAGAAGCTGACGTCACCGACGATAACCCCCCGCACCGGCAGGATGCGGCCCCCGCGGTGCAGGCCGAGGGGTCCTGGTACCGCTTGCCCAGGACATGCGGTGCACGGCAGGAGCGCAGGGACACCGGGGCCGGGGGGATGCTGAGCCACCCCTAATTGCAGCCAGATGGTCCCGGGCCTGCACTAATGAGGGCGATAAATCAGGGGTGTCAGTCCTGGGGGGGGGGGGGGGCCCGGGGGGACCCTGTGCCAGTGGTGCCAGGCTGGAGGTTGACGGCTGTGGCGGTGCCTCGCCGGCCCTGCATCCTCTGTCCTCCTGGTGTGGGCACGGGCAGCGAGGAGCCCCTGCCCCGGCGTGCCCATCGTGCCTGCCCGATGGCAGCCGACTGGCACAGTGTGGCACGGCACAGGGCGTAGGGACAGCATGGCACGGCACGGCGTGGGGCACAGCACAGCATGGCAGCAGGCGTGGGCACAGCATGGCACAGCATGGCACAGGGCACGGCATGGCACAGCTCAGCCCTGGCTGCAGGGAGGCCACAGGGGACACGGGTGACAACCAGGACAGGGGTGGAGGCAGCACCCAGAGCCGGGACACGTGGTGCTGGCACTGGGGAAACTGAGGCACGAGGGGGCTGGGACCAACAGGGACCTACCCTCCCCCCGTGGCTGCAATTAATTAAATCCCAAATAAACCCAAGTGATTAAACCTAAAAAACCAGAGCGTGACCGAGCCCTGTGCCTGGGGTCCTCCCATCCCTGCCAGCCCGTGGCCCCCGTCATCCCCTGTGTCCTGACCCAGGGAGGGTGGCAGAGGTGCCGGTGTCCCCAGGGGGCTCGGCGGGCTGGGCCGGCGAGGAGCTCCCAGGTGAAGCCGCCATCCATGTTTCCGCTGCAAACCCGTCATTAGGGGTGCGGCCGGCGGCCGGACCGGCAGGTTCAGACTTTCCGTCCTGACGAAATCTGGCTAGTGAGGGACAGGGACTGGGCTGGGGGGACGACATACACACACACAGAGCGGGACCACAGCCGGGGGGGGGAGGGGCGGCTCCCCTTGCCCCGGCACCGCACAGGGACCCCCTGTCCAGGGACGCACCCCTGGACGTGGCTGCCTGCACCCCACTGGCACTGGTGTATGCCCTGTGGGCACCCACATACGCGGGCTCCTGCTCTCACCCTGCCTGCACCCCCGTGTGTTGTTGTCCCCCCCCATCGCAATCCAGGCTGTGGCAAGACAAAATGAGAACCAGCTTTGCCTGTAGGTGCTTTAATCAGTTGCAGCGAGGAACGAACCGGCCCCGGGGCCTCCCTGGAAGAGCGGCTGGCCGGCAGCCAGGGATGGGAGCCACGAGCCACGCTCCGGCTCGGCCCAGCCACTGGCACCCACTGGCAAAATCCCACCATCCCCCGGCATCCCCTGCTGAGGGTCACAGCACCCCGGGGCTCATCCCGTTGTGACCCCCCCGCGTGCTCCCACTCTGTCACTACTGGTGCTTGTCCCGCGTGTCCCTTGTCCCCAAACCAGAGACACGGTGGTACTGCAGGTTGTCTTGCAGGTGGCAGCCCGATGCCCGCAGGGAGCTGCCAGCTTCGTTTTACTAATGACTGTTTAATGAGGGTCATGATTCAGCAGCCCCTTCCGCCTCCTGGGAGGGCAGACCCGTGGGGAGCACGAGTGGGGCGGTCCCCGTCCACGGAGCCGGTGGCAGTGCCACCACCACCTCGGCTGGGGACCAAAGCTGTTATTCCCAGAGGCCTCAGAGCCCGGCTCGGCCCCGCGAGCACCCACTGAGTCACGCTGTGCCTCGCCACCTGCCAGCCGGGCTATATTTACCCCGAAGAAGGCGGCAAGGATTTCGGATGAACCCACGCCGCCGCTGGACCTTAGCGAGGCACGATGAGCCTCGAGCGGGGTCACGTTCCCTAGAGAGCATCCTCGCGCCTCCCAGCATGGCGGGTCCCCGCACGGCTCCGGCTCTCCCCACTTCCGCGGCCCCAACGGGACCATTCTCTGCATGCAACCGGTTCCATTACACCGGCAACACCTGATCCCACTCTGCCGCTCCAGCTGGGAGCCGAGACAAGGTGCTGCACCACCGCTCAACACCCACAGCTCCAACCAAGGACACGGGCTGGACCCAAAGCAAGATGCCAAGACGCCCACAAGCTACCATGGATGCAGCCGCATCCCCCTGCCCTCCTGGCACGCCGAGCCGCCCCCCCGGAAAGGGAAGAAGAAGGAGAACATTTGCCACCCTGGGATTTGCACTGTGGGGACTGGGCACACAGGGGAAGCCGCCTGTTAGTCACCACCGCAAGGAGGGAGAGAGGAACCAAGCTGGGAAAACAAGAAGTTGCCGGCCACCAGCGCCTGCCCCCAACCCCACACAGGTCCCTGAGGAAGCCCCAAGGGGCCATGCTGGCCCCAGGCACAGGGGCCTCCAACCCTCAAAAACAAGAATTAAAAAAAAAAAGAAAGAAAGAAAGAAAACACATTTAAAAAGGAAAAAGAAGGAGGAGAGTTTGACGTGTATTTTTAGTTGCTTAGCGCAGCCCTGAAATATTTCGGCAGACACTCCCTCCGCGTCGCAAGCGGCTGGTGTGTAACTATTCCTGTGCTGCCTCCCCGGCGAGGCACAGAAGTTATGAGTCACCGCGGGGCGGCCAGCAGCGTCGTGCCGCAGCACCAGCGCTGGAGACAAGGCCCTGCAGCTGCCGGAGCTGCCACCAGCTTGGCCACCACGAAAATGTCAGGGGAAGGGAGCAGGAAGGGTTTCCACAGTGGCCTTTCCTTGGTCCCCCCCCCCCGCCGACCCCGTCCGTCTTTCTGGCCTGGGACACGTTCGCCCTGCCAGGCTGCGCACACCCACCCACGCCGGCAGCAAGGCTCAGACTTTTTCTTCCTCTCTGGTTGTTGCTTTTATCTCGCTCCTCCCAGGTCTGGGGTTTGTTTTGTTGTTTTTTTTTTTAAATTTTATTTTTTCAGCCACAGCTCGCTTCCCCACACCCCTTCCCACACTGCCACGGGGGCAGGGCCGGAGCACACGACAGCCCCAGACACCCGTTTTTGGGGCAGAAAGGCCCAAAGCCACAGACGAGCGTCGCATTGACACCCAGGCTTGACGCCGCTCTTACATGGAGCCATCTTCCACCCAGCCTGCTGCCGCGTGGGGCCAATTGCCCTCACAGGGGCTGTGCCGCAGCGTGGGACAAAAGTATTCCTACAGGTGGAAAAAGGAAGGGGGGAGGCAAGCAGGGAAGGCTGTAATTAAATGAAAGCAGAACTTAACTATCTCCAACACCTGACCCCAGAGCTTTGCCAGGAGATAAGGCGTACTTGGAGGACTCTACCCTGAGCCGAAGCTAAAGGTCCCATTGTTGTGCTGAAGATTTATCTGGCCAGAACAGACCTTAAATTCAGACAGCGCTGCAGTCGTTTCCTTTTTCACCAGGGCAGCTGTAACACATGGAGTTTCTGAGGCCAGAGGGACTCGAAAGGGAGGGAGCAGGTTGGGAAGGGAAAGTCTGACACAGGGCTCAGCTTGGGCTTTGTTAAAATGCCACACGGGTGTTTACGTTAAGACGGAGTTTCCAGGAGAGAGGACACGCGTGCCCCGTTCCCATCGCCTGGAATGGGCTCCTTGGCAGAAGCCGGCTTGCCCAGGATGGGGATCAAGTGCCGGCCCTGCCGGTTAATGCCTCACCGAGGAAAGGTGGCTGCGGAGAATGCGTGGCTGCTGTTAGAAACCAAAGGTTTAGCCCATCTGCTTGGGGATTCGTTACTTATACCAGGGCTGCAGCAAGGGTTTAGGCGAAGCTGGACGGCTGCAGGAGCACGTGCGGGGGTCAGGCAGGGCTCAGCGCCGTTGCAGACAGAGAGGGAGTCATTTTGTAGAGGTTGGCAATTTATTCCTACTCACCACTGTGCACAAGTTCTATAAATGCTAAAAAAATAAGTATATATAAAAGCATGTTCTTCACTCATTTGCAATACAGTGGTGATGGCAGAGAGTAGGCTTCAATATGGGAATCAGTTGTAAAAAAAACGCAAAACAAACCCAAAAAAACCTGTTCAGAACAAGTCACAATATCAGCTTTTCCCCTAAAATTAAACTATTTCATCCTTTCAGGGGGTTGAGGCACAGCCAGAGACTCCTCCTTCCCCCCATGCAGACATTCAATTCAGATCAGCCAGGACATTTCGTGGGTGCATTTTGCTCATGGGACCCTGCACCCCATGGGATGGAAGACTGGAGCAACCTGACCTGGGAATTCGCAGGAGATTTCTTAACCTAGAGGAGGGACACGCTCACACGCTAGTCTTTGTCCCCAAGGAAAGATAATCAGTGACTAGAAAAGGAAATGGCAAGTATGTATAGTGAAGTCAAACACTAGGTACCAGAAGAAATAAGCTTGAGAAATAGTCAGAGTTCAGGACTTTGTGTGGCAGGTACAAGGGAGAGAGTTTTCAAAGTGGGGAGGGGGGGGAAAAAAAATAAATTTAACAGCTCAGTTGCTTTTCAGGAAAAAAAAAAATAAAACACACCCATGAAAAGTAAGGGGCACACCAGCCTTCCGCAAGAAAACACAGTAAAGCCTTTCCTTTAAAGGAAACTTCTAACCTGAAGTCAAATTAGTAATACATTAATTGGGAAACCCTCATTTATCACACAGCTCTCTTGGAAACAACCCTTGAAGGCCAATGCAATGTTCATCCCAAGTTCTCCTTTAAGCCATAGGAGAGCGACAGAGCTGACTGGCCAGAAACAGAAGATAAGCAATAGCTTAAAAGTTTGTTGTTTTTAAAAAACCCCAAACCCTTAAGACTACTCATGTAAAGATACAATATCCTCAAGTTCAGTGTTTTCAAAGCAAAACACTCGCATCTGTTACAAATGCAGTAAGTTTCCCAAGTTTCAAGTATAAAAAAAATTCCAAACAATTTAGAAAGTGTTTGTCTTCGTTCTTGTACCACTGCACAGGACAATCTTTTAAATTAAACCTGGGGACCCTGAAAAATTAAAGAGTGTTTTCACTCCCAGGAGAAGGCAGACCTTCAGTCCTTAACCAGGAATAATTTTCTAAGTATTTCCAATGACTTGCTGACTACAAGGAGTGAATAACTCCACTTTACCAGATTAAATTGTGAGGGGCTTCCAAACTACACGATTCGGGCACTGATCAACTGACAGAAGAGTAGAAAAGTAACGCTTTTGAACACATGGCAATCCTGAGGTGATAAAAAACAAATGGCATCGCAGCACTGTCCCCTGCCAGGGTGCAGACAGCCTCTCATTGCTTTGCTGATTGTCTGCCTGGCTTTTTTTCCTGCTGGCCTCTTCCGCTGCCTGGTATTCCTCGGCCACGGCCACCAAACACACCTACGGGGCAGAAAGAAAGAGCATGGATGTAACAGCATCACTGCAAGCCAGCGACGTCTCCCAACTGCTCAGAACTCTACAGTTCTTTATGTTTTACCCAAACTCACGCCTATTTTCTAGTCTCAGAAGCAGAAACAGGACTTTTAGATTTCTCCCTTGTCAGTTCCAGACTCCGTATTTACAAGGTGCATAAACTTATCCCCCCTCGCCAGCAAGTTCAGCGATACCTCCCCGGTGTGTTAACATGCCCTCTAGCTAGCTGTGCTAACATCGTAAATTGAAGTTAACTTCTGAAAAATAGAACCAAGGAAGCGATACCACATTTTACATCCAGTGGGATGAGCAGGTTACACCCTGCCCCATGAAAGCTGTAAGGGCAAACCAAAAGCAGCAAAGAGGGTGACTCGGTCTGAAGACCGCTCAGCTACAAAACAGAAAAAATACATCCCTCTCACCGCCTCGCTGCTGGGCAGAGCGATCCACCGCTCCAGAGAGGGCACCGGGTACAGCACGCTGCCAGGGAGGCAGCAGGAACCGGGAGGTTGCGGCGAGACCCGCTGCAGACATAGAAGTGTTCTCATACCCGAGAGCTGCGACTGTCTTTGTCGTGGGAGCTGCTGAGCCCAACCCCATCCTCCCCTTCCGGCTCAGATTCACCCCAAACAGAAAGCTATTCTAGGCAGTAACTTTTGTCTTGGCATGCAAGCGATAAAGGGACTGCGGATCTACCCTGCCAGCCACCCCCACACAAAAGGAGACCCAGTCTGGGCACCAGGCAGAATTGCTTAGCTAGAGCCCTCTGCTCTGGTTGCTTCACTGAAGAGACATGCCTAAACCAGAGGGAAAAAAAAATTGCTCCTAAGCCTGCAGTCTTTGGGATGCTCGCAGGGCTCCGGCTGCTCCCAGCAAAGCTGAGCAAAGACTGCCGTACTTCTGAATTTGTCAAGCCGAGAAGTAAAAGACGAAGGATTACCAGTGTCAGAAACAATAATCCTTTCAACTGTGTGCACAATTATAGCTTTTCGTCTGCCTGCTGGCCTCTCAACAAAATTGTCCTGCCTTTTTTATTTTCCCCTCCTCCCTTCATGTCTCAGTAATGAGAGCCAAACCTTTTAGCTAATTAGCAAATGCCAAAGCTCCCCTTTAAAATATTCCATCAGCGAATTCAAGCTGCACATCAAAACAGCAGGGAACTCCACCTCAAACAGAGCGCAGCTCTGCTCTCCACAAGGTGGATATTTCCACAGCAGAGAAAATATTTCAGCTAAAATGTTTGTCCAAATAACCATATCCAAAAAAGCTGTTATGCCAAGTGCTCTGGACACTGAAAAGGGAAGGAGGAAAAATAAAGGTGCCTTCAGATTTGTAAAGGTCACTTCTGCATGCTTGGAGCTTCCAGGAGGTAGCATGGGCAGCAGAAATCGCAGGGGTTTCTCCTCCAGAAGTCCCTGGGAGTCGGAGACGCTGCACGTCGTGCGTCCCAGCACGGCATGATGGCCCCAGGTAGATCCCAGCCATCCTACCAGGATTCCTTGCATAGTCACAAATGCAGGCAGCTCCTTAAGGGTGCTCTGCACAGAGACTTTGCCTGTTGGTTTCTCAGTCCCCAGGGCTCCTTTTAAAAGCTGCGATTTCCCGGGCCAAACCCAATTTTGTTGTAGCAAGTGAGCACACTCAGGGGTTTAAGCTCCTACGGCAGGCTAAGCCTGTACTGAGAGCAACCCTGGAACTGAGCGAGGTGACCGCAAAGCAAATCGCAAAGACGTGGCAGGAGGGATGAGCAGCAAAGGAGAGAAACGGCTCTCGGGCTTCCAGCAGGACAGTTTGGGGAGAAAAGAGCAAATACATCCCCAAGCTGAAGTGCTCTGAGATCACCTAACCATGCGAAGTGGGACAGGGAAGGAAGAGTTGTCTTGGTGACCTATTTCTTCATGAGTGGCAACCTCCCCTTTTATCAGAAACATGAATTATTCATGTCAAGCAGGAGGAACACAAACCCTCAGATATATATAAAAAAATAAATAAATGAGCAAGTCGGGAGATCAAAAGCCTTATTATAATGGGAGAAAAGATGATGTTTTTATATCACTGCCATGGTCAGATCCCAGTCTATTTTCAAACAGAATAGCCATTTGTTTCCCTCCCAGACTTGCTAAGCTAACAGACACCAGTTTTGTAGGGCCACGCTCCCGAACCAGCCAGGAGGGGTAGAAACCGTCAAGTTCAGACTCTCTTAAGCTCCTGCCCAACCCCAGTAACGAGGGAGGTACATCCCTGGCAAGAATCCTTTCTATTCTTTGGCAGAGGCTGCCCTACAAGTGAGGCAACACGCTCGCTCAGCTAGATCTTGCACAGGAGCGGCTCTAGCTTCTCCCAGACGCACAGTCCTAGGTTTAAAGCTGAGAAGCAAGAGCCATTCCTTGCACAAGAGGTGAAATTTAAAGGCAGGGATCCCACTCACCCCTCTCCGAGCTGAAAAACAAACAGGATCATTACCTCGTCCAGCACCTCCAACACCACGGCCCTTCTGTTGCTTCTGCTGTTGCATCCCACCACGGCCTCTGCCCTTGGACACCACCTCTTCTTTCACCATGTCAATTATTTCATCGGGGATACGCAGGTATTTAATCGTGCTGCCACGAATGTAGCACTCTGGCATTCTCCAGAACTTGTCTCCATCCTATTGGGGAGCAACGCATTAGGCTACGGACAAAACCTGGTGCTTTTATATCACTTTTGGGGCATTTGGAATATTTCCATCACTTCTGGAGAGTGTGACAGCTCTGCCAATCTTTTCTAAAAGCATTATCTGTAACTAGCTGCAAAAAAAGGGTGTTCTTTTTCCTCCAAAACACGTAGCCCTACAGCCGGGGGGTGGGGTGGGGGCGGGGGAAGAGGGCACTCAGCCACAAGCAACTGTAGTTTCAGTTTGTTCCACAACTGCCTCTAGCACTTGCAGAAAATGAAGGAAGAAGAGGCTGAGGAAACAAGAACCTTTCCTTCTCGCGTAAGGGAATCAAAAGCAGGACTAGAGAGGCAAGGGTGGTAAGTTACAACAGCCACGAACAACCAACTCTGGCAAGAAAAACGCAGCTGCAGCAAAGGCGTATGCACGGCCGGGTTCCTTCTCCAGCAGCCTCAGCTGGGAGTCACCTCACTCCTTCACTCCTCCGGGGTGTGGACGGAGCAGTGAGGCAGGTCCGGAGCCAGCTGGCCGCGGGGCGTGTGCCACCAGAGCACTGTAACTGCAGCTGTGGAAAATAAGGACCTTACAGGTTATATATATATATACACACACAAGAAAAGAAAGTCTTCAGGTGCCCAGCTACAGAGCAGCTGTCTCTATATGTTGTTTGTTAGTTTTTTAATGCAGTTTCAGGGCTTTCCTAAGATACAACCTATCAGGGTTTCACCTCCCGCTTAGCGAGGGCGGCTGTAGGAATAGGAATCAAGCATCGAAGCTGAACAACAACTCGGCTGCCCATGATGTAACTGGGAGGAGGGAACGGGGACCCACCTCGCCCCGCTCCACCACCGCAGCCCCAGCTCGGCAGCAGCTCCGTCAGGGTTTGGCTGCAGATGGGATTGCTCGAGCCCAGCGATTCTCAAGTGGCAACATGTGGATGAGGCATCTGTCATGTCCCAGAAGAGTGGATTAAACAAGAACGCCTCGTTCCTCCTCTCCTGGGATAAAATAGTCGGGTTTCCCTCCCCACCCCCACCCCAGGAGTTATTTAGGGCAACTCTGCCTGTACAGGCAAGTCCTTTGCGCACAAGACAAGACGGAGAGAAAGAGTCCTCTTCCAAAAGACACCCAGCAAACCCCACCCTGCCTTGGATCTGGCTGCTCCTTGGCTCGGGATGCAGGAAGGGATGGAGCCAGGCTCCCTGGCTTCCTCGTTCCGGCCTCCCCGGAGTAAACAACCGCCTCCCGAGCTGGGGCTGCCCGTCTGCCGCCACTCCGTGCCATCTAGCGGCCAGTCCCCACCAGTGCCACCAGTACAACCCCGGCAGGGGCTCCAGCTCTGCTTTCACCCGGGCTTTGGAGGCGTTTTGGTGTTTTAAGGCGAGCAGAGGCACAACTGATGGGCCCGGCTGCTTTGCTGTGTGAACAGGATCACTCGGAGGGAATAAAACCCGAGCTACTGCTCTGCCACAGCAGAGCACAGAGCCGTAGGAAGCGACTTCCCAAAGAGAACGACAATTTCACCCATGTTATTGGCGCAGATAAGGCTTTGCTATCTGTTACATCCTCTTGGTCCCTCTCCTAAATTTGACAGCGGTTCCTTCCTATTTGTCCCGCCACAACCCAAGGTGCACCCAAAAATTTCTATGCCCCACTGCTCCGCCCCAAAGGTCCCTCTTAAACCTCACTCAAGTTGTTTACTCTGTCGTATTAATGTGAAAATGTGCCTCCGTGCCCCAGCAACATTGCTCACAGCTTTCCTGTTGTGCAGACGACAGGTACTGGGGGGTTGCGGAGATATTTTTCAGAAGAACAAGGATCTCTGCCAGTCTCTCCCATGAAGCTCTGATGTTGCAGGGCAGGGAAAGAGCAGCAATAGCCGACATGCATCCCGCTGCCACTTCCCACAGCACGCAGCTGGCAGGGACAAGACCAGACACTTCTGACTGAGGTCAAAGCCCAAAACACAGATCACAATCTTCTGGAGCAACTTTGGCCAAGGGCAAAAGTACCAGACGGCGCAGAGCCTTGGCGCAGGTAAACAACAGGCTCCTTCATTTTGATGTGGAGAGTTTAGAGGGTGAGAGACAAGCAAGTTAATAAAAGTTAGTGTGGTGACTGAAGCAGACCTCACTTCTCGGACAGCACGTGACAGATGAAGGCTCCATTCTTGGGAAACCCAACTCAGCATCACAGCACGGGCTGCCACGCGCCGTCCTGCAGCCCCCAGCCCCGCACCAAAAACCCTCTCATGGGGGAAACGCTCGCATGGCATTTCCGTGCTGTGCAGAAAGCCACCCCGCTCCAGTGTGCGGGCGAGTGCGTTCCTTCGTTATTATAACCAACTATGTTAAATTTGTATTTCAGGCAGAAGTCACACTTCCAGAGGAGCGATGGCCTCTGAGCTACAGTAGAGTCGGCCCAGCTGCAGGGCTGGAGGTTGAGCACCCTCTGGGATGCTCCCCAGGGGCATGGAGGGTGGGTGACCCCTGCCCAGGGCGGGGGGTCCAACCTTACCCGGGATGTGCAGATGACCTCCCGTAGGTTGATATTCATCCAGTTGTCACAGCTCACCAAGTGCCCGTTGTACGTCTCCCCGTTCTTCAACTCAACCAGCTGCAAGAGACAGGAGTTACGGGGCGCCAGCCCCGCCTCGGTACAGGAACCTGACCTGGTGTCACCCGCACGGCACCAGCGAGCCCGAAGCCGGGGTGGGCTGCGGGACCGAGGCTGGGCCGCACTGCCGGTACTCACCATGGGGTGGTTCTGCGCCGTCTTCAGCAGGGACAGGGGCAGCTGTGAGAGGAAGAGAGGAGAGAGGCCTCAGGCACCGCCGGGGACCAGGCACACCGCCCCCGGCGGCGGAGAAAGATGAGCCAGACCCTCCCCGTGGCTTCAGCCCCGCAAGCCCCCAGCCCAGCCGCCCCCGGGCCGGCCCCAGCCCCACTCACCATCGTGCCTGAGCCCCGGAGCCGCCGCCGCGCCGGGCGCTGCCGCTCAAACCGCCCCCGGCCACGCGCGGGGCCAATCAGAGAGCGGCGCGGCCCCTGCGGAGCCAATCAGAGAGCGGAACACGGCCTCGGCCGTAAAGAAACGCCGCGGCGGCCGGTCCGCGCCTTTACGACAGCGCCGCAAATTGAAGAGCGGTGTGGGAAGCGGTAGCGCACCCACAGTGCCCCGCGGTGCACGCGCCGGCTTCCCGGCGTTCCCTGCGGCCCCTCCCGGTACCGGCGGATCCAGGCCATGGTTCGTGCTCTCCCCAGGCCCCCCACAGCCCTCCCGGGGGGAGAAGAGTCCCGCGCATGGATCAGCCTGACCATCTTATAACGGTTTAACCAACTTCCAGCGGAGCCCACGCTGAGGCGGTAGGGCCGCAGCCCCTTACAGACTCCCCCCCCGCCAGGCCCGGAGGGCACCGCTCAACGGTGACGCGGCTCTGGGCCCACCCCCTCCCGGGTCGCCCCGAGGCGGCTCCGCCGCCCGGCGCCTCCTGCCGAGCGACTTCCGCCGCGGCGGCGGAAGAGGCGGGCGTGGGCCGCTCTAGGCGGCTGGGCGGAGTGTGCTCGGTGGTGGCGGCAGCGGCGGCGGCGACGACGACGACGGCGGCGGGGGGGAGGGCAGGGCCGCTCTAGGCGGCT
>JAVKLA010000090.1:40843323-40875227 GCA_034782735.1 Sagittarius serpentarius
GTTCTTATCTCAACCGACGAGTTTTACCTTTGATTCCGATTCTCTCCCCCGTCCCACTGGGTGGGTGGGATGTGATAAAGCGTCTGCCTGGTGCTTAGTTGCGGGCTGGGGTTAAACCACGGCACAGGGAAAGAAGGAGATGAATCCCCCAAGGAGCGGGAAAAATAATTGGGGCACAGGAGGGGCATTTGCTCGCTGACCGCCCCATCCTGAGCCGTCAAGGTGTCGAAGCTGTTATCAAAATCACCCCGGCAGCACGGCAGAAGCGCCTCAGGGAAGAATAAGCGAGGGAATGAGAGGGAATGAAAGGCCCCGGCATTGCAGGCGAGAGCTTGTCAGGCTCCTTTCCCCAGGGTACAAAGGCTGGCTGGCTTGATTTGTGGGGAAGGCAGTTCTGTGACAAATGGGGAACTCGGTGAAACTATTCAGGTCTCCCCCCAGCAGCTGAAGTTGAGGCCATTTGAATAGCGAGCGTGGGGGCAAGGGGTTTGTTGTCGTTGACGCGCTGGAGCGGTTTTAATTGGAGACAAGTGTCTTTGCAGAGAACAGTTGCGGAGAGCGAAGAAGCAGGTGGCAAATTCTGGCTTTCCCAAACCCGTATCTAGTGCTGAGTGGCGGTGACTAAACAGAAAACTTGCATCAGTAAATACTCTGCTGCTTGTACTACTTCTCCTTTCTCTTTTTTTCCCTGTTTTCAGGGAAGTCTGTTTCTAAAATGCAGTGATTATCTTGTCAGGTCTACCCCTATTTGATAATCTGTCGCCAATGTCATGCTAAATTCCTTTTTAAAACTAGCAGTGGCGTTGTGTTCCTGTTCAGTTACGAGCGTGTGCTCGCTAAGGATAGGTATTATTTGTGCGCAATTTCTTTTTTTGAACTGTTTAAGGAGATAATCCCATAAAGATCTCTGCAGCTGGTTTACTGCTAATGAGCCTTGGAGGGCCCTATTGTGGATGCGGAGGAACTCCTGGGCATGCTGGGTGGAGTTTGGTGCTGCTGACAAAAGTTGCTTATCTTCCACGAAAGAGATAACATGAAACATCTATATAGGACATGAGTCAGAGGAGCAATAGCCCACAGTTGTATTTGTGCCAGTTTGCGTTTGGCTCCAGAGCGAGAGGGTTACGTTACATGCGTGGGCACCTGTAGAATTTGAGCCTTCCAGTGGCTGAATTGTTAAAAAGGAATAGATGTATTTTATTTCTCTTGTAAGACTGTCACGATTTCTTTCGGAATGAAACCTAGCAGGTCGCAACTGTTTGTTTCCAGAGTCGTGTAGGACATGCCTGAATTGCAGAAGCAGCTGAAAAGGCATTCGATTATTCGACTTGTTTGCCCATGCTGCAGTTGTAGCTTGTCTTAGTAACATTGGAGGTTTGCTCACAGGAAAACACACCTACATTTTGATTTTGTGAGACCTTTGGGAGATCTATTTTGGAGAGGTATTGACATTGGTTAGATTGTAAGAGCTCTATCAGCACGGATGAGCCCATGCTGTGCAAATTCCTTACGTCGTCATGTGCAGTATAACCTCAGACTCACTGTTGATAGCAAATAGAATGTTTCCATTAACATGTCATATAATATTGGTAGTCCCTCTCAAATCCTTTCATGAGTTAGACAAAATTTATGTCTCCTAATTGCATTAGGCTCCTAGGGTAACTCTGACATTTTAAATTAAAGCATATTGACGTTGCACCCAGATAAATTGCCTAACCTTTGTGTGCTTGCTCAGGAAAAGATGTTATGGATTACTAGTTAACTCCAAGTTACTCATTAGGAAATTCAGACATAGTGACTAAGTATCTTTGATAACGCTATCGTAATTTTTGCTGCTTGGTGTAGGTGGGTTGTCAGCGGCATTTTGTTTATTTACTCGTAAGGCATAACTAATCCTAACAGAGATCTTGGTGAAGACCTGAGCAGAGAAGAAGTATTTGAGACAGGCTTGTCTGCATTTGTGGAAGCATCTGCTGTGGGCTAAAACAATCAGGAATAGAAAATCCAATAATAATTCTCATTCCGTGACATCGGTTAACTTACCTGTTAGTAACAAGTTTTTCTAACCTGGTCAGAAAGGAAAAAAATATGCTTCCTCAGTGCCTGTTGGGAAAAGAGTTTCTTTTGAGGCAAGCTATTGTTTTCCTTCCCAGTACAAGGTGTATAGTTCAAACGTTTCTGTGAAGGTCTCTTATTTAGTACTTCAGTAAATAGGGGCTGGGCATTAAAAGTGGGTTTTCTTTCAGGATACGTAAACCAGGAAAGCGCAGACCGCTTTGCAGCTTCAAGTTTAGCCAAACCTATAAGCATGACTTCATCACTGTGGATTTTTACTTCTCTTCCAGGGTTTGGTCCGTTTGGAGAGCACGCTGTTAACGCCAGTTGGATCGCAGTTCAGGTAACACTATAACTTTGTTCTTAGCAAGTTAAAACAGAGAGCTGTGCTGATAACATATCCGTACCAATTTTAGTTTGCAGCTCTTTTATAACTTGTCTTCCCAGTTTATTAACTCAGACCGGCTCACTCCAGATATCCAGATGGTCAGCTGGATAATGTTTTATTCACTTCTCAGAAAACAATCCCTTAGCTAGTAGAATTTAATGAGATTGAGTCAATGTAGCTGAGGCAAGTAAGGAATTCGTAGGCTAACTCCCTAGATGTGAAAGATGTTAAATGGGGCAGGGAGCCTGGAATCTTCCTCTGCTGTAGAGAATTCAAAATAAACAAACCCCAGAAGAATTTTTAAGTTTTTCTCTCAGTTCTAGCTTAAATCTGGGCAAGTTGATTAACCTTTAAGCCAAGTCTCATCTGTAGTGAGACTCGTGCCTGGTATTCTTGTGGACTCAAGCATACTGTAGAGTCATCCAACGTATGTCTGAATGTCAGGACTCTCACTCCAAAGAAAAGCAGCTGCCGCTGCCTCCTTTCCCCCCTCGCTTCCTTCTGCGGCCACCTGGTTTTGGCAGTGGGTGAAGCAGGAGGCGTGGGGGCATCAGGCAGGGTTTGTTGCTCCAGAGCCAGCCTTCCCTCTGCTGAGAAACAGCAGCAAGTGATGTTTGACTGTTGGAGTTGGACCCTGCTGGAGACAGAAGTGCTGGTGGAGGGTCGTTGCTTGAGCAGATCACACGCGCTCGAACAAATCAAGTTTATGCCACTTGTAGCTGCATATCTGCATGAGCATGTTCATCTGTGTATATGTTCACAAATGAGGCAAGAAGAAGAAATTGAACTCTTGCTAGATGCCTAGCTAAACTGAGGAATTAAGGTTGCCTGCTGTAAAAACGTTAGCTAGGGACAGTGCTGCCACATTATCCCGCTTCTTCCTTATTTGTCACTTCTGGATGTGGTTTATGACAAAGCTACTGGGAATTCAAGGGTGCCTTTTAGTACAGTTGCCCAGGGAATTAAATCTGGTTTTCTCCCCAACACATCTTTCTTCCCTTCAGAGCTCTGAGATTAATATCTTTCTTAGAATGCTTTTAAATTAAATCACAAACTCTAATCAATTACAGTCAACTAATGTCCAGATGCCTAATGTGTTGGCTGGTATGAGAGGACGAAACGTTTGCCTCGAAGAGCCTTTTGGAAATGAATATATTTGAGTTAGGGTTTGCTCGGTTTAAGTTTGGGGAAGTGAGCAAAAAAACCTGCACATTACTGAAATTTAGTAGTGAGGCTGATTGATTTGGTTTGTTCTTACTCATGTAATGTCAGTTATTGTAAACAAGCTACTTCTATTCTAGAGGAGATAGACAAAAGGGTATTGTGCTTCTGGAACGGGGAGAGTGGTGGGTGTTCTGATGTTGCTTGCAAAAACAAACCTAATGTATAATTCCTATGAAGAGAAATGGCATGTCATTCCTTCAGCCCAGCAGCTCGAGGCACTGATGGCCGCTCAGCTGCGTGGCTGATAGATGAAGTAATTGCATGTATTTTAAATTCATTTTATGGGCTTGGGGGTATTTTGAGAGTATAAAACTAGAGTTGGTGGTGTGTGATCTGCTGCGTTGGAGCCCATCTTCCTCCGAATCCTGTTTAATAGCTGGCGCTAGCTTCTAACTAAAAACACAAACTTTCAGCCAGCGGGGAGGATTTGCCTTTCCTTACCCTGTTTCAGCCCTGAGAGGCCCAGACAAAAAGGAACAGCATGTCTTTGAGCACATGCGAGTTGGGCATTGTGCAAGTTTCAGACAGGGGACTTCATGGAGCTGAGTGGACACAAAGGCGTGTCTGAGTTTCTGAATCCCAGACGGTGTGATCTGCATTTTAATAGAAGAAAAATCAATTAAACAATCTTTGTAAATCCTTCCTAGCTTTAGGGCTAAGCTAGTTCTGGTTTATTACATCTTTTACTATCCTGCATCCCGAGGATAAAATTCTCTGCTTTTCTTTCCAGTCCTCCTTTTGGTTTTATTTGGCTTCTTGTATAGAACACAGACACGGTGTGTCTTTTCCTTCTGACTGCCGTGAATTTCTAGTATAGCTGTTTTTTGAAAGCTAAACCATTTTTTACACGTGGGTACCTTAAATAGTGGCAGTAGCAATCCAATTATGTGAAAATGAAATGTTTGGAGATTTTCACGCATGGGGGAGAGATTTCCTAAAAAATTCAGAGTGAAGAATAACTTCTTTCTGCTTTCTTTTTTAAGGCTTACAGTAAAAATATTCTGCGTTAATGTGGATTTGCTATCCTGTGTTTTCATCGTTTTAATATTTCATTTGAGGAGCTTTTTCAGCTGCAGTTTTCGCTTGGGAGGGACCTTCCTTTCAAGAAGTTGTTACTGAAATGGGCTTTCTGTTCAGTGCATTTTCTGGCCTCCCCGGTGTGACTTAGGTGTAGACACAGGTGTGCGCCGTGGACTGCGAAGCTAATGGGCTCCTGCCTTCATCCCCCCGAAGTGCTTCTGACTGAGCTGGAGGAGGAGAGAGGTCAGAGTGCGTTTTGACATTACTAAGGACAATTGCTGTCAGGGTGTCTAGACAGACCTGATAAGGATATTAAAGGCTCACAAAGACAACCATTGTTGAGGGGTCAGGGAATCGGTCAAACATGTTCGTTTTTCTGTATTTGTCAGGTATACAAGGCTGTGGGTAATAAGTTGTCTGGCGGCCAGTGTACATCTTTATTATTGAATGGAAGCACGCGAACGCTGCGTTGGGTTAAAAGAAAGTTGTGAATTTGTGAGGCTAAGGTTTATTGTGCCTGCGTTTGGAGAAGGTAGCTGTCACCGAGATGGTGCAGCTCATATGGCCTGAGGTTTCTTGCTCGCTGTAGATGCTCCTTCTGTGCAGCCGGTAAAACTTTCCCCGATCAAATTCATCCTTAGGAGCTGTTTCACGCTCTTTAGAGAAGTGATGATGAATTCCTACCAATTAACACTCTGGAGATCTTCCTAAAGAGACTGACTTGTATTTGAATACTCTCATTTGTAAACTACTTACTTTATTAATGCACCACATAAACCAGCTAATGTTTTGAAGGCAGATTTGTGTAAAGAAGAGGTGATGAAACATCACTTAGCATCCATCTCTGGTAATGAATGTCTGTGTGTGCCAGACACTAATCAATACAGCAAGCCTTTAATATCAGGCTTGCCCTCAGAGCCAGAGCAAGTGATTTATCATTGTTGTTGCTATATCTGCTGGTCCGTGAAAGTCTTACTCTTGCCTTTGCTGCATGTTTTAGTTATCTTACATCTTGTTACACTGTCTGTGGTCTGTACAAGTGTGAAAGGTTTTTTCTTCTCAGTAAAGAAACGACTCGTGCTGATAACTACAGAAAAAAGGGATACTATGATACTGCTCACATTTATATAGAGGAGGTAGGATTGTAATGGGGGAGTCCAAAAACCTCAACTTGTCCTCTCCTTTCAAATGTCTTTAATTTTAAAGAATTTTAAACCTAGGGAAATACAAGATTTGAAATAGAGTAAGCTTTGCT
Organism: Sagittarius serpentarius; assembly: GCA_034782735.1. NCBI lineage: Eukaryota > Metazoa > Chordata > Aves > Accipitriformes > Sagittariidae > Sagittarius > Sagittarius serpentarius. The sequence goes on from JAVKLA010000090.1 coordinate 40,849,266, forward strand.
GAAAATAGCTAATCTGCACTCCTTAATCTGAAGTTTGCAAGTATAATCTCTATATGCAGGAAAATAAAGCCTAAGAATTGCATGACAGAGCAGCTCTTGGCTCTGAGTGCCGAATCCGAACCTGAAATAGAGGTAACTTAGTCATTCAAGAATATTTTGAAATGTCCTTCGATGGTCTGATGGCTTCTTACATTGCTGTTTCTACCTCAGATCCATGAGAACAACTACAGCAGTTTATGGATGTGAGCGCTGCAGGTTATTTTCTTGCTGTGCATGCAGCCCCTTTGATGTTAGCGCAAGTAATCATTTTGAGCTTTTGGTGCGAGTAAGCTTGCATTTTTCAGTCGACATATATCAGAGGAGAGGAGCAGCACCAGATGACAAGCTTCTGCTGTGTATTAACTTGTGAAAAGCTGGAGTTGGTTCTTCTGAGACACAGGCCTGGCGACAGAGATGCAAGAGCGCACGGCTCCTTCTGTCTTCAGAGAGAAGGGTGCACTTGCAGCTTCTTTCCAGAGGAGACAGAGCTACAGGAGGACTCTGACTAAGGCTGTTAGCTTTGTGGCATGTACAGTCACATACTAATCTTGAAAAGCAGCTGTAAAGTTTTTCAGAGCGCCAAAATATGTTGTCTTCATCAGAAGCAAACTTGATCTGAGTTAGATGCTGTTGGAACTCATTAAACGTGATAGCTGAAGTCACTTCAGCCGCTGGAAAAGTGCTTCCTGGTGTAGACTTGCACAAGGCTCCGAGGTTTGAGCTCAGCTGATTATTTTGTTTAAGAACAGTTTTTTTCAGACCATGTGGGTGTATCCTTTCCTTGAGTTCTTGAAACTTTGGGTTTGGTGGCTCTGAAAGGTTTCACTTCTGATAAAGCCTGACATACTAAATGAGCAAGCCTCAAACTGAAGCCTTACTGGTGAGATGGGAGTGTTTTGAAACAGAGACCAAAGAAGAGCAAGGGAGAAGTGTCGAGGACTGTGGGCTGTATGTAGAGGGAACTCAACAGTGTTAGGATGAAACTGTGTGCTTTCCAGTCAGGCATACTGGGTGGGGGGGAATCTTTCCTCTTCCCTCTGGTTTTAAAGCAGTCTTTGCAAGGTATTTAACTGACACTTTGTGTTTTAAAAGGTTTAAAGGAAATGGGCTAAGTTTATGGCCTGGATATTTGGGATTTTTTCAAGTCATGGCTTTAGTTAACGTTATAGAGAGAGAAATAATTTACTGCATTAGTTGAATCACTACAATGGTAACAGCTCATGTTGCAAAATTAAGTACAATGTGTTAGGTATAGGTAAAGCTAGCGATGGAAACCCATTTTACATTTTGGAAACAGGCTGTATTGTATTCCAGATTCTGCCAGAATAAAAGTAAGACACCTATGTTGAGGAGGGTGTGCCAATGTTGCTTCAGTTTCTCATAGGAGGAGTGTTTGCTAATACTTGTGGAGACTCAGAGACACAGAATCACAGCCTGGTAGTACTGTCACCTAACCCTGAGAGCTCTTTATCTGGAAACAAACGTGAATTTGCTTTCCAGGCCAGCAGTCCCGAGAGAGGACAAATTAGACGATGAATATAATCCTCCCAGTCCTATATTCTCTATGTAATATCTAATTCTTTTAAGAAGTGAATATGACTATATCCCTCTATAAATAATGTAGCCAACCTTTCTTCTGAGTGTGGGTGTTGCTGATAACTATTGTCAGTTAAATGTTGATTTCTTTGTTATACACACATCAGAGCAAAACAAACGGTCCTGTGGGTGAAGACTGTTAACGCAGGTGGAGAGATGCCTTTGTTGTTCCCCATTATGGTTTTTTTGGTTGTTTTTTTACGGTGCTGTTTACAAGGTTATACAGCCTGTAGTGTAAGCTGATGTTAGTCCCTCACAGCAGACTCACTCTGCAATTAAACCTTCCAGAAGTACATCCTCTGCTGAGCTGGTGTCTGACCATCTTGGTTTTGTTATTTCCTTACGTTCTTAGGAGTTGGAGAAGCTAGGACTGCGAAATGACGTGGATCTGCACGTCTATGAAGTCCCAGTTGAATACCAGACAGTGCAAAGACTCATTCCTGCATTATGGAAAAAGCACAGTCCACAAGTGAGTGAGTAAAGGAAGGAGGAGAAAAGACACAGCAAATGGTTGAAATCTGTCACGCTAACAGCAATGAGCATAATGCAAAGTCCCATTTTTAACGTATGTTCAGACTGGTAGTCCCTCGCTAGATCTTTTCCTCCTTTGTCATGAGAACATGCGAATTTGTAGAATTTTATAGCTCAGAAAAGAGCGCTCCAATTAACGGCAGCAGTCGGTGTGAAGAGGCTGCTGCAAAGGGCTGTCTAGACGGCTCGCAGTTAGTCTGTGCCACCTGGGCTGTTCCAACGGTGGTCTCCGCTGTGAACGTGCCAAGGTTCATTTTTACCCTGATTAAATTACAATTTAGGTCAGGAGGGAGTGGAACAAGACGAATTGTTCTGTACTGGACCCACAAGTTCATTGATAAAATGACTTGTTACTGTGATATTCAGCAAGAACTCCTGTAACAACTCTCTCAGACTTTAACTGTGAATAGCAGGCTGTTGCTTTTCCACCGGTTGTATTTTGATTGATCTAATTTGTTTCTTTTCTCTTGTAGTTGGTGGTTCATGTAGGTGTTTCGGGCATGGCTACAACTGTAACTCTGGAGAAGTGTGGCCATAATGTAGGTTACAAAGGCTTAGACAACTGCCGTTTCTGCCCAGGCTCTCAGTGTTGCGTAGAAGGTGGCCCAGAATGCATCGATTCCGTTATTGACATGGACACGGTTTGCAAGAGAGTCTCAGCGCTGGGGCTGGATGTCACGGTCACTATATCTAAGGATGCTGGCAGGTATGGGATGCCAGTGATAGATGGGGAAAATAGACTCGTACTGCAATGAGCGTTCCCTTTGTGCTCGACTCAGGCCCATACGATTCATACGCTTTTCACTTCTCCTGGGGGTGACAATACCATCTATTTTTCAGTGGTCACCCAATCATCAGGGCAAAAAGAGAGATCTTTGTTTCTTTGTCCTACATTTGATTAAAGCAATTACACAGGCTTGCAATACCTGGCTTGTGTTCCACTCTTTATTGCAGGATGTTGCGGCAATGCTGAATGATAAGAATATACAGCTCATCCTGTCCTGCAGTTTGCTTGCTGTATTTGTCACTTGTTGCTAAATAGGCTCTATTCTTGTATTTCAGATACCTCTGTGACTTCACTTACTATACTTCCTTATACCAGAGCCGTGGGAGGTCAGCTTTTGTTCATGTGCCTCCTCTGGGAAAACCATATACCGCAGAACAGCTGGGTCGGGCGCTACAGGCTATAATAGAAGAAATGCTTGATGTTTTGGAGCATTCTGAAGACAAAATCAATTGTCAGCATGAACACTGAAAGTGGGCAGGAGCTATCCTAGTATTGCACTTCCAAAATTTTCCCTGCTACTGAAGTACTGGGGAAAACGGTCTGAAATGTAGAGACCCAGAATTGGAGACTTCAAAAAGGAAAATTCCACTTCTAGAGATTGACGTTTTTTGTCAGATGTGTGCATTTCAGCCTAGGCAACAAAGGATTCAAAATCTCTTCTTTAAAACACCTGCAACTACTCATTTCTGAAGTGACTGAAGTGTGTGTGCTGTGCTTTATCCAGAGCTTATCTGTCAGCCAAGTGACAGCTACTGACCAGTCTAATACAGCGCAGATGGAAAGTTTCTCATCTGGACTTGGCGTTCAGGTGCAGGGAATTGATAACCCAGTCTTCTAATGACTAGTTCTTAAGTTGAAAGGTTTGCTTTCATTTTGTTTTGGTTTTTTCCCTCTGGCCCAAATTGTAGGATATAATGTAAAACTACAGCTGAAGAGAGCTGGAATGGTGTGGGTTTGCCTGTTGTAAAACAACGCTTGGTGGAGACAAGGATTCTTCGAAATTGCTTTACTGAAATGGAAGAATATTTTAGGCACTGATTTCTCACCCCACGTTGTCCACATATTCGTAGGATCCTCTGTAATGTACTGGTTAACTGGTAGCTGCAGATAAAAGGGTTGTGAGGGATGTGTTTTGGGTTCTTTTTGTTGCGAAGCAGGAGATAGCTGCTGCTTTTGGTTTTTTTGTACACAGTATAAGCCTAACTTGCGCCAAATATTTCCAAATGTCTTTTTTATTACACTGTTGATGCCACCGTCCTTGCTCAAGTCAACCATATACCTCCTGTACAAAACACATTGTTTCATATGTGTATAAAACAAATCATTAGCGGTTAAATAGCTTTGCTAAAGGCCACTTTCTCTGCAGGAGATCTTTATCCTAGACTCTTGGTGCTAGCTGTTATTTTTAAGGTGAAGGTTGAGTAATTTATAACTTCCTTAGTTATAAATTTTCATTCTTGTTAAAGGTTAGAAGAGTAATGTTTAACTTAAATCAAGGTGGCAACTTAGAATTTATTATAGGCATAAACATGCAAATGTGCGATACGAAGACATTCTGCCAAATCAAATCGAAAATCTTAAACTTATGCTCACTGTCTGTAAACCAGAGGCAATTATTTGAAAACTAGGAATTTTGCTTAGAATGAGTATTCCGGGCTGTTTATTAGTGTCGCCCTCCCAGTGGGAGGGTACAAAGTGCTGCTTCTTGTGTGAACTTTCCCAGTAATTAATTTGGGGAAGTGTACCTGCAGGTTCTAAGCAGGACTTCAAAAGTGGTTGATGCTAGTCGTGGGTGTAGGTTTGCTGCCAAATTACGAGAATCCAGTGAAAGACAGATGATGTTGCAGTGGGAACAGATGCAAAATTGGTAATTGATGACCGGTAGGTCTCATTGAAGGGCCATTTAAATGAAGAGGTCTGTGATTTGATTCTAGTAGTTTTACAAATATATATAAAAGCCAACATTCTGAACTGTTTTAAAATACCATTATTTTAATTTTTCTAATTATGAATGATTCTGCTATAGTATCTCTCAGTGAGAGCTGCCATTAACATGCTGTTTTCCAGTAGAAGTCTAGTGACAAAGGAAATACCACTTCTCCTTGCAACCCTCAAGAGAGGATGAAGACTTCTGCAGTTGTAATAACTTTGCTAAGGGGACCTGTGTATGAAGATGTTTGGATAGGCTTCTGGTTTACCGAGGGAATTACTGCTGTATTTACTCTACAGGCTTTCCTGGTCAAAAGAGTTTGCCTTCAAAGTAAATACTCTCTTTTGCATTCAAATAAGAAGTAGCACTTGTCAGATTGTCAGCAGGCAGGCAGGCTTTCTGATTAGTAATTTATTATATTTAATATTTTGTTTAAATATTCGTGGTTTGATCTATTTTTGCAAATAGCTGAGCTACTTATCTTGTAGGTTTATTGCTTTATCTGGTAAGAAGTTTTTGTCATCAGTGTATTGTAGCTGCTAAACTTTCAGAAGAGGAGTAATTCACGTATTCTAAGTTCAGCAGTTGATTTAAGTAATTTTCAGTAATGCTATTTAATTTACGTGTAATGTAGTTGTGAATAAAATGGGAGTGGAAGAGCAACGGTTTAGTGAGGTGATAATAAAAAAAATGACGATGGAATCAAAGCGGCCATAGGAAGGGCCGGTTGGACTGTGGTGCCCGTGGGTGCCGTGGGCAAGGTTTGTGTGCCGGCTGTCCCTCGCCTTGAGCAGAGAGGGTTGGAGCAGGTCGCTGGTCAGGCTCTCTTAGTGATACATGTCTCTAAGCGAGATGTGCCCTGCGAGTCCGTGTCGGTCGAATGTTTATGCTTCCTTTGAGCGTGTGAGCAGGCAGCCTTGGAGATCTCCCCTGGATGTGGCTGAGGAGGAGAGGCTCTACATTCGTGGGCAGGGAAGGTAGATAGCGGTGGCTGTGTGGGGAGAACGGCTTTCCACCCTAGTTTATTCAGCCTGCGGAGTTACATCCTGTTCGACACCTGTAGATACTCTTTCCTGGGCCTGCTCTGCTGTTCAAGGGGAACATCTTGAGCTGATTTCTGTGACTGCTGTTTGTCTAAGGACTGCAGTCTCTGTGGCCTTCTACGTGGCAGTGTTAAAAATCTCATTTCTGGAAACACTTTTGGGCATCACTTTGAGCTGTGCATTTCCTCGTAATCTGTTTTTGTGAAGCTTCCATGTGATCAGTTTCTTAGAAAACATAATTTATTTTATAATCTTTTGGGGTTTTTGAGAATTAGTCCTCAGAGATTGTATTTGTAAAGGGTGTCTTGGTGGTAGAGAAATTTTGTGTAGTGAAACTTTTTTTAAATGGCATTAAACTAATTTTATTTAATCTGACCTAAATTAAATACTTTTGGTTTTTTGAAAGTTTTTTTTGTTAAATTTGTTAACTCATCATGCCTTGCCTATAGGTGCATGTTTTCTTTGGAAATATGATGTCAAACTGATGCAGAGCTTCAAAAAGCTGATGCTTTGCGTAATGCTTACTACCTGCTTTCTCTTCCAGATCATTAATAAATACAATTTGCTAATTTGCACTGACTGGGAGACCTGTTGCCAACCACAAAAAATTTCGTGCTAGTAAGTGTAGGAAGTTCAGGTTTAGTGTTAATTACTGTGCCTGCAATTTGTAAAATGTAAAAGCTGGTAAAGTTTTAGAATCCTGTGACTGCAAAATTGTCTCTGGGGATATGCTTCATGGAGAAAAGGGTGTGAGAATATTCTGTGTGGAAGAGAGAATTAGGGAGGTTCCACTGTATCGGGTCTGATGTCATTTTATCTACTTGCCAACAGCTTGGAGTAGGAACTGGCTAACGTGTTGGTGAAGTTTGGTGATGACAATTTAATTGTTTCAGTTATTAAATGCTGTGGAGGATTTTGAGAAACTCCAGGTACTCGTAAACTCCTTCATGATTTGATGGCACTGATGTCGGGAGGTATTTCCTTTGAATTAAACACAGAAATCTGCTTTATAAAACGCAGCAAAAAGAAACTGTGAGCTTGGAAGTTTCTTTACCTTAAAGACTCGTGGGGGACTTGATGATCTTTATGGATCCCTTCCCACTTGAGATACTCTGTGATATGGTTGAAGGTAAACACCCATTGTACAGAAGCTATTGGGGTTTTTTTGGCAGCTTTTGGAAAGGATATCAAAACCTGTAAGATGATATGGAGCAGTTCACGCTTATCTGGAGTATTCGCCAACCTGGTTGCTTCCTCCTAAACGTGGTAGTAGTGGGAGAGGATGAAAAGGTCATGAAGATGGTTAGAGGTATTGAGTGTGGTTGTGACATGAGACTGCAGCCAAGAACTGCTGAGCTTCAGGAGTCCTTCCAGGAGGGACCTGACTGCGGGTGTTCAAAAGTTTAAGACTTCATGAAAACTAACCGGTTGTTCCGCTTTCACCCTGAAGAGGAGAGAGATTGAAAGGCAAGGCGTCTAGAGTAAATTTGAGATAAATGCTTCCTGGCTGACTCCTTGCAGAAATCGAGAAAGCGTTTGCATGCAACATCGTGTTGTAATGCATAGCCTGATGCCTTGGGTACTGCCTGCTGCCTGCAGCAGAAAATCAGACTCATTGAACCAGGGCTTTGATCTAGTATGTCAGCTTATCTTTATCTCCGTAGGGTTTGCGCTGCATGTACTGTGGTAAGTCAGGTAGGAAACGGTACTTATTTGTATTCACTTACCTAGACAGTCACGCTTAGATGTAGCATTCAAAACTCCAGTGTGTTTCTCACTGTTCTGCCGGTTGTGTAGGCAATATTTAACCTTTTAGTGCCTCAGTCAGCTGGCAAAGGGGATTATTCCGGGCTGCTGTCACGCAGTGCCATGTCTGGAATAAAAGCCCAGGAGCTTCCGGGCCTGCAGACTCACAAATGGACAGCACAGGCTCCCAGTGTTGTTATTTTTGTTAATGAAAAGTCTGAAAAAAAGTTATAATCCACTGAAGTTTCTTCTAATACTCAAATAATCTTCATTTGATTGAGCGCATGGTTCGTTGACCTCACATGCGGGCTTTCTTATGAAATGCATAAAAGGAATTGCAGTAGGAGGAGCTTCTTAAAACCAAAAATGGGAAGACCACATAAACAAGTTGAATTGGTAATTCTTCACTAACACAGGAGCTAGTGCTAGACTAAAGCAGCGATTATGGTCTGACCCTGTTATTTCATGGTTTAACTTGTCGTGACTCGTGCATCTTTTTTAACTTACAGTGTGTTTCTAACTTTCTAACCACGCAGCTGATGCTCAGACGCCGTGCTGCTTTCAGAGTGAGTGGCAGTGTCTGAAAGCCGCCTGGAAACCAGTGTGTTTAGACGTAGAAAGCACATTTGTGTGGGTTTTTTTAATTATGATTTTCAGATTTCATCCTGCAGTGTAGATAATAAAATTGTCAGCAATTAATTTGAACATACTTTCACAACATAACTTCCTTCCTATTGTCTACTTTAATATGCTATCTGACAATATTTTAATGAGAGCAATTTCAGAGTTGAGAAGGCTTGCTTTCAAACTTTATCTTTTGGCTTGGATAAAATACCCCTAGTTGATACCAGAAGTACACATCTTGATGTAGATGGGTTTGTTATTTTTGCACCGGAAACCCTAATGTTTTGCAGTATAAAGTGCACTTTTTCTTAAAAAAACTTGTATTCATGTCTGATTAGTGTCTTATGTGATGAAAGTGATATTCTGCCAAACCTCCAAAGCTGAGGATATCGTTAATTCTTCATTGTATTAATTGAAACGTGAGATCTGCTTCTGCTCAGTCTATTTTAAGACAAAGTAGGGAAGAAAATGCCTCCCCATAGATAGGAATTAAATATAGGAAATGAAACTATACACTGCCCTTAAATAAAACTCTGTGCTACTTAAAAACACATTCAGGTTTTCTATTGCACCAGCTTCTTAAATCGCAAATGTTTACTTTGATTAAACAGGGAGTGCCTTGTCCTGTGCTGGGCTCACTTTTGGAAAGCAGAGTGGTGGTGATGGGGACAGATGAGCCATTCGCACATAAGGTGGATGGAAAGACTGGGCTTTCGGCACTGGGAGAAACTGCTGAACTTGTTCGGTATCCCCTTTATCTGAGGATGCTCTTCAGAAACTGCACTGAATTGAGTTCTCGAGGTTTTCTGACACACACTTGGACCTGGCAAAGGAAAAAAACAGAGTATTTGCTACTTCATTGGCACTCTCGGTTAGGTTGGCCGAATTCATGAAGGTTATTCTGCCTCTTCTTTAAGGTTAGGTGTTTTGTTCGGACTCCGTTATGCATGTTACAGCCTCACTCAGCCTCTCGGGTCCTCTGTGTGTTAATTGTGGTGAAATAAACAGTTGTCCGTCTGGGTATCTCAGGTGTTGCCAATCTCGTGCTTATCAGGACTCTTGGAGCTACAATTCTAAATTTGTTGGGGCTTCTGTTTTTCTCAGTGTGTTCTTGCAGTGCCTTGTAAAACCAAACAATCTAGTGTGTCACAAAAGGGCTGTGTAATAAAGAACCGTTAACATACTTTCAGCTTGCTATTGCTAGACTGGACTTTGTAACTGAAAATTTAAGCCGATGTTTCAAGGTAAATAAAGAGTTTAACTCTGACTCCTGGCGTTCTTTAACCATTGTTGGAAGAAGTCATTTTTAAAGATGCCTTTTATAGGGTGGTAATTACAGATGAGTGATCACAGACTGACCAGAGAACAGCATATTTGGTTTTGTGCCGTTCCCTAAGCACCTGCTGCAGTTGGAGATGAGCCCCTGGACTGTGTGGATCCCCTGCTCTGCCCTGCCCTGCGTGGCTGTTCTTTGGAATGGGAACAGACGCTATCTAGGCTGGTTCTCTTGGACCCCAGCTGCATATCTGGGATGTTTGCATCATTTCATTCAGAAGAGTATTTGGAAGTTTTATCTTGCTGTCATCGATTATGTATGTGTGTTTCTTTTATCTATTATGTCCTTTCTTTGTACTTGGAGGTCAATGTTCTAGCCTTCACTTAGACCACGTAGCCTCATGGAGCAACAGCCACCCTTCTGAACGGTACTGCACTGAAATATTTATGCCAAATTTGTTCAACGTTACTGGTAATAAAGCGGCCCAGGGAGTGTGTCCTTCCCCTGACTCGATGAAGACTCTTCAAAGCGTGCAGCAGCATGGTTAGTTCTTGAGCCTGTAATCCTGAAAGCTTTGGGCAGCAAAAGCTACTGAACAATTTTTCTTTCTGAGGTTGAGACTTACCCATTTCACTCCAAGCTGGATAATTCCAGGAGGCAGTGGTGAAAGGATCTGATAAATAACCACCCCCTTGTACATTTCCCACACCAAAACCACCAGTTCTAGTCAGTTTTTTTTTAATCTTTGTTTACAAGGAAAGGCTTGAGAGAAGCTCTCCCTGGGCCTTCGAGAGCGGAGTTTGGAGCTGCCGTCCTCCAGCAATTGGAGTTGCCTCTATGCATCCTAAGCTGGACTCGGGACAAGACTAACTCTGGTTTTACCCCCACTCTGTGGCGTTACTTTGAACAAAAGAACTCTTCCTTCTTTGCTCTTAGATGAGGTATCTGTATGGCCTAGTCTGCGCTTGCTAGTGCCTCTGGCACCCGCAGCGGCTGGAGCACGAGTGTCGAGTGTATGTTCTGTGTTAAAGTCTGGTAAAACTGGGCTGTGCCAATGTCGGATGCATGAGGAGCTGGCCATCACGGTCATCCCATTGACTTCTTCCCTGTCCTTTTCCGCTTGAGTTTTGTAGCCGTGTCATGCAAAGTCTGCGTTGCCTGGTGAACCCTAAATCTTTCCAGTCTTTTCCAGATCTGTCAGTTAATAAAGTATTTCTGCTTCACACACCGTTCCCTGTTCTCACAGGGGCTTCAGCAGCAGCCGCAGCAGCAGCAGCAGTTCTTCCCCTCTCCTTAGACGTAGTCTTGACCAAAGGGGGTTTCAGCAACGAAGCCTTGTGGGATGCAGCAGGTGACCCGCTGGCAGCAGGAGTGGCTGTGGTTCTGAAGCTGCCTTTGATCCACAGGCTGCAAATCCCTCACAGGCTTACCAAGACACTTGGGAACCCGCTGTCAGGCATTTTCTAGCCAGATTTTTTCTGCCACGCTCCTTTTCCGGAGGAAGAGCTCCCTCGAGGGTTGTGGGAAGATGAGCAGCGTGTCTGGAAGCTGCTGGGCTGCACTGAACTCAAGCACCATCGTGCGCTGCCTTCCTCGAGAGCAAGTTGTTAACCCTGGAGCTCTCCCCGTCTCCCCCAAGAGCATCTTCTGGCCGTGCCAGGCTGCTCCATGGCTGTCGGCTGAGTGGCGCTGGAGGCTGGCTGCCACAGCGGCTGCTCCTGTTGGGATGTGATGCAACCTGGCTTCGGCTGAGGACAGGCAGAAGCTCTCTGTTGGCTGCCATCAGGCTCCTACCCTGTTCCTGCTGCCACTGGTCCTGACTGGGAGCAAACTGGGGTGGCGGGGAGGGCTGGTGCCACCAGATGGTGCTGCCATACAGCCGGACTGTGCTCAGCTTCACCCTGGACCAGGACAGCCTGAAGGTGCAACACTTCCAACAGCTTCAGCTTGGCCCTGGGGACGCCTTGTGCTCCAGACTTTCACCACCTCTGCAGAGATGGGAGGGAAGGAGGTGTCACCGGTGACAGAACAGCATCAGGTCCCTGCAAGACGAGTGGTGATGGCACCAAAGATGGTGGCGATTCAGCGTTTAACCCTCGCCAGCTGCTCCACTGAGCAGGTTGGATGTCGTATTTATTACCGCAAGGCACGGATTTGCTAAGAGCAAGGGCTAAACCTGCCCCTGGCAAAACCCAGAGCCAGCCCAGTGTACCGAGGTGGGACAGGGCTCGGGGAGGTCACGCAGGGGTCCTAGCCCAAAAGCTGGGCTGCGAGGACTGACTGTGCCCCTGGTCCAGAGAGTTAACGGTCGTTTGTGACTGGAGCAGGGGGGATCAGAAAGGAAAACTTTACCATTCTTTTTGAATCTCTGCTGCTTCTCTGTCTTTTTTTGGTGTCCTAGCTCTGGGAACATTTTTCCCCGAGCTGCTGCAGTGATCTCATTGAGTTCTCCAGCCTTTTCTTCGAAGTTGGAGCCCTGCGTTGTTCTCCTGTTTTTATTACACTTGCTGATAGCCAGCGTGCGATGGGCACCGGGGAGGTGTGAGACCTTCCTTAGAGGTGAGCCAGGACATGTGCTCCCTGGAGAGGACACAGGCTCTCCTGTGAGCCAACCCCTGATGAAATCACTCTCATTTTAATTCGCTTTATAAGGTGATAAGCTTTTCCTGCAAGGTGGTGTTTCCAGAGTGATGTCATGCTGTTGGGTAAGCCATATGTCGATGAGGTCATTTTGCAACCAGGACTCTCCAGTGGCAGAGATCGAAGCTTTCGCTGGTCAGCGGCGAGGAAGCTCTTCGCAGAGCATCCTGCTTGGGTTTCTTGGACGCAGATCCAGAGAGCTGGGGAGGATCTCTCTTTGGTGGACTGGCTCCTCATAGATCTTAATCTTAATTCTTTCTCGTAACAGCCTGCTCTGTTCCCCCTCTTTTCTTCCTCCCCTACTCCTCAAGCCCTCCAAACTCTTGGTAAATGAGGTGGGATTTTTGGGCAGCGTCCATCTGGCAGCCTGCTCGCTCTCCGCATTTTCCCAGCTTGCAAATCAAAGTTGACCTCAAGCAAAGGTGCTGGAGAGCCCACCCTCTCTTACAGCCGCTGCCGAAGGGCTCCCCAGAGCTTCAAGCAGAAACTCACAGCTGCGGATCTGGTGCAGGGGAATGGCTGGAATTTCCTGCCTGCTTGGAGCAGCCCTCGCTGCCTTCGGTGGAGGCATGTGCGGGCAGGTCCCAGGTCAGGGTTCGCTGCCTCTCGCACCCTGGGCTGGGTGGCTGGGGATGGACAGGCTCCCGGCGCAGCAGAGGATTCCCAGTATGAGCTTCCCATGCCAGGGATGATGCTTTGGCTGAGTATTTCCCTGTGCCGGGGCTCCTCACCGTGGCATTTCAACCATGCTTTTCTTTTCCTGCTGCTTGGAGGTACCTCATCGGCTGGCTCCAGCCTTCCAGGAGATACAAACGGACATTCACCACCTGCCTCTGCTAGAAGCTGGGGTACTTGTGGCCAGTTCCCAACCAGCGTCATGGCTCAGGCCTGGGGGAAAGTCTCTTTTTGCTGCTCGTCTCCAGCTGCTTCCCGCTGCGGTGGATGCTCTGCTGCGGGAGCAGCGTGCCCTGTGTACACAGCCCTTCCCCGAGTCACGCTCCGGTGACTAATTCCCTCCTGACGGGCGCATGAAGCCTGGTCCATGTCCAGGTTCACAAATAAATAAATTTGTTTCTGTTAGAGGTTAGGCTAACAGCAACCTCGCCTAATTCTTCAGCAGCTTGCTTTCTCACGCCTCATCCAAAATTGTGCCTTGCACTTAAAAAACCATCCAGACTCTCAAAATCCTACGGTTTTAAGGAGCTTCCTGGGTTGTCCTTCCCTTGTAGCATCTCCTGAGGCTTGCCTTGGCAAACGAGATGTGCCTAGGTTGGATTTGATTTCCTTCATCTATTTTCCTCCTCTGCCCTGTATTGGAAAGCTTTTTGGAGGAAGGGTTTAGAGCTCGTCTGGGTCACTCCTGAGCGCGGCTGGGAGCCTGCACCAAGGCAGGTCCCCAGTCAGAGCTGCAGCCTTCCCTCTGCCACTGCCTCATGCTTCGCTTCTGGGCTCAGCGCCGCCGTACCGAAGGAGCACAATGCTCCCGAAAGCCTCGGCCTGGGTGTACCTGCTGAATCTACACCAAAAATGGAGGTGAAGGGCTGTTTTGGCACGTCAGAGGGGCGAGACGCATCCCCCTTTGAACAGAAAGACGGTCACACCATGGAAAAGGTTCCTTTTAAAGCTGCTTCTCAATAACCATCACTTCGATCCTGTCCAGGCTGAGCTTGTTGCCTGCTGCTCGCGCAGATGATGCTCTCAAGGCGTTATACCATATTTTTGTCTGCCGAAGGGGAAATACCATTGCAAGCTGTGAAACATCCTAGCAGGACAGACCCTACCTGTAAATCCATCTGTCCAGGGAGTCCATTCCAGGAAGGATGCTTGTTGCAAGCGGAGAACTTCCTCGTGCTGAAAGCGGGGCTGTAAGGAAGGTGGCTGGGGCAGCGAGTGAAGATCTCTCGAGCGAGATTTCCATTTTTGGCAGTGGGATTGGAGTAATTTCCTGCACTTCCCGGGCTGAGGGGGCTGGGAATTCAAGTTAATCATTGACCGCGGGTGCAGTCGAGGCAGAAATATCTTTGTCCAAGTGGAGCAGAAGTCTCATTTTTGGCGGATGCTGTAAACTTGCTGTAAAGGAAGAAAAATGTGATTCCTGCCGTGATAGGGCAAAAGCTGCTTTTTGCTCACCTGACCCATCCTGTTTGTCTTTTATTTAGAAACGTCTAAAGGTCAAGACAGCTTCCACTCTGCCGATTCATCGTGATAGTGGCCAGCGCTGGGAAAACATGGGATGCTGCTTCCCAAACATCCCATGCTTGCAGCGGAGGGAGGGCCCTCGTCTCCCACCCCTCTGCACCCATTTCCAGACCTGAAATGAGGTGGGATGGAACAAACCTTGTCCATGATGTGACTGATGGACCACCTCGGAGGCCGGCTGGGTTCCTCCCCTTCACCGAGGGTTTTCTCACCCTGAATTACTCCTGGAAGTGCTGAAGCTGCCTCCAGCCACCGAATTCCCTACAGACCAAGCCCTAAGGGCTGCTTGGAGCTTCACGTGGTGGCAGCAGACACGGGAAGCCGTGCTGCTCTTCTCTCCTTAGCCCTTGGCTGAAAAATACACCATGGGAAAATATTATCTACCTCGCTTGCAGTAGTTTGCAGGAAATATCCCCCCTCCAGCACCCGAATTGCTCAACTCGAGTGGTTTCGGGGAGCACAGGAGGTCCCGTAGGTCATGGGGAGCACCCAGTCCAACGCCGTTTGCCTTGCAGCAGGGTGCTGGGGATGATGGGGTGCTGTAACCTCGCTCTGTCAGTCTCGGGGCTGATGCATGCCCGTTCTCGGGGGGTCTAGCTTTCGTCAGAGGCTCTCGGCGCCTTTTCGGGAGCCATTCGCTCAACAGCCTCAGGGAACTGCTAGACCTAAAATCTGGAGGGCAGCACTTCCCCTCCTGCCGCTTGCGAAAACAAACACTACAAAAATAACCGGGGTTTCTGCAAGCAGGCATGGGTGAGCAGCTGCGGGGAAGTTTCGTGCTTTTCAGGGAATCGAAGCCTGCCGGAGCCCCCTTGTCTGTGCTCGCCTCATCGGCACCCCACCACCTGGGCTGGGGGGAGCTGTGAGGGGAGAAGAGCGGGGCCGGCCCCCCCCCTCCCCCGGCCATGATCGCATCAACAATGCAGAAGCATTTGCATTTGAGGAGCCACGAAGCCCCAGTTGCACGTGGCCGGCTTGGGGCTTGTCCCGCAGTCCAGCACGGTGCTGGGAGCTTCTTCAGTCCCGCTCCAAGCCCTGCTCGAGTGGGTTCAAGTTGAGGGCTGCAGCTGGCTTGTGTTTCATGGGGAAGTGACTAATGTTCATGTTCCCCTTCTTGTTTCTTTTGGAGTTAATCTCAGCATTTGCAATGTGGCTTCTTTCCTTGGTGCTGGCTCAGCTGGGAGCCACGGGTGGCTCTGGGGATGGCAGCAGGCACCTGCCGTGTCCCCCACCGTGCTCCCTGCCGACCACCTCTTGTCTGGAGATGGAGAGACGGCAAAAAGATTATTCACATCTTTCCAGGCTCAGCAGTGCATGCTCTGAGCTTTTCCTGGACTTTCTAGCAGCCTTTCCAGCCGCTGGCCTCCATGCGATGCTTTAATCACCAAAACTCCCAGTTTCTCTCCTGCTCGCTGCGTGCAGAGGAGTGATGGCACCGAGGCATCAGCTCCTCCTCACCCTCAGCCCCTGTCTCAGCCCCTCCGAGGTCTGAAAGTCCCCAGCCACCAGCAATCCCATGGCCAAGCGCTCCCATTAATCGCTACTCTAGATCCATGGGTGAGAGCTGCGCTGCGGTTGTACCTTGCCGAGGGATGCACATAGGATGCATTAACTGGAGAGGAACCTGCATCCCGCTGGGAAGATGTGTTGGATAAATCTGACCTTCTGATGCAAAAGATGATGCGCTAGCAGCCCAGCAAGGACTGGAGGAAATGTGGGATGCTGTTTATGCGTGGGGCTGAGGCTGTGCAATCGCATCTTGCAGGCTGGTGAGGACACGCTGGGACATTTCATAACAGGTCACTTGGCATTCACAACCGCTGCTCTTAAAACACAAGTTTTATGGCTGTTGCCGGACTGTAAATCTCCAACTTCCACGGCTGGCGCCTTTTGGGGGAAAACATCCGGCTTCGGCAAACTTTGATGCTCTCCGAGCGTGAGCCACTGTGCGTCACTCATGGATGGGGCTCATACCACGCAACGCGCCTACAGTTAGAAAATTAATTACAAAAGCAGAACTGCAGGATTTAGGGGTTTGCCGGGTCTTGCTCAAGGGCCAGGCAATGAGATTGCTGGTCGGTCGGGGCCTCTTCCTGCGCCCGGACATGCTGTGCGGCTCCGATTTGGCTTTGGACAAGCGCGTTTAGCACCTTGGAGATGGTGGAGGGTGTTGGTGGCCGGGCTGGTGCCTGCCGGGGACCTGGAGACCTTCAGGTGGAGGGGGTGGCCCGGCAGTTCTGCCCCAGGGGTTGGTGGTCCTCCTGGGGTGATGCTCCCTCTTCTTTCTTCCTTAAATTGGGGGGGGGGCTGAAGGGTTGCAATCACCCCAGCTGATAAAACCCCCAGGAGAGGGGATCACAGGGGCACTTGGTGCTCCCGGGATCTCCCCAAGGATCCTGCAGTTCCGGCTGGAATGGAAGTACCCGCTGAGGAGCCAGTGCCTGGGCCAGCTCCCCACGGGAAGATGCTCCGGCGGGGGCGGCTCATCCGAGCATGTTCCCGGCCCGGCTGCCGGAGGGCTGGGTGACGTGCCGCCCCCAGCAGCAGCAGCAGCAGCAGCAGCATGACGGTGCCCAGCTCCACATGGGATGAAGCACTCGAGATAAACCTGGCCCTGAGGTTTCCCTGTGAGCCACACATGGGTTTTCTACCCAAGCTGGAGGCTCCGGGCAGAGAAAGGCAGCGTGAAACGGTGCGAGGTCTCTGGGCGGGCTCCCCCTGCCCGCTCTTCATCCCTCTGCGAGGACGGATCCAGAGCAGGGCAGAGGAGCCAGAGCCAGGGCCAGGGCGATCCCCTCCACGTGACGCCGCTTGTGCTGACAAACTTCTCCTTTCACGTGTTTTAGGGTGAAACGTTTGGTCTCGGGTTTGCCTCAGGCAACCCCTCAAGCAACTGGGTGAGAAAGGCAGAAGTAACGCTGGAGCCGGCTCCCGAGGAGGAGCAGAGAATAAACAGCTGTAAACCACGGGATTACTGTAAGCACGTTCATCCCATGGCGGGAGCACAGTTAAAGACCAGGCGCTTGGCTCGACTTCAGGATATTTGGGAACGGCCTCGCCTGCCCTGGGGAGCGCCGTGGCGGGGGGACCTGCCCGTTGCCTCGTCCGCCCAGGGGTTTCTCATCCCTTTGCTCACGTTTTTTGGTCAAAGCATCCCTTAGGAGAAGGCGAGAGAGAAGTGGTCCTGTGCTGGCCTCGGTGGCTTGTTCCCACCACGGGTTTTCTCTTCCCCGGTGCGCAGGCAGGCCCCAGTCTGGCACGGCGCTTCCCACTGCGCATGGCCCCACTGGATCCGTGCCACCCCGGCGTGCCCAGCTCCATCCCAACCATCTTCGGGCTGCCCAGGGATGATGTAACACTGGCTGCCCTTGCTTCAGGAGGGACAGGACCCGGGGCAGAGCCGTCCCCTGGCCACACCTGCCATCAGCTGCCGCAAGCCGGGCTGCGGTGTTGTCAGCTGGTTTGGTAGGACAAGGTCCAATGCTGATCCGTTCCTTCCTCCGTGCATGTGCCGGCATGAGCCGGGCTGCCTGGCCGCTGCTTCCCTGCTCTGCTTCTGCTTCAGAGGGGTTTTTGGGAACGGGCTGCGTGCCTGGCTCAGCCCCATGCGATAACGGGGACCCACGTGCCAACGGGGACCGGCGCGAGGTGAAGGACAGAGAAGGCAGCTGAGGATGCAGGGATGGACAAACCATGCCGTGGTACTGCCCGCAGCGTTCGCTTGCCTGCACATCATCCTCTCTCCATCACCCCCTGCCACCCGCTCTGCCACCTCCGAGGCCGTCGGATATTGCCCACGGCCACTTGCCCCTCGCCGACAGGTCAGGGGAGGTGAGGGGCATCCCCCCGGCCACGAGCTGGCATGGCAATCCGTAGGGAAAACGGGAGGTGGAAGGGAAATGTTTGTGTCTGAGAAAAAGTGTTACGTATTTTTCATCTCCACAGCTGCAAACCAGCTTGCAAATCACGCAGCTCCAGCACCGTCAGAGCTCCTGTACGAAATCCCAGGCAGAGAGAAGAGATTCCTGCTGGGTGTTTACTCCAGCGTCACCCGCCGGCAGCCTGGGACAGGGAGGGGGGACAGAGGGCGGGCAAAGTTCGGCTCCTATAAAGTCAGGTCTGGTCCACTTCATTCATTCCCCTGGCAGCATCGCCGGGAGCTGCACATCCAGCCTTTGCGCAAGAGGTTTTGCAAATAAATCCCCCTGGGACCGCCGGCTGCCTGTGCGATGCCGAGGGCGCTGCGGGATGTCGGGGCCGCCCTCGCCTGCCTCCAGCTCCTGCTGCTTCTTGCCGGCGTGGAGCTGAGGCCCCACACGTGGGACGAGGACAGGCTCCAGCTGGAAGCCATCAAAAAAGGGATCCTGGAGCGGCTGGGGATGCCCGCTCCCCCCATGATCCGGCACCGGCTGGACCAGGAAAGCATCCGGAGGGCGCAGCAGCTGTACCAGCAGAAAGTGGCTGAGCTGACGGGGAACCGGAGCCAAGAGGAGGAGGAGGGAGCAGTGCCCAGGACCAGGCGCCTGCATCGCCTGTCCCCCGCACGTAAGTGGCCACGGCTCCACTCGCACCCCGTGACCCTCGTCCCCCCGCGCACACACGTGTGTGCCCCCCCGGCATGTCCCTGCTCAGGCATGTCAGCCCAGCTGCCTCGGTGTGTGCCAGGACATGACCGGGCATGAATCACGGCGGCCGTGGTCATCCTTGTCCTGGCTGCTTCCTTTGCCCCGACACTGGGCTCGTTTGAGCTCTTTTTGCTTAAAACCACAAAACCCAGGAAATTCAGGATGAAAGCTTCGATCAGCGGTGCAGTGGCAGCTGCGGGTTCTCGGAGCGGGGTTCAAGATGGCGAGGGGGCGAGGGGAGGGGAGTCAGGGAGGTGTCGTCCCTCGAGCCCCAGCTTGAGCCCCAGTTTGGGATTTTATCTGGATCTGGGGTGATTTAGGGAAATAGTTCCTGCTGCTTGGGCTGGGGGGGACAGCCGGGGTGTGGGGTGGGGGTCACCCCGACAGATCTCAGGGCACCTGCTCTGGCACCAGCTGCCACCCCTCGGTGAGACCCTCCGGCTGGGGGGTCCCTGGAGACGGTGGGTTCCAAGTGATCTGGGGATGAGAATGGGGCCGAATCTCCCTGGCCTCGGCATCCCTCGGGATTTGGGTGATTCCCTGGAGACGGGGATTTGGCTGCCCGACAGGAGCCGGCCATGAGCCTCGGCTGGCGGCGTGGACTGCCAGCTCTAACAACAGCTGTCTTCCCTGTCCCCGCAGTGCTGCGCCGGCCGGACGTCCCCCGGGGACATCAGGACCCCCAGGGAGACCAGGACCCCCGTGGTCCCTACCGCTACCACCTCCTCCTCTCCCGCACCGAGGCTTTCCACCGGCAGCTCCGGGTGGTGCAGGCGGAGCTGAAGCTCTTCAAGCAGTCGCTGGCATCCCCCAGCATGTCCCCGCTCAACACCTCAGTGCCCCCCTGGGTCAGCATCTACACGCTGCGGGGGGCTCACGGGACCCCCCGGCTCCTGCGTAGCCAAGAGCTGGACCGTGATGTCCTGAGCCTGGACCTCACGGCGGCCGTCCAGCCCTGGGCTGCTGGTCCTGAGGACACGCTGCGCCTGGAATTGGCCTTCACGGCCGATGTCTCAGCCTTGCTGGCCACCTCGGGGGGCGAGACGCTGGTGCTGGAGGTGGACACCCATGAGACCACAGGTCGGGGGGCCAGGAGAGCCCGGGGGCTGGAGGAGGAGTGTGGGAAGAGCGATGGGAAGTGTTGCCTCAAGTCACTCAAGGTCTCCTTCCAGGACATCGGCTGGTCGGACTGGGTCATTGCCCCCAACAGCTACTACATGAGGTTCTGCGAAGGTTCCTGTCCCCACAACTACAAACCGGCCAGCATGCACGCCCAGATCAAAGCCCGCATGCACTCCCTCTCCAAAGCCACCCCGCCGCCCTGCTGCGTCCCCGCCGGCTACGACCCCATGGTGCTGATGCACTACGACAGTGAGGGCAGGCTGGTCTCCACCCTCTTCGAGGACATGCTGGTCACCAGGTGCCACTGTGCCTGATGGCATCACCTCCGGCTCGGACCGGGACCCGTCACCGCCCGGATGGGGCAGAGCCTGCCTGCCTCCCAGCAGCGCTGCCATCCCGAAGACCAGACCTGGTGGCACGAAACGCCTCCGCACCGGCCCCGGCTCTGCCCTCCGGCTCAGCCCCAGGGCCTCCAGTTGTGAACCCCCCTCCACAGGCCGCAATAACTTATTGCCCCCTCTCTTCCCCTATTTAAAATCGTATTTTATTTGGTAGGTGGTTCCTTCGCACCTGAGAGAGCCCAAATGAGCCGGGGTGGGTCTGTCCCCGGGTGGCCACAGCCCACCCCGTGTCTGAGCATCATCTCTTCTCTGCTTAGAGACTTATTTATACAACCCTCTTATTTATTGCTAACTTATTGTATTTTATAGCAAAATACCCTTGGGGGAAAGTTTTTTTGTGTCTATTTGCATTTTATATATTTCTATAAAACAGAAATAATGTAATAATGTAAACGAATAAAGTGATGGAAACAGGGATGGTGGCTGCTCCTCCCGTGCAACCGGCTGGGGGTCTCTGACCAAAGCTCTGCAGCGGGTCACGTTCAGCCGGGGGGGGTCACCGCTCGGATCCTCAGCCCCTCCTCTGCAGGTGACCGGCCAGGAGCTGACTCCATGAGGATTTGCTGGTAAATCCTCATGGCTTTCCAGGGCCGGGCCAGCTCCATCCCTGCCCTGCCAGCGACTGCTGTGGCGGGTGAGTAATGCCTGGGCGATGCTCCCAGAGACCTTTGAGTTGTTTGTGTCCTTGAGATGGGTGCTGGGCGCAGCCTTGACCCCCCCCCCGGGTGCGACGTCCGTCCGGGATGCAGCCACTGCCCGATTTCCAGGTACCTCCAGCCATGGGACCCCGTGGGCACCAAGGGGTGGGGGAAACCCCCGCTCCCCCAGGCCCTGCCACCGCAGAGGTGGGTGGCACACACCGTGTCCCTGAGGGACTCGTCACAGCCGGATGGGGTGGCTCTGCTGGTCACAGCTCCTCTCTGTCCTGTCCCCTCTTCCAGCATGTCCCGGGGGTGTCCTGGGCTGCCCGGCCCCGTGGCAGCTCCCAGCAGGGTCCTGGGCTTGAGGAACCTGGAATATGGGGACCTCCACTCTGGGCATGAGGTCTTTGGGGACCAGGGCTTAGAGGGACACAAGCTATGGGCACCTCCACTCTGGGGACGTGGACTTGGGGACCTGGGCCAAAGTGACAGGGGCTCTGGGGACCTGTCCTTGAGGGTCCTGGTCCCTTGGGACCCCTGCTCTGGGGACACGGGCTTTGGGAGCTCCAGGGACTTTTCCCGGGGACCTCCAGCCTCACACAGCTCCTTCGGGTTAACGTTTACAGCCACCGCCGTGCTACCGACACCCCTTATCAAGGCTGTCAGTGCCATTAACAGATAACGAACCGCAGCGCTGCTCGGCTGGTGCCACCTCGCTGCTGCCGGAGGGACGGATCCTGCCCAGGAACAGCACCAGCCCTGGGGCAGCCACTCTGTGTCCTGCCCAGGGCTCCCAGCAGACCATGAGCTACACAGGTAATTTAAGATAATTAAACCCTTTAATGGGGCGCGGTGGAGCATCGCAAGGGCCGGAGCTGAAGGGACCCGCGCTGAGTTGGAGGAGGGCACCCAGAGAAGCCGTGGGGTCCCCAGGCTGCCAGTCCCTCGGCGTGCACAACCTGGCAGCGCCGGGCCCAGGGATCTTGCCAGGAGCATTAAAAAAAAAAAGGGGCTTTTGCTCTGTTCCCCAAACTGGCAGATCTAGCAGGAAAAGCGGGGGGTACAGGCGACAGCGGGGTTGGTCCCAGTGCCCGGATGTCCGCAACCACTGGCACGTCCCCAAGCGCACGTGCACCCTGTCACTCTCCATCAGCAGCTGAAAGGGGAAGAGGAACCGTGCACCGCAGTCACCCCACGGCCCCCCGCTCTGCCAGAAGGCCCCGGGGGGGGCCCCCACACATGTCCCCGGCTGGGAAGGCTCCGGCGTGCCGGCTGCCGGCGGATGCTGGGCTGAGGCGTCCCCGCGGTCGGTGGCCGCCGGCCCCGGGGAGGAAGCGCCAGCCCTCAGCCCTCGTCCTGCAGTGGGAACTGGGGCGAAGGAGGGGGCTGGAGGTGGGGCGGGGGGGATTAAAAATAACACCCCCCCCGAGAAAGGCCTCCCTGGCAGGATGTGTGTGTGGGGACCACGCGTGTCCCCGTCCCAGCCATGGGGAGACCCATGGAGCCCTCATCCATGGGGAGTGCCCATCCCCATCCCCTCTGGGCTGAGGGGCCGCCAAGGAAAGCCCCAGGGAGAAGCATCGGTGGGAGCCAGAGCTTCAACCGCCACAGCCCCCGCCCCCGACCCCCCCCGCCCCTCACTGGTTGGGGATGATGTAGACGCTGTCCTCGCCGGAGCCCTGCGTGTTGGCGTAGATGGGCTGGTCCCCGGGGATGGCCTCGCTCTCCAGGAAATAGTCATCGTCCGCCGGAACCTGGGGTCTGGGGGGGACAGAGGGGTGGCACCCGCCGCGCCGGGCCCAGGCGACGGGGAGGGGCAGGGGCGGCTGGTCCCCGACGGCGGGTGGCTCTGGGGGTGAGGGTGGGGGGAAAGGGCTCAGCCCCGGCAAGGGCCTGGGCCTTGGAGACGGTGGGATGGGACAGCACGGGATGGCGTGGGTGGAACCGCATGGAGTGGCATGGGATGGCACGCATGGGGCCGGGGAGCACGGCACCAGGCCGCGTGGCACGGGATGGGATGGGATGGCACGGCACGGCACGGGACGGGATGGGACGGGACGACGTGGCACGGTACAGCACAGCAGGGGAGGGGATGGGCCATGCCCCGAGGAGCTGGTCCCCGCGCCGGAGCCTCACCTGTGCCGCTCCTCCTGCCATCCCGGAGTCCAGCCCTGTACGGCAGCTGGGGCGGTGCAGGGGTTCACGAAGACGTTCTCATAGTCCGGCGCGGCGGCAGTGGCATCGGTGGTGTCGATCTCGGCGGCCCGGCTGATGTAGCGGGGCTGCCCGTGGGCCGTGGCAGACTCCCGCTTACTCCACCCCACGCCGGCAGCAGCAATGGCTGCTTTCCTCCGCCGGCAGCAAACCACGGCGGCGACCACCAGCAGCACGGCCACCCCGCCGGTGGCCCCGGCCACGCCGGCCACCAGCCCCACGCTGCCCTGGCATTCCTGGGCGTGGAAATCGGTGACGTTGAAGAAGTCGTGGTGGGACGTGAAGCAGTGGCACTGGGGCGCCGTGCACTTGAGCTGGGAGCAGGCGCAGGGTGCCAGGACACTGCCCACCACGTCGCAGCGGCACGGCACGGCCAGGAAGCGCAGGCTGGCCTGGAAGGCGGTGGCGGGCACAGCGGGCAGGGGGTTGCCCTGAAGCCACAGGCTCTGCAGTGCCGTGGCATTGGCAAAGAAACCGGCGGGCAGCTCCCGCAGCCGGTTGTGTTGCAGCTGGAGGTACCGCAGCCCCCGCGCTTGGCTCAGGAAGGCAGCCGGCAGCTCCCGCAGCCGGTTGTACGACAGGTCCAGCACCTCCAGCCCCGGCCCGACGCGGGATGAGGGGCTCAGGGCTTCGATGCCGTTATGGCTCAGCCGCACCTGGCTCTGCCGCTGGAAGAGGCCCCAGTCCAACTCGGTGCATTGACGGCTGCTGTTGGTCAAATTCACCGCGGTGGAGGCGTCTGGCGACACGGTGAAGCAGGGGGACGAGGGGCCCGTGATGTGCAGCAGCAGCAGCATTAGGGGGGCCGCAGGGAGCCCCATGGCCCCACCACCCCACCGGGCGCCTGGGTGGGAAACAGGGAGGGGTCAGCAAGACCCACCTGAGCGGACCCCCATTCCCACTGAGCGTGCCAGTTTCCCCCTCCCAGTGCAAACCGGTGCAGCCCAGTCTGGCACCCACCCCACTCCCTCTCTCCCTGGGCAGGGCAGCTCCCAGGGGTCCTGGCGGGTGGTTTTCTGCCCACCCCCTCCCCCCCAGCCCCAGCCCCCCAACTCGCCTGCGCTCCGGCGGCCTCTCTGCCTGGCGCAAGCAGGGGTGTGCGAAGAGGAACAGGCGGGTCCCGCCGTCCTGTGTCACCCTTCCAGGGCGTAGCCGGCCCCAGGGAGGAGCTGGGGGGGGGGGAGCACCCCCTGCCTCAGCACCCCCTGGCCACTGCCAGAGCCCCCGGCCCTTTCCTGGGCTGCTGCAGGGCTCTGACCCTGGGTGCTGCAGCGGTGCTGCTCCCTGCCCGAGGGCCCTGGGGGGAGCCCCGGGGAGGGTCTTGGGGCTGGAGCACCCTGCTGGGTGCTGAGCATCCCCACGGCCTCCTGTGTCGGCACTGGCTGGGGGACCCCGGCCCTGTGGCCCTGGTGCCCTGGGAACACCCGAGCGGGCAGCTCCAACGGCCCCCCGGGCACGTGCGTGGGCACACACGGACATGCACGTGCATGTGCTGCTGCACGCTTGCTCACACACACAGCCCATGTACGCTCACAGGCACGTGTGCGCGCACCCCCCCCCCCAGCACCGCGGGCACGCGGGCACTGCTGCATGCACACGCGTGCACCATCGCAGCGCCCGGAGAAGCGGGTCAGAGCTGGGGGGGGTGTCAGGGTCTCAATGATGTGTTTGTGCAATTAATGTGGTGGCCCCGGGGAGGGTGTGTGGGCAGGATCGGTCCCTCCCTGGGGTCTCAGCACCCACGGGAGCTCTGCTCGGGGTCCCCTGTGGGCTCCCCCCCCCCCCGGCTTGTGAGGGGACCCCAGAGTTGGGGCGGGAGGGCCCTGGGCGTGGGTGGGTGTGTCCGTGTCCCCAGGCAGGGTTGGTGTGTCGTCCCCCCCCCCGTGTCTGTGTCCTCACCGTGGGCCCGTGTCTGCCACTCATGTCAGTGTCCTGTGTCCCCCACGTTTGTGTCCATCCCCCCGTGTCCAAGTCACCTCTCATGTCCGTGTCCCCCCCATGCCCACCCGCTCGCCTCCGTGTCCCTCCGTGTCCACCGTGTCCGTGTCCGCCCCCTTGTGTCCAAGTCCCTCCGTGTCCCCCCGCGCACCCATGTCCGTGTGTCCGCCCTGTCTGTGTCCATCCCCTCGCATTAGTGTCCACGCACATCCACCCCTCGCATCCACGTCCCTCCGCGTCCCCTCCTCGTGTCCGTATGCCCGAGCCCCGATGTGCCCACCCCCTTGCATCTGCGTCCACCCCCTCGTGTCCGTGTCCCCGCGTCTCCCCTCGTCTCTGTGTCCTTCTGTGACCACAGTGTCCGTGTCCACCCCCTCGTGTCCGTGTCCCTCCGTGTCCACCCTCTCACATCCCTGTCCCTCTGTGACCACCGTGTCCTCACCCAGTCCCTCACGTCCATGTCCCTCCGTGCCCAGCCCCTCCCATCCATGCTTGCCCCCTCTCCCTCTCCTCCCCCTCCCCCCCCCTTGCCCCCCCACACGCCCCCCCCCCAACCCGCGGACCCACCACCTCCGCCGCGCTAGCATCGCCCTTTTAAGAGCGCCAGGCG
>JAVKLA010000090.1:40895697-40928719 GCA_034782735.1 Sagittarius serpentarius
TTTTTTTTTTTTTTTTTTTTTTTTTTGCCCCCCTCCCATAACTCCCACCATTGTTCCTTCCCCCACTCCCTTCCCACTCCTCCCACGCTCGGCACCGCATGAGCGGGGCTCCCTTGTTCCCGCTCGCCCAACGCGTTCATGGGCTGGGAGCCCGGGCCGGCCGCCCAGCGTCTTCGCTCCCCAGCTGCCGGGGGCTGGCGGGGGGCCAGGCGAGCCACGGAGCCATAGCGACCAGCCCGCTCCCCCAGCAATGGTGCCCACCCCCCTGTTCCAGCAGATTCCCCCCCCTCGCCATCCCCGGGGATGGGTATCCTGGCCACAAAGCCCCCAGGGAGCCCCCGTTGTGGGAGCCGGGGAGGCACAAACTGCCCCGTGGTTCATTATAAGCAGGTTGAGGGCCTGATTCTGCGCGAGCCAGCGCTGCTGGCAGAGATGCTCCGTGCGACGGGACGGGCTCGGCCGCGGGGAGATGCAGGCAGGAGCCCCCCGGCACCCCCAGCAGGTCAAGGCCAACCCAACCAGCCCCAGATTTATGCGTTACAGACACAAACGGCCCCGGCCGTCCCCGGCCACCTTTTCCTCCGTTCACAGCTGGGTTTTTTCCCCTCTTGTAAAACAATCCCCAGGCTCTGACCCTTCGTTATCTTCGCCGGCGCCAGCTGTCCGCAACTCCTTGTCCTCTCCTCCCTATCCCTACGCCGTCACCCTCCGGGTGCTGCATGCCCCAGGACGGACCCACGCATGGAAAGGGACAGAGAAACGGGTGATTCGGGGTGGTGGTGCTCGGTGGTGGAGGTGCAGCAGCTGCTCTGCAAGAGGGACCAGCGCCATCGGACCGTGTTAAGGACAAATTATTCTAATGAGCTTCCTCTTGTAAACGAGCCGCAAGCAAAAGGCGCACAGGAAAAAGCCACAGGGCTTTTGCCATGTTTCAAGCATCTCTCAAAGCTGACTGGGGCAGCCAAGACGCCGCAGGGTCACCGCTGCCTTCCCCCATGCGCATGACCCTAATTTAAGGGCAGCTTGTGCCTGATGCAGAGCCAAGCGACACTTTTCCCAGGTGTGACCTGAATTATCAGAGCCCAGGGATCCTCCCGACCCTGCCTGAAGGGCTTGGTGTCTGCCACGCAGGAGGGACACACGGACGCAGCCTGAAATAGATGCTGCTCTACTGGCCCCCCCACCGCGGTCCCCAGGGAGGGCCGGCAGCCGGGCTCCCGCCTGGGTGCAGATAAGGAGGCAGCGGCAGGAGCCGGGCTGGCTCTGGCACAGCGGACGCAGCCAGTAAATTTCCACTGGGGCAGCTCCCAGTTAATGAGCTCAGTGCGTGACCCGGCCAGAGCAGGAGCTGCCAGCGGTTGAGAGGAATTCCCCAGGAAAGCTGGGACAGGAGGCGACGGGGACCCTTCCTGCGTGAGCGTCCCCATGCAGCCTTTAATCAGACGAGCAGCCCAGAGCAGCCCCAAGGGGTGAAGCTCACACAAGTGAGGAATTAAAAGATGGTAAAACGGGGCCTGGGGTGTGGAGCTTCGCTCAGAGGGGGCACGTGAAGCGAAAAACCCGATGATTTGGGGATTCTCAAGAGCATCTCAGCTCCTGCTCCGTAACTGAACGCCCCATGGGAGCAAACCCTCGCCGGCCGTGGGAGCATCGCCTCCCCGTGCAGGTGCTCGTGCTGTTGTGTCAGCTCCAAGGTCAAGGCTGGCAAGGCAGGACCAAGCAGAGCCCTCCCTGTTCCCCCCAACCTTTTAAAAAAAAAAAAAAAAAAAAAAAAAAGCAACAAGAACCAAGACCTCTGTAAGATGCTATTTGATTGTTGGATTATTTTTACCTTCTCTGTATTTTGGAGGGAGAATCCAGAATCCTGCACTAAAGCAAAGTGTGCTGCAGATGAACACGGGCTCATTATGTACATGGGCTGATCAAGCAAGACCTACCACCAGCCCTTCTGTCTCAAGACCAGTGAACCTGTGCCTGTCATCCGCTGCTGGAGGAGGGGATCACAAAGCAGGCAGCACAGCAACTACCGGAGGAAAACGGAAGCTATTCAGAGGCTATTAGGCTACTGAGCAGTTACTGGAGTGCTTTTATACTCTATTTTATTTTGCCTGCTCCAGCCCCAGTGAGCCACAGACCCAGAGATGCTGCAGAAGCCAGGACCAGAGCAAGCAGCCGTCAGGACAGCAGAAAGAAAGGACAGCCTCGATACAACCCAGATGCTATGTGCATCCTGAGCTTTAGCCAGATGATTCAGACCCGTGGGTGGAGGTGGGAGCTCCAGCAGCGTGGACAGGCAGCGCAGTGGCAACGTCTACACCAGACTCATCCCCAGCTCGCTGCTCCAGCAGCCATCGGCGTCCCTGCTCCAGCTCCCCACGGATGTGACTCACCCCGCAACGCGAGCGAGCTCAGACGTCAAACCCAGCTCAGCTCACTGGCAGGGAAATGCAGCAGCCCCTTCCGCAGGTGCCGAGCAGCCGCGGGGAGGCACCTGAACCAGGTCTGGACCCTCCCCAGGAGCTACGTGCTGTCAGAGCGAGCCACCATAACCTAGGAAGCTCCAGCACCGCCGATCGATCCCCAGTGAAGCGATGAGCACCTCGCTGGCCGACACCACCTCCAAGCCCTCCCACTGCCCCTGCTGAGCCCTGTCTGCCTGGGGCCATGCGCCCTCCAAGCTCCTGCACTCTGTGCTTGTAGGACATCCCTCTAAAGCCAACCTCCACACCGACACCAGCGATGCATGCCTCTGGGAAAGCAGTTCCCCCCCCGCCAAAAACTGGGCGCTAATGTCACTGGGGGTGGGAAGAGCCCCAGCTCCTGCCACAGCACAGAGATGCCAATCCCACCAGAGCACTAGAAAAGCTTCCCCAAAGAGCAAGGCTGCTCCGTGGCAGCATTTCTGCACGAGAGCTCTTCCCGTATGCAGCAAGCGGCTAGAGAACGGATGGCCCACACCGAGCACCTTTTCCTTCTTGTGTTTCTTACCTACCACTCTGATACTTTAACTCACTCAACTGACTCGGTTCCTTTAAGTTTCCTGCTTTCAAACTCCATGCCAGCCATTTATCACCTTTCCCTTTTGAGTCTTCTTGCAGTAAGAAGCACTGAAAAGAAATATACAACCTTATTGTTTGCTTGTTTTCCAATACAGTGAATTTATTATATGTTGCAAAATCAGCATTCAGCTTTTTAGTGTACAAAAAAGACACTAGCTCTTAAGAAAAGATTAGGAAAGCTGAAGACTATGCTGCCTTTAAATTGTAACGTTTTGGCAAAGTGAAAAGCTCTTTTGTAAACTCCAACTCCATGGCTCAATATAGTTTTATCCACAGTACAATATTACAAAGTAAAACACAGTATCAATAAGTTAAGATCATACTTAATCACCTAGAACTGGTTTCTATTAACCCAAAAAGCACAAAATTTGCCTAGCTTCGTAATCTCTAAAGAGGAAAAAAAAAAAAAAAAAAGGCAGATTCGACTACAATTCTTTAACACAGTCCAAAAGAAAAGTGAAGCAGAAAGTTGTTGAATGCTAATTGGGTCTCACAGTTTGGATATTCATTAAATATTTTCAGTTTTTATATTCAAATTTTAGAAGTTCCAGAATATACATGTAAATGTACACAATACACCTTTGTATACAACTCTGTTTGCAAAAATATCTTATAGCAGATGTATAAAGATTGAGATCCATCTCTATCTCCCTCCCCGCCAAAGCAACAAAAAAACCCCATTCAAAATATTAAGGATCAGGAGAAGTGTTTCCATGGAAGAATCTACTCATCCTGGGTTTGTAGCTGCTGCCTCTTCTGCCACCCGAGTTTTGGGCTCCTCGCGCACCGCAGTCGGAGATGAAGTCCCACCAAGCCCCGCGGCTCTGTCTGCTACCCGGTGGATGCAATGGCTGGGCGCTGGGAAATTCAGCCTTGCCAACAAGAACACCGAATTTGTAACCGCCGGCTGGCAATGCCGCTCCCAGGTCTGGCACCGACTGGGTTTTGCAGTGACAAATCTCACAGCAAATCCGAGAAAGCGTGGCATCCCGGTTCCTCCACGCAGCCTAATGCCCCCTCTCAGATCCCTGCGGCTCCGGTGAAATCCACTTCGGTGCACAAATTCACAGCTATGGGAGGTTTGTTAGAATCGGAGCCTAAGTGAGGCTTGAGCTCGGACATCGCCTCCAGCCACCACTTACTGCGTAAGAAACTCATGCACCAACCGGGCGCAAGACCTCACCGAGCAGGACAAAGTTTTCTGGACAAAAGCTCCTTGCCTTTAACTCTCGTGTATTTTCCAGCTTTCCGTGACGAGCAGAAGCACTGGAGGCAGGCAACGTTACACAAATGGGTACACCCACAAGAGAAATGGCTCCCTAACCTCCAGTCGTCTTTATTTGGAGAGGAAGAGACAGGACCAAAGCGTTCCCCAAGCCCCGAGATGCTCGTTGGGGACTTCCCTAGCGAGGCTCTCCGGGGTGCTCACCCTACGGACCACCATGCTGCTTGGATATCACATCTCTTCCCCTGCCCCCCCCACTCCTTCACCACTCCGCTTCTGAACAGGTTTGGGTTTTGCAGACCAGCAGAAAAATGTGGCTGTCCAGTGGCAGTCCGTGGGCCACGGCCAGAGGGCTGCCGGGCCAGTAACGTTCAGCTTCGCCACATCCCTTCAGCTGTAGGCTTTTGTTTGAAGAACGGGATGGCAAAGTCCTGGTGAGCACTGGATGCAACGCGGCAGGAAAAGCAACTCAGAACATTGCAAGTGACAAAGCAAAGCGGTAGCCCTGGCCAGACGATGCAGCAAAACCAATCTAGCCAGAGTGGAATTATTTTTTTTTTTTTTTAAATACAGCAGATGGACCCTTTTTTGGGGGGTGGGTGGGAAAAAAAATAAAATACTCCTTGTGTAAGAACTGTTTCCCTCCTTAACTCTGCCATTTCGCTCCCTCAAAGGGTGAAAGACTCTTCAGTGCAACCTCCAAGGGAAGGAGACGCCACAGGAAAGTAATCCTTTACTTTGAGATAAACGGAAGCGGGAAGAAGTCAAATCACAGGCTGGCAGGATTAAAAGGGGAGAGGGGAAACAAAGAAATAGCAGAGTTAAAGGACACCTTTGTGCTTTTTGGCATGTTTCTCACACCCTGGCCATACTCTAAAAATGTTCCCTTCAAGTCCAAAAAAGAAAAAAAAAAAAAAAAAATCAAGAAGAAAGACTGCACCGAGAAGCTGGCTAGATAAAGCACAACAGTGGAAGTGACCCGCATGGGAAAACGCTACCTTACTTCTCTCACACTTGGGCGCCTGTTCCGAGAATGATTTTCTGCTGCTGCTTCTTTGGAAATACACAAAAAACAGAAGAAGAAAGCATCGCATCCTCTGCCCCCCCCACCCCCTCCTCTCTTATGGGTCAGCATAGGTAATAAAATAACTTCTCTGGGTAACTATCCGATAAGCTTTAGTAATACTGCAGTTATAAGACAGGAAAGGTTCTGAAACACTTGGCCTAAAAGGAAAAGGGAGGCACAGTTTTAGAAAAAGATGCTTTTCTTTTATACAAAAATAGACCATAGTCTCATTAGCAATTAATAAAATTGGCTGCCTTGGTATAAAATTATAAAAGTCAAAGACAGACAGGTCTCACTCTTCCCAGCATTGGTACGTGAAGGTTAATGCAGGCAGACTGGACCGCACATGCTGGGGAGGCCACTGCAAAATGTTTACACCCGCTGCTTCCAAACGCACAAGCGGATAAAAAAATTGGTTTTTTTTTTGTTTGTTTTTTTTGTTTGTTTGTTTGTTTTTTGTTTTTGTTTTTTTTTTTTTTTAACATGAAGGATCCACCTCTGCACTGCACAAGGCACTCAGCGCAGATCCCCGGGCTGATCCCCTCCTACTGACACAACCACCTCAAGAGAGCACACACCGGAGATGACAAAAGCAGGAACAAACAACGAGAGCTCTGGGTACTTGGTGTATTTAACGCGGTGCCATGTAGAGCAGACAGCTTGCATATGAACAGTCGCAGGTGCCAGAGAAGGAGGTAACCTAGCAGCATTCCAGTTCCTCACCATTTGAAGGACAATTTGTAACCCAGTGGACCTGGGCCAGGGGTAATTACGCTTCATGCCAAACTTTAATCCATGAAAACTACTGATTCTTAACCTCTGGGAGCTTCGTTCACTTTAGGCAAGTTTTCCCTTAAGTGTCAAACGCTGGCTTCACATAAGCAGATTTTTTCATTTGTTACATTCCAACATTCAGAGAAGCTAAAAGTCAAAAGAGGACCGTGCCGGGTGCTGGGCTTGTGACCCAGCTCAGACACGGACACGACAGATTCGGCATCGTAAGTAATCCCCAAGTTCTTCAGCCACGATGAATTAATGCTCATCTCTGAAAGGAATCTAGTTGTATAAAAGGGAACGTAACGTCCAGGTGAATTTTTTTGCCCTACCCAGTCCAGATTAGTGCCAGCTAAAACTGCTGCTGGTCATACTCTGCTATCAGTTTTTTAATATGAGCCAGTTTGTTGTGGAGGTATTCGCAGCGGTTCTTCTCTTGGCTGTAATTGGGGTTAGTCTGTAAAGAAAAATGAAAACGCAGTGACGGAAGGCAATTCTTCAGAACTCAGCAACACCTATGCTGAACCCAGACAAGGCTATCGGACCTCAGAGCATAAATATATGACCAAGAAACAAAGCTGTTCTAGCTGGAGGAGTAGATACCCATTTAAAATGGACCTACTCTGTTCAAACAAGACAAAGAAAAAAAAATCTCTTTTCATGAACACCCAGCTCCACAAGCCTCAGCACAGGGAAACGAGTGCACCTTGACCAAGGCTCAGCCTAACTCAGAGCAGCTGGGCCACATGCCTTAGCTTCCAGCAAGCACCACCTGGCCTTTGCCCCCATGTTAGCACGGAATTGTGCAAGCCTGGGAGCTTTAAAACAATGATGAACTTGCAACACACAGGGGAACTCTTCAAAAAGCTCCTAAATCCCTCAGGGACAACATGGCTTGGGGAACATATTTGTAGATTTAAAAAACAAACCCACCCCTAGTGTATGGATGTGCCAGCCTGCCTTGGCATTTCTACCTCATCCAGCTAAATCATAAATCCCTCCAGTCAACCACCATTGCTTTACACATACATGAAGAGATGTAAAGTATTCTGCGTGCCCCAAAAAGCCATGCTGAGCCCCACAGGGGACGACGTCCCCAAGTGATTCGTATTGGAGACTGCGCTCAAGTTGTACACCACATACCAGCAGACCCCAAGACCTGGAGGATCCTGTTATCATTCAGCCTGTGCATCTGAAATACAAACTGTTCTCTCCTTGATGGGATAAAGGCACCAATGTAACACATCTCATTTTTGTGTCAGGCATGCCACTAACACAGCTGAATGTTCCCCAGGATCCAAGAGCAGCCTCAACTCCCCCCAAACCCTTTCTGATCCAGGAAGGTATAACTTTTTGGGCAAGCTGGAGCTGAACAATGATCTGCTATGAAGCTTCAGAAACTGGGTTTTTCACTTGGCAAGTACCCATCTCTTTCAGTCACCAGGGGCACCACCCAAAAGCCTTTTTTGTGGCCGACTGTTTTTACTTACCTTTTTAATTTTCCGATATTCCTGTAAAATTTGATCATGGATGGTCTAAAAAGGAAAAAATAAGCTTATTATTTTCAAAAGAGCCAACAGTCCTGCAACCTACTGCAGTAGACAAGCATTTACTGATGGCTCAATGTACATGTTTCCTCCAAATACTGACCAAAATCTACTCCCCTCCACAACTTCCCCCATGAGATCCAATGGCTACAACCAGCCTCACTGCCTCCATGACTATACTGGTGCGGACACTAGAAGTACTGGAAGAACTGGGCCCCGTTCCCCAGCCATGAGAACTACCTGTAACAGGCACTTGGGTTGGCAGGATGATTGATATTTCCTCCACAGCTCAAACTAGTTCTTCCCCAACGTTTCACAGTAATTCAGCGAGGAATCACTGAATTTCTCAAAGAGAGGGGATGGATGTTTGAGGGAGGAAACAGTGCTTAGTACAATAGGTGCTCTGTAAAAATCTGTTTATTATACTCAATGAGACTTACTTTCTCAAGATAATGAATAGTTAAAGCTCTTTTAAAATCAGTCTGACAAGTCGAATAATGCTACATTATTAAGATCAAAGATTCCAGAGAAACACATGACCCCGTACTAACTCCCCTTCCAGCCCTGATACACTACCATATGTGCAAATATGAGTTTTCTGGCTGGGATACACTAATAGCTTCCAGCAGCTTTTGGCTAAAGACGCCAATTGTCTCACTGAGGCCTTTCCTTGTCAACAAGTACCATGATGTGTGCTCCAGCATGAAAACGAAAGAACACAGAGCTGTTTTAAGAACAGTCTACAAAGCTGTCAGCTGCGTGCACGTCCTGCATCCACCAGTTCTGGGTTCTGGGCAGTACGTTTTAGCAACTAAAACGAGTTGTAGTGTTGCCACTTGCAGAACTAGCTTTTCAAAAGATGTATTTCTGTTTCTACCTTATATTCTTCAGAGCCCTGCAAAAGCTGCTTCAGCTTGGCGTCTAACTGCGTAAACCGTCGAGTTATCCTCTCTATCCGGGCATGCAAGTCTCTGTACTCGTTGTATTCCGCATTGAAGTCATTTTTGTAACTCTGACGCTGCTCTGAAGAGGAAATGGCTGCGTATTTTCTGCAGGGAGAATAATTGAGTTAATTGGTTTAGTAAGTCTTCTCCAGACAGCATGAATACTGCAATGCCAAAACCAGGATGGCAAGTCTACCAGGTGACTGCATGTGAAAACAGAGACTCTTAACGATTTCCATTATGGTACCACAGAGGCAACTGTCAGGATTACTGCCTTGACCTCTGCATAAAACAAGGCAGTGTGTGCTCCCAAAATTTGCTATCTACGCCAGATAGGGTGGAATATGCAGGTACAGCAAAGCCAGGGAGTAGCTGAGGGTGTAGGAGGACATTCAGATAGTACTGCTACAGCTTTTCTAACTCCTGCTGTCCTGCAGAACAGGGAGTTCTGCATCTGTGCCAGACCTTGAAACAGCAGGAATACGATGCTTCCAGTGTTGAGTCTTTAAAGGAACACAAAAGCATTCAGCTATCGTTGCAAAACGCTTGCAGTACGATTAAGCTGCAAACGCACAACAAGAAACCATCTTGAATAGACTGACTGTATTTCCACTACCTTCTGAAGATACCCAATGTGAACTTAATGCAAGAGCTCATGTTTAAACAGATGAACCTTTGAGGCCCTTTGAAAGTTATTCAGCTCAACAAAAAGCCACTAAACCTGACATTTTGCAGAAAGCCCAGCAGCCAGTCCTCTCTGACTGCAAAACTCATCTTTTCATAGGTGATGACTAATTTGCCACCTTACTCTGTCTGCGGCAGTGCCAGCTCGGTCCATGAACAAGCTAACTGAGGTATCAAGTCAAGGGAAAACTTTCACTCTGCTAACCTAAACATGCTCTAGCCTTCAAGAACGGAGTTTTTGCTAGGGATCACTGTAGATAAGCATCCACACAGGATACACTATTATCAGATAAAGAAGTTGCCCTCACTGGTATGAAACATATGTCTCTGATCAAAGCAGCAGTGACAGCTCTTATAATTTAAGGAGCTGACCATCACAACAGTCAGATGGTACCAAAAGGTGAGACAGACCTTACGAAAGTTCATAAACCTTACAGGATTTCTTTGGAGATGGACCAAAGAGCTGCAATGTCCCTCTATGAGAGGGATCAGGACATGTATTGCAAGGAAAATAAAAACCCCAGCCATGTGCATTCTTCTGAATGGTACTAGACATGTCAACTCGAAGCAGTGGTTTGTATGGTTCATAGAGCCCAGCAAACCACAGCTTTGTAACCATACAAGAACCCTGTATATCCTCCAGTCAACTGCTCCTGCAGAACCAAGAGTGGATGCCACCTCCTCCTCCTCCTGAGTGATCACAGCACAGCCAAACCAGATCTGATGGCATTAAAAACCCAGGCTGAGGCACGCACAGGGAACATCACCCACAGCTACACTTCTTCGCTATCACAGAGCTTTATAACAGGTTTGGCTTTATGCACGGGGGTTTTTGTGCTTCAGCAGACAAGTATATTGTTCAATTCACCTCAAGGGGATCTGATTAAAAAGTCAAGAGGTGTAACAACTCACATCCCAGCCCACAGGTTATAACCTCCCCATGAAGAATGTTTCACTGGTTTATGTAAATGATCTTGGCTCTGAACAGGGGAAGAATCAGCTAACCTCTCAAAATCCTTTCTTGCCCTGTCTTCCATAACATTAAAGCAGATCATTTCCTCTCAAAGTTTCCCAACTGCAACATGGAGAGGTTTAATCCTTTCAAACCCCTTCAAGGTATGCCGTGTTTCTTGAAGTACTTTAAGAACTGGTTTATAGGAAGATAACCTTGAACTCCACAAGAAGGTAAAGAACAGATCTTAGTTTAGTCTCAGGAACTATCTGCAAAGTTGGATTTACTCTTTCTTGGTTTTAAGCCCACCTTACAAGGTTACATTGAGTAACAATAAAAGTCCAACAAAAACACCGGTACATTGTGATTTTTAGCTTGAAACATGATCCCAAAGTAATGAAGCAACTGATAAATATACTTACAATAAATAATCTGGCATTTCTGAAGTTGATGTTGGTACACTAGAATTATTGCATGTTCCATTTAAACCTGAAAAAATAAAAATTTGTTTATAGACATTCTTAAACTTTAAAGCTCTACGCAATTAAACTTCAAATTCATAAACCGATCTGCGATATACAGTTTATCAAATTCTAAAGGATTTCTGTTCTGCTTTGAACTGACAAAGAAGATCCACAATAAGGTGGCTGAAACATCAAGGCTTCTCTAGTATTTGTCTGTCAGCAAAATAATATCAACAGTAGCCAATGAACTGAGTAGCAAAAAGCCTTAATTTAATTGGTTTATAAACACCGCCTGCAGGG
The DNA here is from genome assembly GCA_034782735.1 of Sagittarius serpentarius. Lineage (NCBI taxonomy): Eukaryota > Metazoa > Chordata > Aves > Accipitriformes > Sagittariidae > Sagittarius > Sagittarius serpentarius. The sequence continues at coordinate 40,906,713 of JAVKLA010000090.1, forward strand.
AGGAATAACACTGATATCACCGCTGCTAGAGTGCAAAACAAATCGATGAGTCCAGATGAGCAGAACAGAGAGCTGAGCAAGGTGTGCATTCTTTTCTCCTGATTCCACACTATATAGATTCCTACTATTAATACTCCAGGTTCAGATTCCTGCTATTAATACTCCAGGCTCCTATAGGGTACAACAGAGAGGTTTAAGGCATGCAGCTTTTTCCTCACATAGCTCTACTGCTCTGTAGACAAATCAAAGTGCTCTCTGCTCTGTAAAGCTGAAGAAACACAAATCAAACAAGGCTCAGCTAAGAACGTTTAGGAGTTTAAGCAAAGGGACCAAAGACCGCAGAAGGCACAGGATTCTGAACGTGAGCCTAAACCACACCCCCATCCTCAACAGAAACCAAATGCTGCACTATTAGTTTGGAGGAAGAAAGCAGCCGGATACAGGTTTGAAAAAGGATCTCTCATTAACTGTGTATTATACTGAAAGCCCTAATCAGAGATCAACTGCATCCATGAGAAAGCAAAATAAGAGGCAAGTGGAGAAGGCTACAAGGATTTAACTCATCTGCTTTGCAAAAGTGCGTTTCTGCTTTCCTCTTCTTTCCAAGTCTGTTACTTAGAGCAAGCAGTACCTTGATTGCACAGTTTCCCCAGATGCACAGGAAAGGTATGAGGCAAGCCTGTCCCTACACTACTTTACAGTTATTACTCCAGACAAACTGTAGGGAGCATGCAATGCCCAAGTAAAACATACATGTAAAAGCAGTAACCTAATGATATCTTTTTAAAAAAATAAATTTTCCTGAATTTCCACGGAAAATCTTTTCTGAGCAGAATGGAAGTATGGCAGAAAAAAGTGTCGTCATAAACACCCCAGTCTCAAACTCCTACTGCAGACATCTGCAGACACTTCTGCTTTCGTCCTTACCTGACCACCAGCATGAAAGATGCAGAATGTGGATAAGGAAGATAGTGGAGAAGAGAAAAGAAGGTTTATTTTGCCCATGAGTGCCACCTACTGACTGCTGAAAGGACCCCAAAGGTCCCTCCACCACCTCTTGAACAAACTTCCCAGGAGAAACTCTGCTTCCCTGCAGCCCCAGGCCCAAGGGGGACTTATGAAAGGCTGTAGACAAAAGGAGCAGGATTAGGCCCATGCTATCCACATGAAGTAAGGCCCAGAAGGAAAAGATCCCAATTCAGATGCGAGCTGGCTGTATGAAATCCAAGCAGCCACTGACCACATCCTGTTTATCATTACTCACAAGCCCAGCTCAGATTCGTTACCTCACATACATCAGTAGTGCAGCAGGAACAAAACCCAACTCCCTACTAATTAACAAAGAGCCAGTCATTAAACTGTTTTTAAAGCAAAGCAGAAAAGGTGGCAAAGGGTCAGCAACTTCATGAAGAAAGAATTCAGGGTATTTTGGTATTTATAAGAAACACTGACAAAATACCCATCTAGAGAGAATGTTATCTATCCACTACCACTCAAGACACAAGGTACACGGGGAAGAAAAACAGCACTCAGAAAAAAAGTAGGATTGACACAAAAGTAAGATCAAAGCAGAAGTATCTAAAGGGTGTAGTTCTGCAGAGCTACACAATGATCAGAACTATGGACTGTCAATAAAAATCCCTGGTGAGCAATCAAAATGCATTTTGTAGGTGCTACAAAGGCTGTGGGGAAGGTGAGAGCTAATATCATACTAACCCCAGTGCCCTGTGAAGTTCTCCCTTACCAGAAATTCAACAAATTAAGTTTCAATTTCGAGTTACTGTCCTTTTTGAGCCAAAATTGGATAATTTTCATGCACCAATAGTAACGGGGCAAAGGAAAACAAGATGGATGCAAAAAGAAATTTAACAACAGATCAGGACTACAATATTCCCAGAGGCCGCAGGGGAAGTCCCACCACCCTGGGGAGTTGTAACAAAGCCTAATGAAATGGCAGAAAACATGAAAAGCACCAGGCAAGGGAATGGATCGGATTAGCCAACGTGTATTCTCTGCTCTAACTTCCAGGAGTACATAGAACTGACTTAGAAATATACTGGTTTAATGGAAAACATTTTAATTGTATCTCAACAGGCAGCAGATTCACTGTTATGTTAGTCCTTGAAAAAGGAAATTCAGAGTAACAGTGGGATACAACAAGGAAGCTCTTTCAACCTGAAAGAGCTGGTTGTATACTGCTTTAACGACATCACAAGACTTATCTATCATTTCTTTTTGTATCCAGTATTAAAAGCTTTTGTGACTAACTTTTCATTACTGAGTTACAAATCAATACAACAGTTATCACAATACCAAACACAAGCAGAAGAGCTGTAAGTAATCAAGCAGCACTATTTTTTCCAACAGATCTCGATGTCTGCCTTTCATCCCCATATATTAATACGGCTTTTAATTTAACAAGGAGAAACATGACACGGTCTGAGGCAGTTCCAAACAGCATGAAAGGTTAAACAGGAAAAACCTGATATCCTCTTTGGAGAGGAAGCACATTTGTTGATTTGTAGGTAGGGACAGTGGTATTATTTCGCTAACCACACAGTCTCTGCAAGTGGACACGCAACCTCTTTCCTCAAATAAAGTTAGAGCAGAAATCATACACAGCTGATACCAGTATTATCCCAGCACAAGCCATACACAGGACCACCTCTTGGACCATACATACCTGTGACCTGTTCCTGGGGAACACTAACTAAGTCAGCATTTTTTATTACTTCACAGTCCTGCTTCTCCTCTTTGCATTTCTCTTCATTTTTCTTCTCCTTTCTCTCCTTTTCCTTGTCTTTGTGCTTTTTGGATTTTTTCTTGGTTTTTACATACGAGCTGCAATTGTGCTTGCTCGTTTGGGGACAGTCTGTTGACAAAGGATGAGGCAGTCTGTCAGCCGTCTCCGGGTTCTCACAGTCTCTGCCGTTGTGAGTCAGGTCATTGCTGACATCTGAAAGGGGATCGTGAGGCCTCGGCAGCTCCAGCACCGGGAGGCTGGAGCTGGAGCTCACTGACTCCGGGACAGCTGGCGGCAGGGCAGTGGCAGGAGCGTCCTTCCCGTTGGAAGAATTCAGTTTCCCATTGAAAGTGGGCTGAGTTCTGTGAGCCAAATGCGAGATCCTGGGCTTTTTGTTGGCCAGGGGATCGATAAACTCCAGAGGCTGGGATCGTTTCTGGGGAGGGAAAAAAAAAAAAAAAAATAAAATGTTGAAGTCTGAGGCCAGACTTTTGGATGCTGTTACCACTAGGTGGTGGTGCAACACCAGAGAACATGCGAGTATCCCCAGAAAGAGAGCTCTGCTCTCAATGAGAGCTGCCAGCAAGTGTCCCAGCTCAGAGGCCAGTCCTGGACACAGGCTCCAGGGCCGTCAGGTCCTACAGAAGCTGATCCATCCCAAGCCACTTCCCGACAATCCCAACGTCTGCTCTGGAGCTCGCAGCTCGGTGGGAGAGCTTATAGAAACCCATCATCACATCAGCAGTTATTGATCTCCTGCAGTATTCAAACACAGGCCATGCAACCCAGCCTGGTCTCGTTGCATCTTATTTCAAATCTAGCCCTTTAGAAGTAAAACCCTGTCCTTCACCCTCCCCCTGCCCCAGCCACTTAACAGAGAACGGAAACAACCATAAACACATCTGTCCTTCTGGTTGTGGCATGACATTTAGAGCACCTCAAAGTCCCTGTGAAGGAAAGATGTGAATCCCTCCCTGCTCCAGAGATCTGAGCACAAGTTCTGCATTTTATTCCCAACTGATTTTACCAACTCTGTGGTCAACAACTTCACCCTTGCAGTACCACTCCTTCCTCTTCTCAAGAAAGAGGCATTTCCCGGAAGAGGTGAGAAAGTGTCAGCTGTTAAATTCTCAGAATTTAAGGCAAAAGAAGACATTTGCAGCAGTTTTTAAAGCCATGTCTCACAGGCCAACACGACCTGTGTATCCCTTTTTTAAGGAAGGGGTGTAGAGAAAGAAGCGGTTCCCAACTGACCCCGTCAGCCCTATCTCAACAGTCACAGGCAGGGCTTGGAGAAAAGCTTTGTGTGCTCAGACCTCCTAGTAAGCAGTTGCCTACAGACTGCAGGTTAGCCTGGAGAAGCTGCACCGTGGAAGAACTCATCCGTCAGCAGAAAGAAGAGCTCAACGCAGAGCCAGAACTATGGCTGTCGGGCTCAGTCCAGCCTGAGCCAGCCAAAATTACCTTGGGACAGCCATCAGTGCAGCAGTGTGTGCCTGCCTGGCAGCACAGGGCTGCAGAAACTCTGAGGAAAGATTATTTAGTGTGCAGAGGAAAACAAGGGATAGTTCTGGTTATTTCTTTTGGATATTTTATTGCTTTCTTTATGTCTCAGGCAGGGCTGCGATGTGTTTGTAAACGGAAATTTTGTTCCGTCACCAAAGTGCAGCTGGATGCACGGCTGCCTTGTCAGGAAGCCACCAATTCACTCCTTCCCCCCGCCCCAGTTATTATTTCTCTTTGCTAACTCCAGGGGTCTCAAGGACACTGCTCAGTGGCAGGAATCCTTTCCACCTGTCAAGGTAATTACAAAGACAAGATACTCATACTGCCAGAGCTCAAGGGGCAAGAACAGCACGTCGAACTGGCTTTACAACATCACTGACAGCCTTCCCAGCAGAACACAAGCAGTGTCCATCTCTCAAAAGGAGGGGCTATTCACTTGGACTACAGGTCTCAGAACAGGTGACAGATCTAAGAATTGCCATCTTTTACTATCCTTTCTCTGAAGCCAACAAATACCAGCTTCACCAACTTCACCTCTTCGGTTAGCAGCTGGTATACGCATGCGATACCTGCTCTGCCATGCTTCCTTAGAGTTACCACACCAATCTTTTCACCTTCATTCCAACAACCGAACTTTCCCAAAATACTTTGCACTCTCGACTACCAAATCCCAGTCCTCTCCTGGGACTGCAACCATTAGCAGGCATCCCTTCTCTAAATAGACACTACAGCTACAGAGTATCAAAAAAAAGGCTGCTTACAATCAAAAAGCTGTCTGTGGTTTGCTGTCTGACACAAGCCATGTTAGAAGCACTGCTGGAAACATTTATATGCCATGTTCAGTTGCTCTTGTTTCACCAGCCTTTTCTAGATCTAAAGCAACCAACCACCCAAAGTTTCAATTTGGTCATCTCAAGAGACCAGAAACGTCCCCTACAGGCTTTTGTGTATTTCAAAACATGTACAGCCAGAAGCGAGATGATTTTTCACTCTACGTTTTTTCAGAATCAGGTTAAGAAAAAGACAAGACCAGCCTCTTAACTTGGAAAGACACAGTGCTGTTCTCGAACGAAGGGGATCATTCTTTATTCGCCAGGAACATGCCCACAGCAGAGCAGGAGAGGATTTGGAATTAGCTACCTGGCAAACAAGTTGCACGGTTCTCATTCTCAATAGAGAATTGCCTCCCTCTCACCACCAGAAAGCACATAATTTCTTTACCTGCTAATATTCTTTGCCACTAATCCTCAGTGCGTCTGTCCAGACAAGTAGGCATTACACATTCCATTGGCAGGAGGAGAATAAATACTCAACTTGTCTGGGCTGACCCACAGCAGAGAAGGGAAGCAGTCATTTCACAATGCTAGCAAGAAATGCCTGCGCTAAGAGATACTGAGAAGAGTGGGGACAGACTCTGCTTAACACACAAGCAAAACGCAGCTCCTTTGCAGTTTATTATCATGGAAAAACAGTCAAAATGTACTTTTCACAGCTCCACGCACTGGCATCTCAACAAAGCAAAGAGCAGCCCAACCTGCCCCTGACTGTCACGGCAATTAGGCTGCAAAAGGTCAAGGTTTTTAATAACACAATCGTGTTTAGGAGCTACTTATTACTGCTTCGTTCCAGTCAATTATTAGTATAATGAGTAAAACATAAGCTCATTTTCCCAGGAACTCTTAAGAGGGATGTAGGCACTGCGAAAAAAAATTTAGCCCTTAAAACTAAACCTAAGACACACTGTCAGAGATCCTCCCCATAGGCCGTCATTGAACCACATCCAGAGGAGAAACAGATGCTGAGGAAACCCAGAATTAAGACTGTAACTTAATAAAATAGAAAAAACCCCAACCACCTACTGACCTAACAGCCTCCAGCAGCAGGTGATTACAGTGTGCAGACAGGCTGAACAGCTCAGCCTGGACCTATGTCCAGCAACCAACCCCACCGAGAGCAGATGGAGCCAATTGCTGGCTCTGTGCTAACCAGACCCAGCACCCTTGGAGAGGGATCACCTACCTGAGGAGGAGAGCTGGAGTTCACATTGTCTTTTGGTGGACTCAGGGAAGGGGCTTCTCCTTGAAAACCGCTACTGTTCTGTGGCTGACAGAGTTTCCTGAAAAACAGAGTTTAGGGCTGTTCAAATCCCATGCTTGACAAGACAACAGATGGTATTTCAAATCTTCCTGCAGAGCAAAGAGCCTTTTTGTGGGCTCAAATTCTGACTGCTTGAAGATGCCATGAAAGTAGCTCGTTCGGGCAGTTTCGATCTCGGACAAAGTCTAGGAAGAAGAAACTACTACAGGAAAATATCACTCAATAACATATGGTAATTGCTTCTCTCTCCTACCTTCCCATGATTTTTGTAATTCTCTGAATGGAGGCAACACCTTGGACCGATACCACCGGTGTTGTGGGAGGGAGGAAGGAGGCAGGCTGAGCTATCAGACACATAGGAGGATTCCCTACCGAGCATGGAACTTATTTTCTGACAGTTTTACCTCTTTTCTCTTGAACTGGTGACATAGGTATTACAACAAATGAATTACAACCTTAGAAAAATAATCTATATACAGATTAGTAAAAACTGGCATTGAACTTTAAAGTGTATAGGATATATATATTCTTGCTAATGATTGAAATACAGCTCAATAAGCAAGACATTACTTAAACTAATTTCTGCTGAGTTTGCCTCACCCGGTTACAATTGACTTTTTGCACAAGACAATTCAGAAAGCAAGCACACTGAAAAGGGTCCAAAACTCACGTTCAGACCTTGAGCAGTAAGTTCTCCCACTCATTAGCACTATTAAACCAACATTTTACAGGAACAGCAGTCCTCTTTCAGAAGCAAGCCCCTCTGGGTCCAGGAAAAGCAGGATGGTAACAGGAACTGTTACGGTATTATTGGTCCACTAGGATTTACATTTAGGGCTACATAATACTTAAGTTGCATCATGCAAAATAGCGCTACTCGGGCCTGTATTTGTGGTATTCAACAAACAATAGAAACCTCTTTCAGTAGGAAAGTACAATGCAAGTCATTCTAATCACGTAAGTGCGTTAATTCACATTCACACTGGGTATCTCCACTCCCCACCACCCAAAGGGCTCTCTAGATCTTGGAGTAAAGTTTCACAGCGCACCAGCTTTGCCCTACTCTTCTGACACCAGCCAGATTGCCCGTATATTAATCACCCAGGAAAAACTACTGTTGCATCAAGCTGCAGCTGTCAAGCTGCAAAAAAAAAAAAAATAAAAAAAAAATCAGGGTTAAAGGTTTTAATAAACTAGCTCTGCAGTCATTTTGTCACCAGCTGTACAGCCTAAATAACCAACGTCTAAATTCTTCCACAAGAGGCTATAATCAGCTTTAAAGCACACACACTTTTCAAACACTGGGAAGATCATTTCAAAGATAGAGCCCATGACTTTTACAAGATTTTCTTTTAACCTGAGCTTGAACCTTCGGCCCTATTGCAATAACATTTAGACACCTGCAGTTCCACCGCCATTCTGGCTTCAGTTGCTGCTTTGTTTAATTTCATTTAGAGCAATCTCAGCAGCCACTGATCAACTCAAGAAAAGTACTGAGAGACTCTGAAACCAGGAAGGGGAACAGCGATATTCCATAAACACCGCAGTGAACGTGGCTTTTCAGATGCCATTTGACTAGACTGAGCAACCTTGTCACATGTCCTAACATGTTAATTATGTATTTAAAAAAGTGAAAGAAATAATTAACTTTCAATTCAGCGGCTCTCATAACAGCATGGAAACATTTCACTACAATGGTGAAAGATGGACAACACAAACATGAGGAAAAATGAGTTAGTCCAACATAAGCACTGTTACATATAGTTTTAATATTTGCAGATGTGCTAGTTACTGCAGCCATTGAACCACTGAGTGGCAACCAGACCTGAAAACCAAGAGGACATTTAACAAGTGGCTGGATCTAGGCAATCACGCAGACTACCACAGCCAGCTACGTAAAGTCCTACATCTGGTGCCTGTGCCCTTTTTGTGAGTGTTTTTCTACTGTCTTCAACCCTACATGTTTTTTCCATTTTGTAGCCTCATTACCTGCATTGGCTGAGCGGGTCTTTGTTTGTACAGTTGAATACATCCTTTCCAAGGTCTATTTTTAGACTTTCACATAACTGAATGCCACAATTCTAGAAAAAGCAGTAAACATTGTTTTCTACAGGGAAAAATTAACTTTTTTGAAAGCCATAAAGATTGCTTGGCAGTTGTATTTTTCCTTTTAATTATAATTCTACATCAAGGCCATTTAAATGAGTTTGATTTTTCTTTAGCACGTCAAAGCACTTTAAGTGCAAGTTTCTGTTGGTTTAACAAAGTCTCATCTCCAAGCTAACTGTGCTTTCAAATCATGGAAGCTGTTCAAACAGAGCACGCTCTACTTAATCTTAACCAAAAGTGCAATAAAATAAGTCTCAAAAACAAGGCAAGTAAAATCTCTGTCTGCGTTACAAAATCTGTACCAAGTCAGTACAAACACACTGAAAACCCAGAGAGGGAAATATAAACACTCCGAGCAGAATTCTCCTTTAGAAACCTGGTACATACGTTCTCTTTCCCTACTGCCTGCCAGCCAAAAGCTTCCAAGCTTGGAGGCTTCACCTAAGGAAAAATATCTGTAGAGGAAAAAAATCTTTAGCAACCAATGAGACAAAGCTATCAACTTAACTAACTCTGTTAAGGGCTATTTTCAGGAAGGCACATGAGAACAGGTATCCCTTGGACAGTAAGGATTACAGTGTATGGGCTGCAGGACAACCAGCACATATTTCAGAGGACTTCTCTACAGAACTGCCTCGTGCTTTTGTGCATACCTTACTTCAAACAAACCTTAATCTTGCAGGGCAACTGCGATACTAACAGAATTTGCAACAAAAGAAAACCTCAGTAAACAAACACCCAAATAACACTACAGAAATTAAGCAGCAAAGTCTCCAAAGCAAACAGCTCAAGAGGAATAGGGACATCCACAGGAAGAGAGCACAGAAGTGGCTGAACAAGACAGCTAGGGGACATGGCTGCGCAGTAAAGTCTCTTTCCTTGCCTTCAAAGACAGCAGTCCGCACAGGAGGCCTTGTACAAGAAGACATGGAAAAAGGAAAGGATAGTTTCAATGTAGAGTTGAGCTGGACACATTTGCCTTAATCCATTCATCTCCCAGGATTTTAAACCACCATTAACCTTTGCTCCCCCATCCAGGTTTTTCCCCTAGCTTTTAGTATAGTGATTTAAAGGCAACCTAGGATGATCAGAAGAGTGCATCCACTTTGATATTCAAGTTTAGTCAACTTCTACAGCTACCTGGATGATAAACAGATTTACTTTATGTTAAAAAAAGTCAAACACTCAACTTACTGTAGTTCTACTGACTTCAGTTACCCAGATTTATAGCAACTGACCTGGCCCAGTATTTTCAAGCTCCAGATGATATTACAGAGAAGATGGAATAATTACCGAACAAGTATCCTCTTCAGCAACTGCTGATCTCCTTCAGAGTAGCCAGGCCAGTCCTTCTGCACTTCTTTGTATACACAGTCTTTCAGTGTGAAGGTGCTGTCCTTGGCACTCAAATTTGCCACCTGAAACAAAAGTAATTTGCAAAAAAACTGTTACGGTTTAATTTTCCTCACTTGTTCTAACAAAAGAGATCTAAGATGTAGGCAAAATCTCAGCAGACTTAGCAGTTAGTAGTATCTGAGAACAAGGAGAGACTTTATACTTCATTTCCTAATTATTTAGATTATTGAATCAAACTGTGCCTTTTCTTTTGCCTTGTCATTGCAATAGTTTATTATGAGTTTCCAAAGCATTTCCAGTTTACTGGGAAACAAGTCATATCTAAACAGAATATTCAGCTTGGATAGTCTGGAACTGTACACCATCAGTTTATGGAAATATCTGGAAATAAACCCTAACGGGAACAGGCAGTTCACTTATCACACCTGTCCGATAGCTAAAATGGCGCAGTTTATTAGCTGATAGAGGAACTCTTGAGGCGATAGCTTAGTTAACAATTGCCAGAAGATAAATTCTCACGAACAAGCTAGTAAAACAGGCAACAGAAAGCCACTCTCTCAAGGAGCAGTGAAGAGAATGCCTTGCAGATATGATGTATGAGGGAGCTCGCAGATTGCACTGGGCAGTTCAGTGCATTAGGATCATCTGCTGGATTCACGAAGGAGAACCTTTCTGAGGACTACTTCAGGCCAAGAACAAAACCTGTGATTACCAGCTTATAACCCACGGTTTTACAATGAAGCACTGCACCTAAATCACATGCTGCAGTCAGCTCAGTACACGTTCATGAGAAGCTTTCTGACATTTTATCCAATTCTATCGTGTATAGTTTCCTCACAAAACTCTGCGTGGTGCCTACACTGATAGGAAACAGTGCTGGAACTGGCAAAATTGTACTAGAATGGAAACAACTTGTTAAGAGTTATCCCACTTTAATCAGTCTTTCCACAGCCTGACTGAAAATTTAACTTCTTTCTGCTGGTTACACATCTGAAAAATACAATGTTAGCACAAACCAAAAAGCCTCAGTTAAGCTTTCACAGATACTGTCTTTGTGAACCCTTCTTAGGCGACTGTAGAGCACTGCAAGTTTAGAAAGAAAACAAAGCCTTAAATTTGTTTTTATAAAAGGGATATGGAGGCAGAGGTGCCAAATGCTATGCCCACAGCCAGGCTGATCAACTGGCAAAGCCAGCAACCACGTCCCAGATTCACTCGTTTAGCCGCTCAGTTTGACAAATGTATTACACTCGAAAGTGGAAGATGTTTTTATCCAGTCAGTGGAGGTATTGTGCATCTGTTTAAGGATTAGTGTTCTCTATTGCTCGCTCCATTCAGGAGATGGGTGTGCTTATGAACTTCTGTTATCCACAGAGCAGTAAGATAACCTCAGAAAAGCAAGCGAAGGAGTGGAAAGTCTTGAATTAACTGAAGATGCTGTTAATTCTTCTGCTTTTGCTTTAGGGAGACTATAACCTAGTATTAAAAAAAAATTAATTTAAAAGCAAAAAGCTGCAGAACTAACACAGCAAAGCTCTCCTGATAAGCGAAAAATAAAAAGCAGTTATCAGTTTACATGACGAACACTGTTTTTCCTTTCAGTTTTGTCAGCTTTCCAAAATCCTCAGCCAAAATACAAGAAGAATTTGAGCTGTGTTTTACTTTTAGATATCCCAGTAAACATGCCCAAGAGACGAAAGCTTCTTTTTCAAAAAGTCTCCGTGAACCTCTCCAGTTACTGCTTCTTTCTACAGCGGGAGATGCTGCTCAGCAAGGCTTGTAGCCCAGACAGAAGAACAACTCAGATTTTCTCTGCACAGAGGCTGAGAGCTGCCACCTCCTTGTTTTGCTGGTGTGGGACTCCGCAAGCTCCACCCCAGGCCTCCCAAAAATAGAAACCTTGCAAAATGAGGCAAAAAGGCCAGCAGGAACAGAGAGTCCTATGAGAGATGCAAGAGTACAATGAAACCCACACCTAGACGTATTTAGACATGTAGCTTTAATGCAGCCTGTAATTTTTAGCTTATCTGTGTCTGCGAGCCCTGGTAGCGCTGAAAGGAGATTAAGTTTACAAGCAATACATTTACAGCCAAATCAGCATTTAGCCCAATCAGGCTGACACTGGGGACGCTGCCAAACACACCCCTTGCCTGCTAGGGGTTTGTGAGAGCATCAATAAAAGGGGATTATCAGAAACAGTATTTCTAGTATTAAATCTATTTACACCATTCAAAAGGGTGCTCAAAAAAATTCTAGTGCTGCTGGAAAATTAAGGATTAAAATCTAGGGAAGGTGCAAGTTGTGCCAGCAATAACTCCATTTTCAATGTGACCTGCCCTGTGCCCTTCGGCAAACTAACTCCTCATCGTCTCATTCTTTTCAGCTATGGAAAGGACTATAAAAAAATCCAATACCAAAGCAGGCAACTGCAGCACTTAAATATCCACAACGTGTTCTGCACTGTGAGAGCAATAAAGGTATTTACTGCAATTCCTAAAATGGCACCTTCAACATGACTCAAAGTGTTAAGAACTGATTCAGCTTGGAGACAGCTTTCACACTTGACATACAAGTAATACACTTTGCAAGAAGCTGCATGATCTTCACACCTAACCGCTTGCACTTCTAAGCAGGAAAGGCATGGGTCTGAACAATACAAAAAGATGTAAAGCTCAGTGGAGAGGGAGGTATTTTTTCCTTCACATACGAAACATTACATGTATCAATACAGAACGTGTTCCTTTATGTCCATGTTAATAAAAATACATTGATTTATAGGTTATAGCAAAGCTCTAGATCCCATTAGATAATTCTCCCCATGACCAAAAGTGCTCCTCTTAAGTGACTGATCTGGTGAACCGAAATCAAACAGCTTAGTTGCACACACCTAAACTGAGGCATATACACAAGAGGCTTCTGCCATGTCTAGCAAAATAGTAATGCAAATTGTGAACTTCTGTCAGACACAGCCTTTAGAGAAACATTCAGCTGCAGCTCTGAGATACACAGGTTATGTTCAGACTAATACAGAAGGTACTACTGTTCTGAGAAGACACTTCCCTTTACCTAAATTGTTGCCTTCATCACAGTACAAACCTGTTGCAGAAGGTTGTCCAGCAAATCCTTGTCCTGCTGAGAAAGTCCATCCTTCTGCAATCTGAGAATAAGTTCAGGTTTCTTATAAGGCTTTAGTGCCAGTAAGTGCACAACCCTATCTTTGAAGGGTCTCTGAGAAATCGCGCTATTGCCTCTCTTTATTGCACTGGCAAGGTTGACTGGCGTTGGGCGCTTCCTGGAGGGAACAGCATCGGAAGCTCCTGGTGCAGGTTTACGCACCTGAACCTTTTTGCCTAAAATGAGACGAGAATAGTGAACTGCAGCAGTCACCTTGCAAAGGCCAGTGGTCTGTCAACACGTATATGGAGTTCATTACACCATCTGAAGCGCCAGAAGATGACAACGAAGGACAAACACAACCAGCACACCCCATCCGTTCTGATACGCCGCCACAACGAGTATCCCATGAGTTTTATGATTCATGACAAGCTTGTAACGAGTAAACAGCATCACCAAGCAAACCTGAGTATTACTGGCCACAAGCTTACATAAAGCTCTCTTTGTTTGCCAGGTTTTCTTTTATCCCAAGTGCATGTATCCCCACGGTTAATCTAACCATTTTTTCCCTCCCTATGAGAAGAAAATTCTGCATTATTATGTAGAAGAGTCAAAATATGGAATGGAAAGACCAGAACTGGTCAAGGAGCAGCTCCCTGCTGCTGATCTCAGCAAAAACACTACTCCAGCAGATGTTTCTGCTTTTAGAACAATAGAAACTTTATGGGGCTGGGTCTACCTCCCTTCCCCCCCGCCAAACACAGCCACATGAATGGGGTCTAACACTGATACATTAGCCTATTCATTAGTGTGCTGTCTATTTAATAGAATAACCCCTTCTACATTGTTGTAATAGCTGCTTCACCCTCCAATTACATTTGCATATACGTGAGAACATAAAGCTGTCTCAAAAGTTCATCTCAAGCCCTCAGAGGCAGTTTCCCCAGCTCTGTCCCAAATGTGGTTCTTGGTGTCTGACAGCATTATACAAGAATTCATTTTTCCCATTCCTATTTAAAAACAGCTTTAACTAGAACCTCACACAAGTCCCACATCACTTACTAAAGCACAAATCAAAGAGTTTTACTATTTTGAATACAGAAACAGGTCACAAAGGCAGGTTCCTGCTACCAAAGGTGAAACCAGCAAAGTGAAAAAAAATTTGTTGGTTCCAAGGTCTAAAACATGGAGACACAATCAATAATGACTTTGTTCAGGAAAGTGACCTTCACTAGGACAAAAAACATCCAGCATTTACTGCAAGAATTTTGGAGGTTTATTTCAGCATGGCAACTCTCCACTGCTAGGAAGCCAATGTTTTCAACTGAGTCATCTGAAGATACTGGCGATTGTCTGCTGTGTTTATTTTACTGAAATGTAGATTGCATAACTTGAGTCCCCATTTCCTGGCTTTTTATTACGCACCATGCTGATGCAAGTAAGTACGACCCCTTGTCGGCAGGGCTGAGTTAAGACAAGAGGGAGAAAAACAACAATTCACATGTTAAACATCCCAAAATTCAGAGGTCAACCGGACTTCATTTCCAGAAATGGGACAAGAGAAGTTTCGTCAGCTTTCTAGAACTCCCTTAACTCTTGCCAGGTCATGAACAGCAAAAACACATTGGGACATTTCCACTTAAGGCTGGAGCCAAAACGCGCAATGATAGGAAAAGAAAAAACTAACTTAAGCCAGAACACAGTCTTTTAAAATATTTATACATATGCATATATATGGATGTATACACACACACAGACTTAGTGTGTATATGAGCACACGCATCCCCCTGCAGACATATCAGCTATCTATTTACACATATATTCGTTCAAGTGTTAGTTCATGTCTATACTGGTCTGTTGATCTCCAATTTCAACATTTCATTTAAATTCTTCCACATCTGAGCTGCCTGGAATAACTCCACTGACGTTTTAAGTGCTGAGCTCCATGTTCTCATGGAAATGCGAGAGCCAGCCTTCTCCCTCCAGACTAGCCTGCAAGTGAATCAGCTGACAGTGCTGGCACACCAGACACGTGCGTATCCCACAAGGGGACTGCCCTTGCCCAGGCTCTTCCTTCTTGGACCAGTGCTTTCCTCCTGTCTTAAACACTGACATCTTACACATGCAGCATGCACTCCACTGCTTTTTACACAGTTGTACCTCCATTTCAGAGCAGTGAACGTTTCAGCAAAAGTATTTTTAAATCAGAAGTTTTGCTCTATCCTTCCAGGAAACAATTTGCTTTGAGAATCTTCTCCCTCACAAGTCTAACAACCTCATCCACTTACTGTAATGTTTTCAAATACAAGCTAAACAAAATAATCTTCTAGTCTACAGGAAATCAATGCATTTCCTTCCTGATTACTATCTTATTTCTCAGCTTTGAGCACTTGGCTGATAAAACAATGAGTCAGGGTCAGTTCTACATTTTGCAACTCACCAGTCTCATCACAGACATCCTCTGAGAAGAGACTGGCTACAGATCACATGGGCTGCAGAAAAAAAGAACAGCTGGCTCAAAAAAAAAAAAAAAATCCCCAAAACTCTGCTTTCTGGTTAATATTCATGTCCCGAGTTTGTGACCAGACTGAGGTAAAAGCAGGGACCTGAGCCCAAAGGTAGGTCTCTGCAGGCTCCTTCTGGAGCCCACTGATATTTGCCACAGTTTTATTTCCTGCCCTAAGATTCTCCTTTCATTGTCACAATAAGATGGTTTGTTTAAGGCTGCAGTCAGCAGCACTGCTTTAGTCTCTTTGTTTCTTAACACAAGGGCACTGCTATTTACATCCTAGATGTCGCCTGTCATGGTCTCAAGTGCAGGCACACACCAGATGTGTGACAACAGCAGCGCGCATTTTAGCGGTCTTCGCTAGGAGCACAGACACTTCTGATGGATCAGCAGTATGCTCTCAGGATCCCCATCTGACAAATATGAAACAATGCCAGTGACGTGACTGCACACAGGCAGTCCTCACCACCACACATTTTCTAGGGTGAAGACTGAAGCCATGAAGAAGTCACAACAGAAAGGAGAGTAGCACCTTAGTAAGTCAGACACCCATAAGGAACTAGCAGGTACTTGTTAGACTTCCATGGTCAAGCAAACAAACATCAGCATTTGACTTCAGAAGCTAGTGAAGACACCCCCAGATCAAGTTGCTGCTTACCTACGTATCTCCCCCCAGGTTTAATGACTATAGCGCTCCGGCTGCGAGTCTCCTCCTCTGCCTGTGCCATGCTTTGCCTTGCTTTCTGGTAGGAATCATCAGTAGCACACACGGTGATTTTATCCTGTATGCTTCCAAGGCAATCCAAATGGATATTGCCATTGCTGCAAAAGAAATGCAATGGAAAAAGATACTCCCAACACTGCAAGTGGGCACATCTCTGTCACTGGTGAATAACTGAGGTCACATTACGTAAATAAGAGGAGGGGAGAGAAAGAAGCTGAGAGGTAAACAGATTCTTCTGTGAGTGCCTCCTTACCCAAATATACACATGCAAACACATTAGAAAGACCCTAAAAAGAAACAACACGTATTAAGTTTTGTACGGGTTTGTTAGGGAACAAATTCTACAGAAGATTAAAAAAAGGCTAGATTTTTCTTTTGCTGTACCACTCACCTAGATACATACTGCTGGATACAGTCAAAACTTCCTTGAGGGCTGTCCTTGCCAATATTTGAAAGATAAAATGTGAAAGTCCGCACTTCCGTAGGTCGATCAGGCCTTGGAATTGCGATGTGCTGTTCAGAAGGAGAAAAGTGTCAGTCACTTGGGTAGCCCACACTAACACAAAATTCAAATTTTTTGGCAGTCACCATGCTTTTAGCCATTTTGCAACCCACTACAAGTAAAGCATATGGATTACTGCACAGGAGACTATGAAGAGCAAGAAGCTACAAGAAGGATTCAAGTTAGTAAAACTATATGCACTGAAGAGATAAGGTAACAGAGGTAGACAGATGTAAAGAACAGCTAAAAAGACACCTATGTCTGTAACAGAATAGAGATCTGAGCTGGCAGCTTGCTGCCTTTCAAAGTAGAGCCAGAATAATCGTGTTCTAGGAATCTGACCCAATTCTATTGATTCAGGCTCAAACCAGACTTGCTACCTCTGTTTATATTCAATTTAAAGCACTTGAGACTTGTTTCTTTAGAATTAGTGATCCAGCACTAAACATAGTACAAGCCAGGTCACTAGGTAGCATGCTTATTCTTTTTTAAGAGATTATAATTCCATAACAAGATTTCATAGCTCACAGTAGAGTGTGACGCTGCTGCTAAATTAAATATTTAACCAAGCATTAAGTGTGCTCTGCAGACAACTCTGCAGCGATTTGCACTGTTTTTCTCCCCCTAGCCATTCATGTTTCAAAAGGGAAACTGTTTCCCCTCTGCTTTCAAGATCCAACATAAATCTCAGCATCTGAGCTCTACTATCACATCAATATTTGATAATTAAGATGGCTTCCAGAAAATGAGACAGAAGGAACACCAGCTTCAACCTATTTTAGGCTACACTCCACCACACAGATTTATATTTACCCAGATTGCCACATACATGCACAAAATATATACGCCTAGCAGACCAACTCATGGCATCCACGTATGACTGTGCTCCAGAAAAAGATTACTGCTGGTACAGAAGGGTTTCTAGGCGGTTTCCCTTTGACCTCAGATGTCTACAGCAGCCTGGAAACCCAGTGCATCTGTGCCACTTTGCTAAACCACAGGGATGTTCTCAGAAGCAGCAAGAAATGCTTGTGTGACCTGCATCAAGCTAAGCCAGTGCAGCATTTTCCGTTTACTCTCTGTAAAGACCAGTTATCCTCCAGCCAGCCCTCCAAACAGACTTCCCTTCTTTCAAAGGAGCAAGCCAAGAAACCCAGACTTGAGCCATGTTTTGTACAGAAGGACAAGGCCCCGCACAGTCCCAGGATCCAGATCTAAAAACACTCAAGAGTAGATTTGGTGGTGACGCGGGTGCCAACAGGCAGCACTGACCCTCTGGCAGCAGCAGCTGTGCCCTGTTATCTCTCCTGCCAAACGTGCGGCGCAGCCTTGAGCCCTTAATCTGTCCCGGCACCCTCTGCCCCCACCCATCCAGAACAAATAAAATTCTCTTCTGCTTTACAAGCGAGCTGAGAATATGCACAAAGTCAAAGTTATGTAAACAGTAGATTGTGAGTACTTTACAGTTGGCACCGTTCACTTGCTAGTTAATTTGCTGGGAACGGGGCAAGAAGGTAAATGCAACAGGTCTGTTCAGCTTCTAGTGCTGTTCGTTGGGGGAGCAAGTTGTGCTGCACACAATAGGTTTGTAAAATAAAACCTGGAGGATGTAACCAAATCATATATTCATACACTAAAATAACTTTCCTCTAGCTCCTCATTTACCATTGTAAAAAACAGCTGCTCCGAGAGCCCCGACTTCAACATTTTTGTAGAGTTTCTGCAGCTCCTTCAAAGGACATAAACCAAGACAGGAGCGAGTCACTTTAGCCTTAAATGTTGCTCGTTCCAGTACTGAAAAGTGTAGTGTATGCAAACTGGCCGTTATCTAGGAATTATTTTTAGCTGAAACAGAAGGTTTCTCAAGCCACCAAATCAGCATGGTAACTGCTTTGAGGGAGCCCTAATTTTGGCGCCGAGTATTGCACCAGTAACCATAAACACTTAAAAATAGCTCAGTACAGATGTGACTTCTGTTTTTTTCTTTCAAGTAATATTCATCTGTGTACAGCTCATTCTGAATGAGAATTTCACCTTCCTCTATTAATACCAGCACAAGATCATCCCAAGAAAGAGGGGAAAACGTCATATTTTCCAATCACGTAAAGCTAAGACATTCTGTTCCTAACAGTCACGTTTGAGAAAGCTGCATGAACATACATGTATTTGGTACCTGAAGGTTGTTCCCCCCCCCCCCCCCAGTTCAGTTCCTTCCCTACTCCCCCATCTCAGCATCCCCCACAGTAAGCACCTGCAAATTTGACTCAGCCTAAGCTCTAATTCTGCACATGCTTCTACTGAAATAGAAGCATCTTCAGCCTTTCTTGTGGAATTATGTACACCATCAACCACCACCATTTGTAATGCTTTGGTACTCAAGCTCTTAAATTCTAATTTACATGCATGTTGAAACAAGAAAAATGCTCAAGACTCCATATAAACTTAAACTATACAAGATGATCCAGTTCATGAAGAAAAACTAACAAACAGGTGCTGCTCTTAAGGTATAACCAGACAGTCCCAACTTTAGCATCTCGAAGCAGAGTAACACTGCTAATTACAATCAAGTTACACTATTGAAATTCTGATTATTCCACAGATTATTGCACTAAAAAAGTAACTAACAAAACTAGCATTACTACAAAGAAATGCATCCCAAGGCAAAGATCATTTACAGTCCACAGTTTATAAAAGCTCCAGCTTTCACCCAGACCAGGATCTGTGCGGGAGGTTTCGTCCCATCACTGAAACAGCTGTTTTATTTTGGGCTAGAACCACCAACATCCTCCTCTCAGCACCTGGCCAACAGAGCTGCCACCTTGCTGACCCTGTGTTTTATTCCCAGCCAATTCCTTTCTTACTGTATTAAACATGAAAGTTTTTTTCTGCATATTAGAAGCCAAGAGCATCCTTGACAGCATTCATTAGACTAACACTGGGAATAGGTAAAAAAAGGGTATGGATATAGTAATTTAAAGGCTTCTAGAGAATTAAATTAAGGAAGCAGCAGTTTGTTTTAAAGTCTTATTTTATGTCCTGCCTCTCGCAATCACCAAGTACTTTAAGTTTTTCCTTCTTGTGAGAGCCATATTTACACAGAAAAGTCACACTATTAAAATCTCCTACCAGACACCGCTTTAAACCACACTGACATTTGTGCTACATAAAAAACGTACCACCCTCAAAAGTTAATGGGAAATCTTCTCCATAGCAACATAGAATCATAGAATCATAGACTGGCTTGGGTTGGAAGGGACCCTCAAAGGCCACCTAGTCCAACCCCCCTGCGGTGAGCAGGGACACCTTCAACTAGACCAGGCTGCTCAGAGCCCCGTCCTGCCTGGCCTGGAATGTTCCCAGGGATGGGGCTTCTACCACCTCTCTGGGCAGCCTGTGCCAGTGTTTCACCACCCTCAGTGTAAAAAATTTCTTCCTTGTATCTAGTCCAAATCTATCCTCTTTTAGTTAAATGCCATTTCCCCTAGTCCTATCACTACAGGCCCTGCTAAAAAGCTTCTCCCCATCTTTCTTATAGGCTCCCTTTAGGTATTGGAAGGCCGCAATAAGGTCATTTATTAGGCAGCAAAATAGGAAGGCAACAAATTGGAGAATTAAGGTATTGTGGAAGAAAATATATTCCAAAAATAAATACCTAACCAAATATGTTTTAATGTCCTCATCTGAATTTGAGAACTTGTTAAATTATTGAAATTATCTTTTCAGTCCAATTGATAGGAGGCTCACTAGACAGCACTTACAGCCCTGCCGTCAGTTCCTTAAAGCAAGGCACAATCATGACATATACGAGTATTACACTTAAAACCAGATGGTTACACAGCTGCCAGCTTCTTGTCATACCCAGTAAAATGCTACTAAAAGGACAAAGAGCTCTTTCTATCTGCCCCAATTGAACAGGATCTCGCTTTCTTCAAAGCTCTACCTTTGGCCTTTACTCGACAGTGCAATTAATTAAACAGCTGAAAACGAGGCAAGCAGAGGTCAATTCTGTGCTGCCAACATTCTCCTTCCACCCGCAACACCCCGGCACTGCTCTTGCTGTGCAGGGCTCAATGCTTCACTCTTTAAATGGCAACATCAGACGCAATCGTGCTGCTTCACTCTCTTTCCATTCAACCGGGACTGTAATTATAGGTGACTGGCAGCTCTTTCACCAAAAAACTCTTCTCTGGAAGTTAAGGGCTCAAATACAATTAAGTGCATTAAATATTTAATTTTCATAAGGAACTGCATAATTTGAAAATATTTTTTAATCATTATAAGGAACTGCATCATTTGAAAATAGGGTCTTTTTGAAAATTGTTATAAGGAACTGCATTATTTAAAAATAGGTTCTCTTTTGGTTAACCTGAAAACACCCAGGTCCATATCAGACCCATGTGAAACCGACTACAAGGAGAACACAGTGGCTGAGGGCAGTGGAGCATTTTAAGCTGTTCTGATTCATTTTGCTACATTTCCTTCAAGGAGGAAGATAAAGTAAAAGGCATTTTGAGAACTTAAGCAGCTTTACAGGAAAGGTTAGATGTAGATCCTCACAAGGTGCTCTACAAAGGGAAAGGAAAGCATTTGCAGTCTTTTTAGCTTCTTTATCACACGCAAAGCTGTTTGCTCATCTAATAGCAACAAATCATGCATCCTTAAATGTTTTCTTGTCACTTGCTTCTAATTTTGCCAAACTTCAGTTACAGATTTTTAGATAAACTTTCACACTGAGCTTTCTGGGAAGTTTAATTGTAAACAAAGTAAAAAACCTGGAAATTGCTCCTTTCTTTATTTCCCAGGACAAAAGGGTTTGTATTTTTCTTCTTAACTTACAATAACAATCATGTCTTTCCTGCTACATTTTGTTAAGAGTACTATGTACTATTAGTGAGACTAATATCACAAGGTAAAATATGGGCAAGGAAAAACGTGCTACACTTTAATGCCTACTTAACCCAAACCTTTCTGAAAGTTTTATTGTGCCACCACGAAAAAAATTAAGAAGTTATTTACAGCTGAGTTCAGATTCTTGGAAAAAAAAAATTAAATTCCCCTTACTTATGCAGAGTACCAAAGTTAAACACACACCTTTTTGTATCTAAAACGTATATAAATGACATTTTTAAAGTTCACTGAAGAGTTGCATTACTTTACCAGAAACACTACCAATTAAATCTCAACATTGTCAGTAACTGGCATGACGGACTGTTTCAAGCATCTATAAATATCTTGGGAGGATTTCAGTCATCGGAACAGAACTTAAAGAAGTAAAACTCCTAAATATAAAAAATTTTGGTACTCACAGAAACTGCACATTTGTTTAGACATGCATATTAAATAAAGC